>JASVEL010013976.1:0-371744 GCA_032618575.1 Nicotiana noctiflora
GTAGTTTGAATATGCAGGATTTATTGTAGTCCTATAGGAATAATTTTAAATGATTTTTTTTTGAAGATGCATAATTAAAATACCTTATAGGCATGGCTTCTAAACGCAATTTGAATAGGCAGAATTAAAAGTAATCCTATAGGAATATTCTACCCTTGAATATGCATAATTACCCACCCTTTTTCACTATCCATCCCCGCTGTTTATTATAAATTATTACAACCCAGAAGTACTGAATTAAATCAGAAACAAATACATAAAAATACAACTAGAGGAAGCCCAATTCTTGGTTTCTCCATGTGCTATGGAATAAACTGCCTTAAGGTTACATTGCTTCAAAGCCTTTCTCGGACTTGAGTGTGTCAAAGATCCCTAAGGGTCTCAAAAGGACCCCGGGCAATGCTCACACCCAAGTTGCATTAATCAGATAGATAGAGATGATAGTAGTGTACAAATTCTAGCCCTTATGTGTCCAAGTTCAGAGGGAACTCATGGTTACCAAGGCAAAACTCACAAAAGAGGGGTCAAAACTTAAGTCTAAGAAAATGGTAGATGTGCAGGAATAAAGTTTTAAAAACTAAGGGAAAAGGGGGAGGGGTACAGAGTGGTAGGGAAACAATTACAGGGTTGATAACTTCCTACAAAGGGGTCAAGGGGTTGGGGAATCATTGCAAAGAGCAAGTGTACTTGAGGGAATACACGGCAATAGAAGATGCTGACATGCATATGATCCAACAAGGATACACAACAAACAGAGAAAACATGGGGGTTATGATCCCAGGAGGATCAAGTTTAGGTCATGGACAATAATATTTAATGTTTCCATGCGCAATACCAACCACAGTTGCTAATTACATTGGGGGGATTTAAGGTGCACAAACTATAATAAGTAAGTAACAGAACATTAATTTTGAAAAGGAAAGGTAAAATACAACATACTTAATGATGGAAATTAGTTAAATACAAACAGGAGACAAACAAGAATGACAAAAATAGTAAAGAAACATGTTATTGTTGATGCTGAAAACTTATTTAGAACATACCAGTCAGAGAAGCAAAGAACAATAAAAAAAGTAAGTAGGACTTTGAAGTATAGCCTTGGCTTTTTGCCGGCTAAAAAGGTAGTAGCACAAGTAGCAGTAAAGCAAGATAGAGTTTTTGAGTGTAAGTGTGTGTTTAGAACTAAAGTGTTCGTGTCTGAAAGAAGAGAAGTACAAAGTATTTATAGCTTTTGAAAATGAGCAAAAGAGAAGTAATAAGCCACAAATATGGAAACAATCACTTTTCAGAATTGATTACACACATGATTGTCTTTAATTAAAGGATCACTTTCTTAATGGACAATGACAGATTCAAAATAAAGAAAGAAATCAATTTATAGGCATACTCTTTATATCCATAAAGAAGTAGTAAAACCCCCTTGTCAGTAATTAAGCCTAAATATAGGAATGTACTAATTTTGGGAAGGGATTCAGTAAGGCAATACAAGGAAAAAAATCAATTAACCTTAACAGACAAGTAGAATCAGAATTTCACAAAAAAATGTTTGAAATAAATCCAAGATTGAAGATTAGTCAAGAGGGAAATTCAACATATAAATAGAGTGAACAAACATTAGACATGCGAGGTCAAACTATGGTAAAAGAGAAGTGGCATGTAATAACAACACAAAGATAGCAGACAACAAACCTTTGAAACATGATAGTCACATAGGTCAACTTCATTAACTTAGTAATAGAGAAAAGAGAGAGTATTAGAAGCATGCAAAGGGTCAAGTGAGACGCTTCTGTAAAAGTATAGTCGAGTTTCAATGATGGCAAGAAACAAGGATCACATAAAAAATAGATGATGAAACAAAAGAATTCTAAATCAAGTCGAGCGACTTCAAACAGATGAATTGCATAAGCATTTTCAGAAACTCGAATAGACCCCAAAGAAACTAGGGTTTTGAAACCAATCAAACAAATAAATAGTCCCACGGACTCGAATAAATCCAAAAGTTGGGGTTTTCAACACCAATCGAGCCTAGAGATAACAAGTAAATTAATAAAATAAATACAAATGGACAAAAAAAACTAAGGAGGCATTAGATTTTTTATCATGCAAACTCAAAGAGGGGAACAATACGAGCAAATATAGCAGAACATGTCAAAAAATCAGAGAAAGTTTCGAAATAACCTAACAAGAAAACCCTAAAAGATAAAGAATTTTGGAAGCAGAGTCTTAAAAGAAGCTTCGAGAAAAACATTTAGAAGTTCAAAGAAAACATAGACCTGAAACAGATCTAAA
The DNA here is from genome assembly GCA_032618575.1 of Nicotiana noctiflora. Taxonomy (NCBI): domain Eukaryota; kingdom Viridiplantae; phylum Streptophyta; class Magnoliopsida; order Solanales; family Solanaceae; genus Nicotiana; species Nicotiana noctiflora. The sequence goes on from JASVEL010013976.1 coordinate 2,290, forward strand.
GGAAATCGAAAGAACCTTAGAGCTTAGTGTTTCGGAAGAACCCAAAAATAACGAGAAGGACTTGAAAGCTATCAATCTAACCAAGAGAGTCAAAAATCTGACTCGAATAGTCTTAGCTGGCCGAAGAAATTCCACAGATGACTGGAGAACATCCATGAACTAAAATCGACCAAAGACTGGACCAGAGTTCTTCATGGTCTGACCTTGAAATCATAAGAACAAACACAAATGAGCCATGTAAGGCTGGTGTAAGTTTCCGATGACCTTGGTAAGCCATAGGTTAGGGTGGGGTGGGGTGGTGGTGGCTAGGGTTTGAGGGTGGTGTAGAGAGGATTTGACAGACAATGGGAATTCAGGGTCGGCGGAATGTGAAGAATGAAAAGGGTTTGGGGGGTCTTTGGGTTTAATTAGGAAAGGAGTAACGGTGGTCGCTGATCAAAATGATCAACGACCTGGATTTAACGGGTAAGTGGGTCGGGTTGATAGAATAGGGTTTGGGTCGGTTCAGATTGCAATTGGGTCGGGGTAATTGGGATTCAATTCAGGTTATTACTGAAATGTAATTGGGCTAGATTTTAAATAGCCAACTTTTACCTTTCATTTTATAAAAAATAGTAAACTAATTCCTGGAAATAAATTAAAAGTACTCAAATAATTTGTAACATGTAATTATCAATTTAAAAATACTGAACTTAATTTTTATAGATATAAACGTAATTAAATCTAAAAGAGGCTAATATTGCAATTATATGCAATTAGCCTTAAAAATACTAATAAATTTGTAAAAAAATTACAAAAATTATTTTAGTTATATTTTGATATAAATATGATAATTCAATAAATAAATCACCAAAATAATAATTTTGGGAATTATTATTGGATTTTTATGAATAAAATAGAGGGATAAATTGGATAAAATAATCCTTAGAAAATTAGGAAAACAATAAAGCATTAGGACATTCTTATATGTACATGCATGCTATTTTGAATGTATTTTGCATATTAAAATATATAGGAAAAAATTGAGTATCAATAGAAGGCTATTCTCTCAAGTAGAAGATCATGCAACTACAAAAAGTGCATTCCAAATCTACTTCTTAGTTCAAACACTGTAATTCTGAGTTATCAATGTCTCAAAAGATAGAGAGATCTAGAGTACAAAAGAAAGTTGTGTCAGTTGATTAGAACTCAAGAGTTGATTTTATCCATTGGTGGTAAACACAAAAATCATCAATTTTGTAACTTTATTCAAATATCTTAAAGGAACCCTTGTGACTCGAGGAAAACTGGATGTAAATACCACAACGGTACTAGTATAAATCGTGTGTGTCTTACTATTACTCTTTACTGCTTTTACTCTTTCTGTGTCGTGGTTAATCAACTAATACCTGTATTAGTCGACTAAATTTTAACTAGGCAACAATTCAGCCCCCCCCTCCCCCAATACTTTCTCAGCAAACTATACGAAATTGTATGCATTTATCTGTCAAAGTGGCTCAGTCCTGCCCTTGTTGTGCATAAGTTGGATCACATATATGGTTGTTTATTTGGATCGGATATTCAAAATATGAACTATTCCGTTCAATATCGGATTTCGGGTTTCGGATTTGATCGAATTTCAGATTGTGTTTATTAAAATTTCAGATTTTGAAACAATTCAAAATTATTAGGGCATGTATAAATACTAAACTTTAATTTCGAATAGTTAGTACTTCTTTTAAATTTTTTCCAAGTTATTACCTTTACAAGTAATGAATTTAGCTATATTGGCTCCATAGTACTCTCATAATTGCAGAAATATGAATTATTCTTACTGTAATGCCTCTTTTACAAACAAAATATACACGTGTGTTTGCAAATTTGAGGCATAATAATCCGATCCAAAATTCGAAAATCCGAGGATCCAAACTTTAAAATTTGATCCGACCAGATATTAATTCAGATTCAGATTACATTTTCTAAAATTTGAAATCCGAAATTCGATCCGAAATGTGCTAAATCCGATCTGATTCATGTAGAGCCCTAGTCACATATGCCTTATATTTAACAGACTTTCCCAATCCACATATCAATCTCATTAACAAAATATTTAGCACCAAATTTTGACATGTGTCACAATCTAGTGTATTCCTTCTAAACCAGGATTTTTAAAAGAGCCACATATATACCACCATATCTAATCATTCTTACACCATTCAACCATCCACAACTAATTATGATTACCATTAACCAAATCCATCTTCAGTCTCCATCACCCATCATTCCCTAGTTATCACCGCAAAACTATTATTTTTATCTACCACCACGCATCCACCAACCATCACTATGAGTCGTCTCCATCAAACACAAGCAAACACCTCGCAATCATGAGTATTGATCATCAACGACCACCGATAAATTATATATTTATGATTTTGATGATTTATCAAACTTCATTGGGAAACTAAATAGAAATCTGATACAAATTAGTTCCTTTGTATATGGTGGACATGCTATGTATGGTCAAACTCTCGAGAAACCAAAAAAAGAGAACAGTAAGGGAACAGATGGGATCAGTTCCCTTAACCATCGTTCAATAAACTCTACATCTATAAAATCATTTCACTGTACTGATTGGCAATAATGCAGCGGCACAATCGTTGCTGCTATAGACTAAATCAAAAGTTTAAGTGTCTTTATCCCTTCACACGTGCTATCTCATATATCAACAACATTATACAAGATTTGATTTACACCTGAGAATCTGAAAACCCCTATCATTCGAGTGCCATCTGCCACTGTTTCCTCCATGTGGACTTAAGAACAAACCTGCTACAAACCATGAACCAGATCCCAACATTAAAGATGCTTGAGTCCTTAAGCTTGTTGTGTCTTTGTCTTTTATTATTTATTTGTATTCCAAGATGGCTTTTTAGAAGTATTTCATAGGACAACTTTTAACCATTATTGTTTTGGTTTTTTTACTAGAGTTAGTCAAGAGTGTTGCTTTATAATAAAATTATTGCAAGGGACTTACTATAGAGTTATTTTAAGGGGTGAGAGATTAAGAATTTAATACCTATATTGCAATAGGTTGTAATCTGATGTTTGCTCAGTTTTAGTGGAGTTAAAATTCTATTGGGGTAGGTCATGATTTTTAATCCCTTGAATAGGAATTTCTACATAAATATCGTGTGTTCTTTATTTATTACTTGTTTACTATGGGAACTGATAGAGAACCTCGTTCTCTATACTTGTTGGTGGACCCACTGCCTATATTTCATTTACCAGACTAAAAACTGATTAGTCCATGTTATTTTTCCATGCAGGTTGGAGTCGTAGTTGAACATAGGGCTTATTGCTTGATGGGCTTGGGCTGTAATCAGAATTTACCTCTTATTATAGTGTGTGCTTCTCGGAAGTAAGCTACATTATAGGCACATTAAGAGCGGAGATAGTTGAGATTTAGATAATTGGAATTAAGAAGCTGAAACTACGCATTTACCATTAGTAGGTTTAGTCGAGGGCCAAATCCTCGATATCCATTGAAGACTTTACACGTTAAGTAATAAAGTTACGCCATTGTTATCACCTATAGTCTTTGGAATAATGGTAAGTACTTGAATCAAGCATTCCTTGATATTACAGTTCTTACGAGTTGAGAAGCTAATAGGTACTTCCTCAATAAGCCAATCTGGATTGTCATCCCCCGGAACACAGAGATACTTAATATGCATTAGATAATACTGCATTCAAAGTCCTAGTCAACTTAATATAAAAATACGGACATAATCTTGATGTTGAAGAGGGAGAAGGAGAAAGAACCTCAGAAATCCACATTTTATAGAAGCAAAGCACGCGTTGCAATCAATGATATACAACCTTTTCAAAGTTTTCAAGCTTTCAATGCTAGAAATATCTATTGCTTTCTTGAAATTACCACTACTAGAAATCTGATAATTAGCGATCACAAAAATCGACTAATGTTGGTCGATTTTGGCAAATTACTTATCAAAACGCGTCCAAACATGCTTGTTCGCTATTTTGGTGGTTGTTTTAGTATAACGACCAAGGTTGCTCGGTAATTAACGACTAAGATTGGCCGGTCAATTAAATTAAAAAAAATATTGCAAAAAAACGATCAAAGTTGGTCGGTATTTTAATTATGTAATCAAAAGATTCATCATCTGGGAATCGAACCGGGGTGTGTATTGGGGCAGTATATTATTCTATCACTAGAGTGTTGGTACATTTTATTTTAAGATTGTCTTATTTTTTATTTATACTCTTAAATTGTATTTTCGCACAAAAATAACCGACCAAAGTTGGTCGATTTTATTAAGAAATAAAATTACCGACCAAAGTTGGTCGATTTTTAAAATGATCGGCCAAATTCACCGACCATATTTGGTTGGTTTTTTTAATATTAATTTTTATTTATGTTAATTGTAAAAATCGATCAATGTAGGTCAGTTTCTTAAAAAATAAATTTAGCGGTAATCAAAAATAGTTTCCTGCATTTTTGCGCCAAAGAAAACCGACCAAAAGGTTGTCGGTTTCGTAAAAAAAATAAAAATTATAAAATTATAAAAAACCGACCAAATATTTCTAGTAGTGTACTGAAGTGGAGTTCTACCAAATATTCCAAATTTGATATGCTAGTTACATGCTCCAAAGCGGAGCGAGGGGCGGCCCTTCCATAAAGCAAGTAAAGCAACCGTCATTTTTTGTTACATCTAATAAATTATGTATAACTTTTAAAAAAAATCTGTAACGTGAAAATGTTCGATTTCTTTCTTTAACAAATATAGATAAGAAGGATTTTGCAACTGCTATCATTTCTTCCAAGAAAATTGTACTTGAAATGAATATCGAACCCGAATTTCATAAGAAACGTGTGATACATAGGAAGTAACAGTTTTATGAGAATGTTGATAATGAAATCTCAAAATCTTTCGAAAGTACGTTAGAGTTGATTACTTTTATACATAATAGATAAGGCTAGTTTTTCACATCAAAATAGATTTGAACAATTCACAGCAAATGAAAATATGTTTGATTTTCTATTTGACAGTAAAAACTAAGATCACTAGATGTTGAAATTTTGAAAAAATATTGTCTTATTCTTGAATGTTCTTTAAAGCATAATAATCAATTCGTATTTAACGTTTTAGATTTATTTTCTAATAAAAATATTTTAAAAAATAGTACAATTAGAAGATAGAAGTTTAATTGATACACTTAACAAAATAAAAAGATTTAATTCTTTTCCAAATGCCTAAATTGCTTATGGAATAATGTTTATAATTCATGTTACCATTGCTTCAGCGGAAAGAAGTTTTCAAAATTAAAATTGATAAAATCTTACCTAAGATCAACAATGCCATAAGAAAGGTTAAATGGATTAGTTGTATCATCAATTAAAAAATACTTATTAGGTGTTATTGATTATAATAAAATTATTAACAACTTTGTATCTAAGAAAAGTTAAAAAAAAATAGACTTCAAATAAATAATAATAATAAATTTTAAAAAATTAAGGCCCCTTATGAAATTTGACTTTAGGCCACAAAATTCATCTAGCGGACAGTGTTCTTTAACCATTCCAAACTCGAGGGAAATAGGGGGAGAAACTTGAGTTTTCTGCGGTTAGGGAGAAGCAACGCTTGATAACACAAAGTCCTTCATGCTAGAAGGAAGGATGCAAATCGCCTAAAGAGAAGGTACTTAAAAGCACAGAAAATCTCCTTAACGAAACTAAAATAGTTATGCCTTCTTTCCTCTTCTTCATCTTCTTGAGCTGAGTTCGAGCTGAAGACATTGCTCTCTCTATTAGAAGCTCCAATAAACCTTGTTAATTTTTCTGATACAGATTGTTGGCTTTCATCCAATGATTCTTCATTACCTTCATAATCATCATCACTTTCATAAACTAAATGTATTCCGCACTTTTTCAGTTCAATCCCTGTAATGGGAAAGTTGCCCAAGCCCACCTGTATTATATCACCATCCTCGAGTATAGATACTAATGGATGATAATCTTCATACCTGCACAAGTAAACTTGATCCTCGGGCGTAGTTGGGACTCCTACCAAGTACATACCAGTAGTATATACTGCTCGATTTGCTCTAATGATTTTGGCATGGATGTTAGCTATTACAGGCAATTCATCCCTTAAATCATCTGGTTTAGCACAGTTCACTGACACAACTATGGCAATTACCACTGCTTTAATTTCATTGTTTCTGTGTCTTGAGAAATGCACCTCACCTGGAGTTAACCAACTTGGGATTTCACTGCCTGGAATGCTAAAATTATACAAGTTTTTCACAGCAACCTGAGAGTGAAACGCTTTTCATTAGCCCAACAGGTAAGTACTGTTTTGGCAAGAAACTGAAGGAAACAATAGTGTGTTCAGTATGACGGATTTTTTTTTATATATAGTTACCAACCAAACACCAGGAAACATTTTTCCACAGAAAACATTTTTGGTACAAAATAACTTCCATCGTATCACACACACTTAAATAGGAGAAAACAATACCTTATCAAGTTTGCTTCTAACAATAGAGGCACAGGAGACATTGCAACCAACCATATGTAGCATTCTTAAGGATTTCAAGCATTCAATACCTTGGATGTCTACCAAACTTATGCAATTTGCAAGATTTAGCTCGCGCAAGAACTCTAAGCTTGAGATATTGTACATACTCTCTAGGGCTCCACAATTTGCAGCATTTATCTTGAGCAAACTTGGGGGAAGAGGAGGAATAGCTTTCAACTGTTTGCAGTGGGGAATAAGGAGTTCTTTCAAGAAAGGTAGTCCTTTCAGACTAGACGGGAGATAGGAAAAATCATTGAAACCAAGATTGATGATCTCCAAAGATGATAGTTTCTCAAAATCATCCGGTATTTTCCCAACTATTCTCCACGCGCGGGCATCAAGTTCTTCTAACATGGATAACTCTGAGAAAGATGAAGGAAGCACAACAGGTGCTGTTTTCCTTTCAGTGTAGGTAGCTGATTCTGTGGTTTCAGTACTTTGTGATACCTGCAAAGGCAGATCCAAAGTTCAAAATATAACATTTATACTAGTTTTCATAGTTTCCATACACAAATACATATATCCATGATTTAATATAACTATGCATTCACCAGTAGGTACCTGGCAGAAAGGCTTCTTTCCCATCTTCAGAATCATTAAGCTCGATAGCATCCCGAATGTTTCAGGTAATTTTGTTACTGAAGTCTCCTCCATTAGCAGGTGTACTAAGCTCTTTAGTTTCCCAATTGAAGCTGGCAATTTGCAAAGTCGCTTACATCTGGTTAATCTCAATATGACAAGATTCTGCAAATTCCCAACTGATTCTGGCAGCTCCGTAATAGCATCATTTCTGGTAAGAGTCATTGTTCTAAGAGCTAACAATTCTCCAATGGAGTGGGGAAGCGAGCCAAGGCGCTCACAGTTTCGTATCTCAAGATTCTTCAGTGATTTAAGTCCACCAAAAACATGATCTGGAAGACTAATAATTGGAACCTTTTCTATTTGAAGCTCAACCAAAGAAGACAATCCTTTAATTGAAACAGGCAATGCATTTAAATGCTGACTGTTTCCGAGCGATAAGGACCTAAGATAATACAGAGAACCAATAGATTCTGGCATCATTTTTATTGCACTGCCGTAAAGCCAGAGATTTGCTAAAGATTTGAGGTTGCCAACACAACTGGAATAGCAGAAAGTGACTCACACCTGATTAAGTTTAATGTATGAAGGTTCTGCAAATGTTCAATAGAATCAGGTATTTCTTCCACAGCAGAACCATTAAGAGAGAGTTCCTTCAAAGCACTTAGCTTTCCTATGAACCGAGGAAGTTGTTTCAATGAGTGGCACTGGCTTAAGCTTAACTTCTCAAGTTTTGTTAAGCGGAATATACTTTCAGGCAACTTCTCAATAGCAGTCCCATCTAATAGAAGTTCTTGTAAAGACTTCATCTTGCCGATATCTTCAGGTAGCTGTTTCAACCTCGAGCAACCCGAGAGTATCAGCTTTTCAAGATTCTTCAGCCCGGAGACCTCACCTGGAAATTCAACAAGGTTGCGGCAATCTCTTAGATTTAAATGGCGTAAAGTTTTCATATTCCCAATTGTTCTGTGAATCCTTTGTAATGCACTGCAACGTTCAGCTATCAACTTTTCCAATGCTTTATGCGTGGATAACTCAGGAATAGCTGTTATTTTATGACAATCAGAGAGATTCATAACTATCAACTTGTTTTCCACCTGCAAAGTTTAGAGAAACATGAATAAATAATCTATATTTGACATTAAAAGAGATGAGAGCATATCAGGACTTTCATCAACCACAGGATGCAATTCAGATAATCAATATATTACTAAAGTTTATTCATTATTAATTCCCTTTAATTAGGAGCTTTCTAATAAGTAATGCTGTAATAATAAATGATCATAGATGATAAGAGATATTTTAGTTTTTTTTTTTTTTTGTTGGTTGGTAAGTATCAGCCTTAAATCAGCAAGTACTTGACATAAATTTATTATATATGTCAAAAATGTAAAAGCTTAATAGTTGAAAAATGTAAACAGTATTTCATCAGCATGACACGTAAAGCATACCTTTTTGTGAGTCCAGGTCCATGCTCGGCTTCCAAACCTCTCTATTTGGCTCTCTGAGAGATCAAGCATGGTAAGTTCACTTGGATAATAATCAGAATAAAAGCTTGAAAGAGTGCACCTTTTCCATTGGAACCATTTTAGTGAAGAAGGTAACTTCCTCAAATTTCCCTCTAGTTTCACATTATCGAGTTGGAGTAGCCGCAGATTAACTATTGGATCAAATACTTCAGTGTTCAATACCAACTCATTTGTTTCTTTTGTATCATTTTGAAATTGTTGTTTGCACAGCTCTTTAATGTAAGCTAATGCAGAAGTAAAAGTGGGAACTTGTTGAAAATGCTCTCTAGTAATTGCTTTGGCGCTTTTAATCTTTGATGGTGGCTTCTGATACTGATCCAGGATGATCCCTTGGATGTGCTGTGTCCCCTGTTGTTTTCATGACAAATATTTGTTTAGTATAAAATGTAAGTTTAGCAGAAAACAAAAACACAAGAAAAAAGCTGGGAGTCCTTGTAGTGTATTAAGAAAGAAAATTAATAATACAAGATGTTTTGAAGTGTTTAAGACTTTAACATTATTGCTGGGAGTACAAATTAAATGCTTTTAATCCCGATTTACAGATTTTCTCATTTTAAGCTAGTGATTTGTCTTACAACTTGAAATAGCTGAAGGGTTTTCTTTTATTAGTCTCCAAAATCCGCTACATGTTATGAAAACATGGTCTAGAAGTAGACAAGACGCTAAATCTAGTATACCATATAATAAAACCATTTTACACTATCCGGTCACCTAATATAACTACAACTGCCTGTTAGTACAGAGTTGGATTAGTAACGTGAAATAACAAGGCAGGTTACCTTTTACAAACAACAACAACAGCTACCCAGTATAGTTGTTGTTTGTAAGAGGTAACCTGCCTTGTTATTTCACGTTACTAATCCAACTCTGTACTAATCCAACTCTGTACTAACAAGAAGTTGTAGTTATAACAGGCAGGTTATCTCTTACAACATGTTAAAATATACTGATAATATAAAAGAACGTTTTCATATATAAGTTAAATCATAAAGAAGACGTACTTTCCTTCCTTGTAACACACTCAAAACATCAGCAACATCCCAAAGTCTGCTACGTTTTCCGGGATCTGAAATGCCTTGTTGTATAACAATTTGTCTTCCCATATCTCTTATCTGGTCATGCATCCACAAATCCCCACCATCAATTACCTTAATCAATGATCTAGCAGTTAAAGTGTCAAATGCAATCCTGGCTCGAAAACCACATCCTTTCATCACATCAATTATATCTTCAGCTTTCTTTTCTAATTGATCAAGAAATAAACACGCAACATCAAGGAATATACACTTCTCTTCATCATCAAGACCATCATAACTTATTTTCAAGATGTCCTGAAGACGCGGTGAGCGAATTTGTTTTAGCTTTCCTAGAGCATCTATCCATTCCTCCTCGCTTCTTTTATCAAACAAGAAAGAACCAAAAACTTCAAGAGCCAACGGTAGCCCTCCAGTAATTGAGACAATCTGCTTGGACATATTCACAAAAGCTGGAAATGGCTCCTGTCTTCTAAATGCATGATAACTGAGTAGTTTTAGTGAGTCAGTATCACCCAATTCTCTCACCTCAATTGTCTCGTTAACGATGTCTTCTAGCAAAATTCCTCTGTTTCTAGTACTAATAACAACCCTGCTCCCTTCAAAGAACCAGTTTTTCCCTCCAATTAGTGCCTTGAGTATGTTAACATCATCATTTACATAATCTACGTCATCTAAGACAAGCAGGACGCGCTTTTCTTGAAGAAATCGTCCGAATTTTACTCTTCCTTCATGTGCATTACTAGGGGAGAAGGAGAAGACCTTGCTCGGGAAAAGACCTTGTATTATTTTCTTCTGAAGAGACACAATGCCTTGTTGAGCAACTATTTCCTTAACATTCAAGATAAAAGTCCTGTGTGTAAAATGAGAAGCAAGTTTATTATAAACAGCCTTAGAAAGAGTTGTTTTACCAACCCCTCCGATTCCATGCAACCCAATGATCTTGACACCATTGCGGTTCACATCTAACTGTCGTATGAGTTCTTCCAGACGGTAGTCAATTCCAACAACAAATGGAGCCACAAATATTGGGGAATTGCTCAATTCTTGTAAAATTCTTGTCACCAAAGTTTGTATCAACTGTGACTCTTCACTGCAGATTTCAAACAAAAATCAAAATTGTTAATTTGGAAGGTCTTCCTTTTCGTATTAAACTTTTATAAGTTTAACTTCTATACACTGAGAAATTGTATACATTCATATCACTAAAAAATAGTAACATATAATTACATGTATTATTGGGATTAGGGTATGGAGGTTCAGAATTAGGGTAGAAAGTTAGTAATTAGTCAAGTGGGATGTCTCACTTTCCTGTGGGAGAGGCATGGTGACAGTTTGGAGCACCTTATATGCTCCTCCTTTATTATTCTGGTATTATCCTATTCTGCAATTTTTTGTATTACCTGTTCTTTTCTTTGCCTCGGCTATCTATTGTTTTGTTGTCGTTATTATTTCTTTTCTCTGGTATTTCCAACATGGCCTCTTCACTATTGGTTTTTTCTTCCTCAAACTTGCTTTGCTTTTTTTATAAGCCGCTCTATCTTAAACAACTTCTCTACATCACATAAGGTATGGGTAATGTTTACGTACACGCTACCCTCTCTAGATCCCACTTGTGGAATGACAATGGGTATTTGTTATTATTATATTGGGATTCATAAATGGTAATCTGGAAAATAACAGAGATTACTTGATACAACATGTTAAATACACTAATTGTGTAAGAATTCGTGTACTTAAGTTCTTTCCTAAAACCTTATACAAGTTAATTCAGATGTAAACGAAGATGATAGGGGTAAACGTGAATATAGTTCAGATAGTTGTGCTTTTTTCTTTTTCCCATGTATAATCTTTTCCTTACTTAAGACAATTTTATTCACGAATAAAAGGGATGACTTCAACAAATATGTACAAGATGTGTGTGCGCCGTAGCAAAATCAAAATTTTTTTAAAGGGTATTTAGACTTGAATGAAGTAAAAAAAGATTCCCACAAACATTGTTCAATGTATATTATATTCATCTAAAATCTAATATTTACTTATATACACTATAAGTTTTTGTAATGTTTCGACGAATGGCAGCCACCTTTAGCAAAAGGTGGCTTCGACCTAGTGTGTGTATGGGCTCAACCCTAGTATATTTCCAATTTTTTTTATAATTGTAGTGTACATGCCAGTTTGTGTGCACCTCGACTAATTCCACGAGATACTTGTCACCTCCCACCAGCAATATGTACCGGGCAACTCTATCCACCCGATCTTGGACATATGAGAATCATCTAATATTTTTGTCTTAGCTGAGATTTGGAACTCATTTCCCAAATTAACTTCAAGTGAGACTAGTGTTCTTCTTCATATTATTATTTACTTTTCAATTATTTAAACTTTTGCGTTATGGCACGTAATTACTAGCATATCTCTGTTTAAGGAAAATAATAGTGAGCAGTTAATTAAAATAACACCTTTATAATTATAGAGAGAAATGTGAAATTCATAATCATCACGATTAAGCTGATGACTTTTTCTTTGTACGCAAGAACAAAAGAAAAGGCGATTACTTCTTCTATAGTAAGTAATTGTTCCATATTGTTGAGGTATTCTTGATTTCTTTGGCATGATACAACGGTGTCCTTGAACCATTAGGACTGCTAATAAAGTCAACACTACTCAACAATGAAGTTGAATTAACCACCTTATTTGATTAAAATAAGAGAATTTTTCACAAAAAACCATCTTTTAGTCCGAGTTAACTATTTATAGATATCTTTTGCTATATTACGTTTTGTAGATACCTTTTATGTTTTTATATAATGTATTTTATGTATTTAAGGTGTTGTATTCTTGAATACAAGAAAAAAAAGAGGCGAAAAAATGAAACTTCAGCTAATTAACTTCTGTATTTACATGTATTCAAGTGCAATTGTTGAATACAGTAACGCTTTCCATAATTAAAGGAACGTATATTTGTTAAAAATGGAAGGAAATCAAATCACATGAATCTCCTAATTTAACTCAAAGAACTAAAAGATTAAAAACTAATCTGTATTCTGGTCAAAGAATTGAACAAGAAAACGTGAGAAAAAGGAAGAACCAAAAAAATACAACTGCATTTTTTAAAAGAATATAGGTCCGTCGCACTTTTTGTAAATTAAATACACCAAAATACAACTGAATACATATTGATAATACATTTAAATACAACTAATTAATATAAAATACAATTGAATACTATTAGTATTCTATAGATATAAAATTTGTATAAGAATTTGTATTCATGTGCGAGAAGAGAAGTAGGACTTTCTGAAAGAGTATTTGGGTGGAGATGGAAGTAGAAATGGTGGCATTGATGCCATGTATGTGGGTTGTGTTGGAGGAAGAAAGGCCACGACAGTTTTGGCAATGGAGTAAAGGGTTAAGGAAAAATAATAGTTGGCATATATGGTGTCTTAATTGTAGGATGTAATTATATTTAGATTTTTTGCTATAAAAGATAAAAGGTATTTATAGGATAAAATATTTTAAAATGGTATTTATTATTGATAAATAGGATACTAAGGTTTTCTATAGGGTATAAAAAATTTTAAATACTAAGTAAAAAACCAATAAAAAGCCCAAGTAAGCAATTGAAGGTGATACTAACTGATAAGCTCTAATATACACGGGCAACTCAAAAGTTACTCATTAATCTGCGCTTGTTTATATAGAAATAAAATTATCAAACCCCATCTTAGGCAAACGTATTTTATTAATTAAGATTCTGGTTATACAATATAATATTTGTAAAGTATGCCAAGTTTAAATATAATATCTTAATGGGAACATTGCAGTTTCAAATTGTGAATTTTTCACAAAAGACATTAATTAAAACTTAATTAGCAATAAATAGAAACATTTTCCTATATTACGTGATATATATATGTTTTATGTTATTTTATGATGTATATTGTGTATTAAACGAATTGTATTTAATAATACAACATGAAATGACGCCGCACAAACAGGGATTCCTGTAAACCATGATCTGTATTTAGGTGTATTAAGCTGTATTAAGCGGGGGAAAAATAACGTTTCAGCGCAAATCATGGGAAGGTGAATCTGTATTTAGGTGTATTAAGCTGTGTTAAGCGGCGTCATTTCACAAAAAACGGGAGTTATACCATAAATTGGTAAGAGAAAAATATTTTGTGCCATCTAATAAGGCTTAAATATAGGAAAGTATTAAATTTAAATTTTTTGCTACAAAATAAAAAAAGTTATTATATTATATAAAATCTTAAAAAGATATTTATATGTTATAAATAAGATACTAACATATTCTATAAGTAGTAAAATTTTCTTTCAAATTCCAGGTCAGTCTGATACAACAACAACAACAACAACAACCCAGTATAATCCCACAAGTGGGGTCTGGGGAGGGTAATATGTACGCAGGCCTTACCCCTACCCAGGGGGCAGAGAGGCTGTTTCCAGGAGACCCTCGGCTCAAGACATCAACAAAAAACGATGCGTTAGTACTATCAATAGACTCATACTAAAAATAACATAAAATAACAACATAACACAAAATAATAAAGTAGCAAGCAGCATAAGAAATATAAGAACTACGAAATAGGAAATAGATGAAAGGTATACTAATATCCAATAAATAACTCCATGTACCGATCAATAACCTCCTACGATTACCTCCTAACTAGCTAATATCACTCTAGTGCGCTGTGGAATTATCCACAACTTCCCCTAACCTACAACTTTAATGTTCGACTTCCACAATCCCCTATCAAGGGTCATGTCCTCAGTAATCCTAAGACGCGCTAAGTCCTGCCTTATCACCCCTCCCCAATACTTCTTAGGTCTTCCTCTACCTCTTCTCATGCCTACCACAGCCAGTCGCTCACACCTTCTCACCGGTGCATCAGTGCTCCTCCTCCGAATGTGCCCGAACCATCTGAGTCTTGCTTCTCGCATCTTGTCCTCTATGGGGGCCACACCCACCTTCTCTCTAATATATTCATTTCTAATCTTATTCATCCTTGTATGCCCGCACATCCACCTCAACATCCTCATTTCTGCTACTTTTATCTTCTGGACGTGTGAGTTCTATTATAGATGAATTTACAAGTTAGAGGTTGTGAATTGTGATGTAGGGATTATTTACTTTACGAATTATTTTGTCATTTGTTACTCCTATCCATGTATTACTTATACATATTTCTATAAAACTTCTACGAGTAAACAATACATAGTCATAACTAGTGGCGGATTTGTACGGAGGGCATGGATTTACTTGAACCCATGTTCTTTTCCACCTAAGGGGAATAACCACATTCCCTTTAGTTCTTAATTCTTTTTTTTTTTCTTTCTTTGTTTTGGTTTAATATCCTTTCAACATTTCCAAGATTGTCACATTGAAATTGTTATTCTCCTTTTTCCAGTGGTGAATCTACGTCGAAAATTTAGGTGCCTAAGTATCCATTAATCTTAATTTGGGGTAAGTATAATTCCATAAAAAACTTAACGAAACAGATATAAATTATCGGAAAGCACCCACATAACAAAACTATTGGTGGGTGCTTTGGTGATGAAGGGGTCCTGAGCTTAGTAATGTTTGAGGGCGGTAGTTTGATTCTTAGTAACAACATTTTCTTCAACTTGTTTTTTTTTTTTCTTATATTCAAGGTTACTTTCTTCCTCCTCCTTCTTTTTGTATGAGTTTTCCTGTTAATTTTTTTGACTGCCGTATTAAAATAGTTGTGTACTGTAGTAACTTTATATCAAAAAAATTTGAGCACACAAAAACCAAATATTCTAGATCCGCCACTACCTTTTGCCACCGTAAAATTTGTATAATTAATCAAATGTTTGTATAATTAAAGTAGTGGAAGATAGCATATGGTCAAAAGGCTTAAAAACAATTTTGAACGTATAATTTTTAAAGTGTAATAGGTCAATAATAAGAATCTAAAGGTTGAACCCTTTAAATTTGAATCTTATATTCACCTATTCGTGATAGCATAACCTATATTCTTGATATCCTTGAACCTCCCAGGGCATGGCTAACCAAACACTATCTAATAAGTTACATGCTGATTTTTTCCTCATAAAATATTTTACTCCCTGTTGACCTCCATATTTACATGGTATTGTTTGACTGGAACGAGGTTTAAAAAAGACAACATTTTAAAGCTTATGGTCTAAATCAACTCTTAAGTATTTGTGTAGCTATAAATAATTTTATTAAGGGTAAAATAAAATTTTCAAAGTTAAGTTGCTTCTAAATAGAGAGAGATCTTTTTGGTGCATAATAAAAAGAAAAGTGCGCCACGTAGGTTATGACAAAAAAATTATTAATTATGTTGAAATTTATACTATGATTATTTTTGTTAGTGCGAGTTAACCAAATGACTTGCTTAAAATAACAATGCATAAATTCTTGCATAACTCAAACTGAATTTTGGTTATGAAGAAAAGAAGTGAAAATAGCACGCGCTAGCCTAGTTATAGGACTGGTATTGAAATAACTAATGTTTACAAAGTCAATAAAAATAATCACTATTTTGCTGAAATACGTAAAATTCTAGCATAATATGTTGGATTATGGAGCTCATGCGAATGAACTTCCAGCATATTATATTGGAACTCCAGAACACGAAAAATTTCAGCATAATATGTTAGATTATGAAGTGCTTGTGTATAAAACTTCCAACATATTATGTTGGAACTCCAGGAATCCTATTTATATCTATACCTTATTAAACGCACGAAGTCCTTTAGCGAAATGTTATTCGTCTTTTTACCCTTAAAAATAAAGGACACGCTAGACAAAATAGTCATTTAGCTATTTTCTTAATATTTAGGACTTCAAAATAACCTAAATTTTGTATATTATCTTTTCCTTATTTAAACTATATATTATACCAGTAAAAGAAATACTTGCAAAGTCTAAGAAGAAAACTAGCATGTACTTAGAAGTCGGACTCCTCTAAGGTTTAGGAGTGTTGTCATTGTTGTAGAATTATTAGCTTTGCTAATTCTTTAGAATTTTAATATTTTAGTTAAAAGAAAGTAAAATTAAATGAAAGGGAGTAGGAAGCAAATAAAGAACCCGTTTGGCTTAACTGATTTAGAGTAGCTAATAAACATTAGGTTTTGAAAAATACTTTTAAGTGCTGAAGCTGATTTAAAAAATAAGCAGTTACGTGTTTGAATAAAAGTGCTGAAATTAATAACATGCAGCTGAAGAACTGAATATACGAAGAGTTTTGTTTTAAAAAGAAGTATTTTAGAGATAGAATAGTTAATATTTTGGTCAAACTTAATTATAAGCTGAAATTTGATAAGTCGGGGGAGACCAACTTATGACTTTTGGCTTATAAGCACTTTTAATTTTACCAAACGCGTAGATAAGCCAAAAAGTACTTATAAGCCAGATTAACTAGCTTATAAGCTTCCCTCAAAGTCTCCTGCCGTTAGAACTCCCTATTCCTTTTCTCTTAAATACAAAATGTTACTCTTTTAGTTGTGTTTAGTACGAAGGAAAATGTTTTCCATCATGGAAAATGAGTGATTTTATCACTTATTTTCTCTTATTTGGTTGGTAAGTGGAAAATATTTTCCGGAAATATTTTCTATTGTTTGGTTAGAGAGTAGAAAATAATTATTTTTAGGAAAATATTTTTTATGCAACTCTCCTCACCTCTCCCCCTCCCCTCTCCCATTCCTTCCCGAAGTCTCTAAAAATTAACACAATCTAAAGGAACTAATGTGATACTTTACTTTTTAATGCAAAAACCGCGTATTTTCATACCCGTAAACTTTATCATTTCTAAACCCGTAAACTTCCAAATACATAAACCTCCGAACTCATAATTTTAGAACTTGTAAGATTTTGAGCCTTTAAATCGATAAATAAATAAAATTAAAAACTGAAAAATATATTTCAATATTTTTTCGGGAGGGGAGGGGGCAAGTTGGCAGGGCTGGGGGTGAGGCCAGGGCTGGGAGGGCAGTAAAACGAAAAAAAAACAAAATTTTAAATTACAAAAAAAAAAGTAAAAAAAGAAAAAAAAAACTGCGCAGGGGGAGGTGGGATAGGAGGATAGCGGGTGGGGGCTGGGTGGTGTAGAAAAATAAAAAATAGAAATATAAAATTGCTAAAAAAAAGAAAAAAAAAATTGTGAGAGGGAGGGAAGAGATGGGGTAGAGATGTAATAGGGTGGATGGTAACGGAAAAACTGAAATTTAAAAAAAAAAAAAGCTTTTTTTTTTAGGCGGTGGGTTGGTGAAGGTGAAAAAGGTTGAGAAGCAACTTTGTAAAATGTTTTCCCTTCTTTTGATAAGGAAAATATTTTTCTCCCATTGGAGGAAAATGAATTGATAAGGAAAATATTTTTCAATACATTTAAGCCAACAAACATGAAAAAATTGAAAAATATTTTTCTTCGTACTAAACACACCCTTAGTGTAAATATTCTAAAGGTTATTCACTATCCACGACTTTACAGCAACTAACTTAAAATAATTAAAGGGTACATGTGCATTAAAATTTACCAATAAAAGAATAGATTTAATTTTAACTCAAAAACTATTAAAAATTTTCTACACACCGTAAATCAAACCTATAAACCTAATATGACGAGTAAAAAATATCCATAAATATGTTTACAAAAGACATGAGCACAATTTCAAAATAATTATACTTATATTATAATAATAATAATAATAAACTATATTGTAATTTTTAAATTTTTTGTTAAACATATACATGTCAAAGCACAAACCCAACTAGATTATTTAAGCATAAATAAGTTAACGAAATGTATAATTCTAAATTAATAGTAAGTACGTATTTCTTTATAAGAAATTTAAGGATAAAATAGTAGAAATAAAGTATATTATAAATAAGTTATCATTTTTAATTTCTTTTCCTTTTCTGGCGTTCAGTTTAACGAATGATAGCCTCGCTATATATGTTTGTTAAACTATTTATCATAAATACTAACCCGTCCGTAATTATATTTTAGATTTATTAATTTCAAGTTCACAATTATTGAAGTCTCCTATACATCGTAAATCAAACCTATAAACATATTAGGACGAGTAAAATATTATCTATGAATAACTTTACAAATGACAAAACTACATTTGAAAATAATACAATAATAATAATAATAATAATAATAATAATAATAATAATAATAATAATAATAATAATAATAATAATGTACTTTAATTTTTTGCTGAACTTTTACATGTCAAAGCACAAACCCAATCAGATAAGTGAGCATAAATAAGATATTAAAATTTATATATCAAAATTCAAAATTATACTTATAAATCATATGTATCATAAGAAATTTAAGGATGAAATAGTAGATAAAAGATACATTGTAAATAAGTTGCCATTTTTTCCTTTCTTTTCTTGCATTTAGTCCAACAAATGATGATGCTTCACTATATTTTTTATATTAAATATTTATTGCAAGATATTAATTCAACGGTAGTCATTTTTTTAGAGTTTACATTATCAATATAATCTTTTCGGAGCTATAAGATCAACCTTTTCATTCTCTTTTGTGTTTTATTTTCAGTATTAAGTCACTAAAATAATAAGTGTAATAATTTTCATAAGACCACATATATCCTCATAAATCACCATTAAGCATCTAAAAACTTATGTCAAACAAGATTTCTTCATTTATTGAGCTAACGAAAGGGAACAACATTCATCATTTATTACATTAAAAAGTGACGAAATTTCGATTATTTGAAATTACGACTATTTCAGTTGTAAATTTGGTTATTTCTGATTTTTTTTCCCAGAAACGAAATATTTTGAACCGCCGTTATTATTTTGAAGCGCAAAATTAAACAAATTACTAGTATTATCTTAATAATTCTGAATTTTTGTGGATATCATAATCTCCTTATCAATCAACCAACGATCCTAGTGTTAAGTGTCTATCCTGGAGCAACCGTCGAGGGTTGATCTTGCACCAAATCCAGACGTTAGGGTTGCCAATATTCATGGTGAATTATTTAATTTGTACCAAATCACATGTCTAGGGTAAAGTAATAGTATATTTAATTTGTAACTTGATTGTAATTGGTTAGAGAGAAGACAGAAAGAGATAGAGAAATTAATATTACCGATTATAATAAACCCAGCCGGAGATTCCACCTACTCTTTCCATAGCATTTCTCCATCTCACCACCTTTTCCGCTCCAAACCTTCCTTCTAAACTCTCGAAATCATGTAGAAACGGTCCTCTCTGCCTTCGCACATCCGACGGGTCAACCCGGTAGAATACGGGCAGAACGAGTTTACCCAACTCACAAATCGTCGCTAATTCCTCGAGACACCATCTCGACGAAGCATAATTGGGTGAAATAATAGCAATAGCTGCAGCTGAATCGTTGATCGCATCCATAAGACCTGGTGCGATCTCGTCGCCCTGAGTTAACCCGTTTGTGTCACGAAAAACTCGGACGCCTTTTGAGTATAAGGCATCGTATAAATTTTTAGTGATGTTTTCGCGAGTATCTTCGCCTCTGAAACTCAAGAACACGTCGTAATTTAGCCTTAGCGATGAGAGTGAAGTTGTTGTGGCCTGCTCTATTTCCTCCATTGATTCAGTACTGTCAAAACTCAGTACTGTCAAAACTCAATACTGTCACAATGCTTTCTGCTTTCAGTACGTAGGCATTGAATATATATGTACCAGTAGCAGGAAGTGGAAAAGGGTTATAAAAGGAATTTTGATTTTATTTTCTTTTTCTTTTTCTTTTTTCCTTTTTGTTTTGGTAGATTTTTCACTGCAAATGACGAGAAATAATAAAAGAATCACATGGTAACTTTTGTGTCCGTGAAGGACGATGAAGATAATGGATGGTATTTGAATTACCGGTTAATTTTAAGGATAAACTTTACTTGTCATAATAATAAGCTTACAAAATTAGGTTTTGGTTACATTAAAATAACTTAATTATGTGTGAATTTTTCAGAAAATACAAATTATTGGAAGGTCAAATTTATGTTGTCGAATTAAACACATCACTCAATTCTTTGTCACTTTGTAAATCTCACATCAAAATGTAAAAAAAAATTTACCTAGGTATTAAACTTAAGACAATTGAAAAAGACTTTTTTCCCCTTGAATCCTGACGGGCTTTCAAACATGAGGATAATTTTAAGGGGAGATGAGAAATAACCAGATTTATAACTGGTAATTAAAAAATTATCACAATTTTAAAAGTAATCAAAATTTAGTCATTTTTTATATAAAGATATAATTTAAACAAAAATGCCCTTAAGAATCCAAAAAAAAAAAATCCAGCATAATATGCTGAAGTTCACATTTTTTACATATGAAATTCTAGTATGATATGTGGAATTTCATATGTGTTGTAGTTTCAACATAGTATGGGAGAAGTTTAATTGGAAGAACTTCATTATCCAAAATATTATGTTGGATTTTTTCGTGATGGAGTTCCAACACAATATGTTTGAAGTTTATACGCAAGAGCTTCATAATACAATATATTATACTGAAACTTTTCGTATTTCAGCAAAACATTGTCTATTTTTTAATAACTTTGCAAATGCTGGCTATTTTACAATCACCGGTCCAAAAACAGGTTAGGCTGTATTATTTTTACGTTATTTTAAAGCATAGTCAAATGTTGAAGGGTATATTTAAAAAATTTAACCTTCTTGAAGAATTTGAACATGCAGTATCATTCATTTTACACTAAAGTTTCATTTATAATAAAACAATTTACTAACCCAAGGGATGTAAAATAATTTAAAATTGGGTAATTTCGATTAGACAATTTTAGATCCTATTCCTCTTTTAAAAAAGGAAAAATTTCACGTATCAACAGGGATTCTTAAAAAAAAAAAAAAGGTTGTACAACAGCTTAGGTCAACATCAAAGAGCAATTATCAATTGGAACAGAATTAAGATTTCTTATTTTTTAGAACTTGTTGATTTATTTTACTCTATTTTGATGGAGTAATTGGTAAGTCGTGGTCGTGGAGCAGGGACCACAATTTTTAGGTTTTAGCATAAGATGATCTGTTTAAAGTAACAAGTTGACCATTCTACTTTGGAATCTGAGAATAGTAGTAGTATTACTTTAATCTTTAGCGCATACGTGAACACAATGGCGTGCAATAGTATATTTTTCCAGCACTATACTTATTTTTGGCCGACAACTTCCGTAATATCTAAAATTTGACTACTTATGGATTGGTGAAGAGAAATGGTAAACATGAATAACGTACACTCTCCATTTCACCAACAATAACAACAAACACAATAATTTCTTAAAAATTAGGTTTGGGAGGGTAAAATATACGAAACCGTACTCATATCCTTAAAAGGATAGAGATAATGTTTTCGATAAATTCACGGCGAACAACTGAAAAAAGAAAAAATAATTTCAATAAGTAGGAATAACAATAATATAAAATAAGATCGAATACAAAAATACTGTCAAACACTAGGTAGTAAATGTAATCTATGAATTAGAGGTGGGCATCAGTCGGTTCGATTCGGTTTGATAAACCGATAACAGAACCGATAAGATATCGGTTATCAGGTATCGGTTATCGATCATTATCGAGCCCGGGACACATATATTAGTAATTTGGACAATTAAATTATTATAAATATAATTTTTAATTATAAAAAAAAATATATATCTATTAATAATAGTTTGGTGCCGCTGGGCCTCAAAAATATCGAGCCCGGGACCCATATTATCAGCAATTTCTACAATTAAATTATTTAAAATGTAACTTTAAATTATAAAAAAAATATACATAACGATTAATAATAGTTTGGTGCCTCTGGGCCTCAAAAATATCGAGCCCGGGATCCATATGTTAGTAATTTGGACAATTAAATTATTATAAATATAACTTTTAATTATAAAAAAAATACATAGCTATTAATAATAGTTTGGTGCCGCTGGGCCTCAAAAATAACGAGTCCGGGACCCATATTATCAACAATTTGTACAATTAAATTATTTAAAATGTAACTTTTGTAAGTTATTAAAATTTTTAATTTTACAATTGACGGCATGGATGCGCCCATACATCCTGGCCCTAGGACCTCGGATTTGTTAGGCCTACAACGCCAACATCGATCAGAGTACATCTGGGATAGCCAGTTGTTGACACAGACATTCCAGGCTCGGAGAGTGGATGTCTTGTGGGAGTTCCTCAGTGAGCGCGATTTACATCCTAGAGTCGTCCATCACCTGGAGGAGATGGGATTCTACAGGATTATTTGCATTGGCCGGATACAGCTTGCCTATTCCTTGATCACGACCATGATTGAGCGGTGGCGACCGGAGACGCACACCTTCCACCTTCCTATTGGCGAGGCCGCTATTACGTTGCAGGACATAAAGGTTTTATATGGCCTGTCAGCCGATGGGTTGCCTGTTCTATTTCCTGCGATCATGAGGCATTTTCCGTGCGAGGCGTATTGGGATTGGCTTCAGATACTCACAGGTTTGAGGCCGGAGGCCGAGGATGCCAGGGCCGGGATCAGTCGGATACAGTTATCCCCTATTAGACAGCGCCTGGAGCAGCTCCACCCTACTGTCACTGATCAGTCAGAGGAGGAGGATGTACTTCAGTACACTAGGCTGTTGTTGCTCCTTCTATTTGGGGGGGTCTTGTTTCCGAACACTTCGGGTAACTTAGTAAGCTTCCGGTTTCTCCATCACATCACACGGTTCGAGGATACAGCCACATACAGCTGGGGATATTTTTTAAGGATAACTTAGTAAGCCTCCGGTTTCTCCATCACATCCTCCGGTTAATTTTAAGGATAAACTTTACTTGTGATAATAATGAGCTTACAAAATTAGGTTTTGATCACATTAAAATAACTTAATTATGTGTTTTCAGAAAATACAAATTATTGGAAGGTCAAATTTATGTTGTTGAATTAAACACATCACTCAATTCTTTGTCACTTTGTAAATCTCACATCAAAAAGTAAAAAAAAATTACCATGTAATCTTTTAATCATCTAGGTATTAAACTTAAGACAATTACGAAAGACTTTTTTCCCCTTGAATCCTGACGAGCTTTCAAACATGAGTATAATTTTAAGGGGGAGATGAGAAATAACCAGATTTATAACTGGTAATTGAAAAATTATCACAGTTTTAAAAGTAATCAAAATTTAGTCATTTTTTTATATAAAGATATAATTCGAACAAAAACACCCTTAAGAATCCAGAAAAAAAAATCCAACATAATATGTTAGAGTTTACATTTTTTACATATGAAATTCTAGTATTATATGCTGGAATTTCATATGTGTTGCAGTTTCAACATAATACGGGAGAAGTTTAATGGGAAGAGCTTCATTATCCAAGATATTATGTTGGATTTTTTTGTGATGAAGTTCCAACACTATATGCTTGAAATTTATACGCATGAGTTCCATAATACAACATATTATATTGGAACTTTTCATATTTCAGTAAAACAATATCTATTTTTAATGACTTTGCAAACACTGACTATTTTACGATCACCGATCCAAAAACTGGTTAGGCTATACTATTTTCACGTTATTTTAAAGCATAGTCAAATATTGAAGGGTATATTTAAAAAATTTAACCTTCTCGGAGAATTTGAACATGCAGTATCCATTCATTTTACACTAAAGTTTCATTTATAATAAAACAATTTACTAACTCAAGGGATGTAAAATAAATTAAAATTGGGTAACTTCGATTAGACAATTTTAGATCCTATTCCTCTTTTAAAAAAGGGGAAAATTTCACAGTGGGATTCCTATTTTTTAATTTTATAGCTCATATTAGAATTTACAACTAACTAACCCGAAAATAATAGGCTAAGATTCTACATTCAACAACAATAAATTCTTAAAATTACTATTTAATTTTTAAAAAAGATTGCTCAAGATTTTAAGTTAATTTTTGAATAAGCAATTATAACTCAAATATTAGTTCAACAAACCAAATCCATTTAAATGGTGAAAATTAGATTTTAACAAGCTTAAATATGTGGGTTCAGATTCCGAATTTGATTTTGTGAGAAATTTAAAATGGGTGTGATTTAGAATTGTTAGAAATAGTATGAGGAGGTTGTATATAAAACTTGAAGTCATTTAATGGAGATTTGAATTGTTTTGAACAAGAATTGTAACTGAAAATCGTGGAAGATGTTCGTCTACAGACGCTTGTATAAAAGTGTATAATAGTGTATAAGATGTGTTTATACACCCATATACATTATTATACAAGATTATACATAATTATACAAAAACTGACTGCGTCTTCTTCCTTCCGTTTTTTCTAAAATTTAACTCAAAACTTGTTCAAATCTACTTAAAATCACTTCAAATTGAAAGTTTGAACTCCTTATAATATTTTCAATCAATTAGAACAACACTCAATCCAAACAACTAACAAATTCAAAAAATCCAATTTTCAAAAGCAAAACTTTGAATAGCCTTCAATGGTGAATTTCTACTCTTACATTACAACCAGATGACACATGGGAGAAGCAATAATAGCAGGTGGCCTATTGAAGCATATGTAGAATGAGTGAGAAGAAAAAAGAGCGAATGCAATGTTTGTGAGAACACAAATTTAACTCTATAAATTTTGAATTTATTAGTGCTTTCAAAATATTTACAACATGGGCTAGGTAGGGTAAAACCTAAAAACATAAGCTATTTTTTAGTACGGTGTGATGTCAAGTGTATTTTCTTGTAATGTTTTCTTTAAAAAAATTGAGTTAGACAATGTCAGCGATGCGGGTCTCCTCGTACATGAACAGAAATGTAGAAGCAATTAAAAAAAAGGTTGTACAGCAGCTTAGGTCAACATCAAAGAGCAATTATCAATTGGAACAGAATTAAGATTTCTTATTTTTTAGAACTTGTTGATTTATTTTACTCTATTTTGATGAAGTGTCGTGGTCGTGGAGCACGGACCACAATTTTTAGGTTTTAGCATAAGATGATCTGTTTAAAGTAACAAGTTGACCATTCTACTTTGGAATCTGAGAATAGTAGTAGTATTACTTTAATCTTTAGCGGATACGTGAACATAGTTGCGTGCAATAGTATATTTTTCCAGCACTATACTTATTTTTGGCCGAGAACTTCCTTAATATCTAAAATTTGACTACTTATGGATTGGTGAAGAGAAATGGTAAACATGAATAACGTACACTCTCCATATCAGCATCAATAACAACAAACACAATAATTTCTTACCAGTTAGATTTGGGGAGGGTAAAATGTACGCAACCGTGCTCGTATCCCTAAAAGGATAGAGATGATATTTTCGATAAATTCACGACAAGAGAACAACTGAAAAAGAAAAAGTAATTTCAATAAGTAGGAATAACAACAATATAAAATAAGATCGAATCCAAAAATACGGTCAAACACTAGGTAGTAAATGTAATCTATGAATTAGTGGAGGGCATCGGTCGGTTCGATTCGGTTATGAATATTATCGGTTTAGCATATCGATTATCGGTTTACAAATTTGATAAATCGATAACAAAACCGATAAGATATCGGTTATCGACCATTATCGGGTCGGTTATCGATTTACCTGATAAGATAACTCAATCTAGAGTTAAGCATAAAGAAGAGATAATTCACTAGAGTTAGCCAAAAAAAGAAATAATTCACATATAATATACTAAAGACTTGAGGTAGGAGTAACTAGTAAGGTCTATGAAGAATGAAGATAAAGTAACTGAAGAGTGAGGTTGAGAAAGAATAGGAGATAATGAACTAAAACCCCTAGCATTTGTATATACTTAAGGATAAAGTCATAATTTTATTAATTCTTATTGGATTATCAGTTAATCCATTCACAAAATTGGCAAACCAATGCCCAAACCGATAACTCAATAGTAAAACAATTCTAAACCGTTACCGAAGCCTTAACCCAATAACCCGATACCGTTAACCCAATAAATAATTAACGGTTTGGGTTATCGATTTTACCCGATATATGCCCAGCCCTACTATGAATAAAAGGTATCATATTAACACTAATGTTAGCAAACTAAGTAAGACAAGAGAAACGGTCGACTACCTAAGAACCTTCTACCCTAATCTTTGACCTCCACACTCTCCTATCTGGGGCCATGTCCTCAGTCAGCTCCAGACCGGCATGTCCCGCCTAATAACCTCTCCCCAAGACTTCGTATGTCTGTCTCTACCCCTCATGTTGCCCACTGAGCCCAACCGCTCGCACCTTCTAACTGGGGCATCTATACTCTCCTCTTAACATGTCCGAACCATCTCAACATCACCTCCTGCATCTTATCCTCCACAGGGGTTGATAATAGGT
This sequence comes from Nicotiana noctiflora, assembly GCA_032618575.1. Classification (NCBI taxonomy): domain Eukaryota; kingdom Viridiplantae; phylum Streptophyta; class Magnoliopsida; order Solanales; family Solanaceae; genus Nicotiana; species Nicotiana noctiflora. The sequence goes on from JASVEL010013976.1 coordinate 29,389, forward strand.
GAATTTTACTATAATTATGCCCTAAATAATCACACTTTGTTATGCTATTTATGTTGTTTATGAGGACAAAATGCTTTGATTAGTGTTTGTTTGTGTGTTATAGGTACATGTGATGCAATGGATGCTAAGAAGAGTATTTTGAAGTTATATGTTGATGAAAAGGCCAAGAGAAGATCTAAGGTGAAAAGAGCTAGAAGAAGCAGTCAAAAATACGCAGCACTGTTCATCCACGGTTCTTTCGTGGTCGCGGATGAACCGCGAAAAAAGAGGCATTCTAAAGTTTGACTGTTCGCGGTTGGCTCGCGACCGCAAACGAACCGCGGAAGTCGGCGCCCAGTTCTCCTAATTGGATTCGAATTTAGTTTTTTAAGCCCTAAAACCTCTATATAAACTCCTAGTTTGCCCCATAGAGGCATGTTGTCTATTTTTCAATACTTTCGCAAGATATTTAGTAAGAGAAAATCCTCTCAACTCATTCCTTTATTTTATATCAAGTATTTATTTTATGAATTCAATTTTTATTATTGTTTCTTTGAGCATGAGTAGCTAAATCCTTTTCTAAGGTTTTGATGGAACCTATTGAGTGATGAACTTATCGTTTATGTGATTACAAATTGTTAATTAGATTTCTATTTGTTCAACTTCATTCTTGTTGTAGTTAATTGGTAGAGCTCCTAATTAGCGGTGCCTATTTAGTGTGCATAACTTGGAAAAGAGTGCATATTTAGGTATATTGTTGAACAACACCACACCTAGGTTATTGGAGGAATCTATAACTTTAGGCGTAAAGACGGGGTTAGGAATAACAAAGTCTTGGGTGCAATTTTAAGTGAACTATTCAAATTAAAGCTAGCTAGGGTAGCTCGGGAGAGTGCACTAGTAAATTATTGTAATTGCTCGGGAGAGGACTACGATACACATAGCGTTCATGATTGATAGAATATATTAACAATTTGTATGAGAATAACGATAAGGGATTTCATCAATAGGGGAAATCAATACCTTAGTCCTTCTCCATATTATTTTTACCCAACATCCAATTCTTTCTTTTAAGCCTTTTTAATTCTTGCAAAGGTAGTAGTTAGTCGAAATCCATACAAAAATATATTCTAAATTTTGGGAACTTGATTCGGAAGTACTCTTGGGTTGTGAAAGTTGTGATTGGTAGGTTAATTTCCTGTGGGATCGATCTTGGACTTATTAGACCAGGTTATATTGACCACGATCGTTGCTTGGACGTGAATCAATTTTGGCGCCATTGCCGGGGAATTAACGGAATTATCAATTGCCATTGTCAGAACTACAAGATTCTTGTGCATTCAGGTTCTTTCTACACACTTTACATTGAATTTTTTTACGGTTGTTGAAATTGGGTACTCAGGTGCATGCCTAGAAAATCTGCAAGGACTGGAGAACTAATTGAAGGACTCTCAGACCCAGAGCAAACTTTCCGGGCACGTAACAGGGCAATCAAACAAATTCAGCAATCTCAGCAACCAATTAAACTAGATTTTGACATGGGAGACGTGAACGACCCAAACCGTCAAGCTGGGTTAAACACGCAGGAGGCGCAGGAAGGTGCACTATATGACAGGGCACAACCAACAGCGGATAATTTGGCAACTGCCATTATTGTGCCAGCGATTCAAGCTGAGTCTTTCCAGATTACTAACACCATGCTACACTTGTTGCAAAACAAGGGATTATTCTCTGGGACTCAGGTTGAAGATCCACAACAGCACCTAAAGAACTTTCTCTCAATATGCAAGACACAAAGGCAACCGAATATAACTCCGGAAGCTATCAGATTATTACTCTTTCCGTTCTCAGTTACAGGAGCAGCACAGATATGGCTAAACTCACTCCCAATAAACTCTATTGCAACTTGGGATGAGTTAGTCAAACAATTCCACAACAAGTTTCATCCACCTAACAAGACAACTTAACAAATTGATGAGATTGTGAGCTTCAAGCAGAAATAAATGGAGACATTACATGAAACTTGGGGCAGATTCAAGGGTATGCTTGTTATGTGTCCTCACCATGGGGTTCCTGAGCAGATGTTGGGCCAAAGATTCTACATGGGGCTTTCAGACAGTATGAAGAATATTGTAGATGCTTCAGCAGGTGGGGCTTTTCTAAGCAAGACTTGGAGAGAAGGCCAAAATTTGCTAGACAAGATGGCTCAAAATTCCGGGTGGACGTCCAGGAATGCTCCTATCACACCAGTAGTACACTCAGTACCTCTGGATCCATCCAATACTCTAGAGGAGAACATGGCAACTTTATTGACACAAATGAGCATCCTAACAAAGAAGGTGGAAGAATCAGGAGTCAAGCAGCAGGTTCACATTGTAGATACTACCAATGGTGGTTTATGCACATCTTGCATTAGCCAACCCATAGGTAATCCATGGGCTGCAGAGAAAGAACATCATCATCAGCATGGGGATATGAACTATGTGGCCAACTATGGAGGGCAGCGACAAGGTAATCAAAATTGGGGCCAACAGACTCCAATGTAGTACAGACCTCCCCAGCCACAATTTAATGCAGCAGGTATGAGGCCACCACACAACATGGCCCCATATCCTAGACCTCAGAATTTCGACAATCAGCAGCAGGGATATCGTCCACCTCCACCACCACCACCACATGGGGGTAGACATGACGATGGATTGGCAAGATTGGAAGCTATGATAAAGCAGGTAACTGGGTCAAATGCCAAAACAAATGAGAGGATAGATGCACGTGATGCCGCCATCAATAATATTGAAGTACAGGTGGGTCAGATTGATATGTTTCTCAACAATCATCCTCAAGGGACATTGCCTGCAGATACACAAACAAACCCAAAAGACCAAGTCCCAAAGCAGCTGATGGTAGTGACTTTGAGAAGTGGTAGAGATCTTGATGCTGAGAAAGAAGAAGAGAAAAGAAACATAAATGCTGAGACACTCACTCTAGTGCCCATCGAACTGGATGAGTCCACAGGGTTGACAGAAAGTTACAGTCCATCCAGTTGCTGAAAATAAAAAGGAGCAGCAAGGAACGAAGAAAGTAGCTGAATAGGTAAAGCAACAAGTTGAAGAGAAAGTGCTAGAGAAGGAAAAGTCCCAAGTCATTGGGAAGAAGAGGCCTCCACCACCATTCCCCCAAAGGTTGGCCAAACACCGGAAAGAAGAGCAATACAAAAAGTTCTTTGAGATGCTCAAGCAAATCCAGGTAAACATTCCCTTAATTGAAGCTTTAAAAGAAATGCATGGGAATGCTAAGATGATGAAAGATTTGATGTCGCGGAAATTTGATTTCCAAGACTTGGCCACCGTAACCCTTACCCAGACTTGTAGTGTAGTGGTCTCCAGACCCATAGCTGAGAAGCTATCTGATCCGGGTAGCTTCACCATCCCATGCACTATAGGGAATTATGCCTTTTTCTAAGGCTTTGTGTGATTTGGGGGAAAACATTAATCTCATGCCCTTAGTCATTTATAAGAGGTTAGGCATTGGGAGAGCGAGGCCCACCTCTATGCTCTTACTACTTGCTGACAGGACGGTTAAGCGTCCATTTGGTATTATAGATGATGTGCTTATCCAGGTTGGGAAGTTCGTGTTTCCGCCGATTTTGTTATTCTTGATTGCAAGGTCGACGAAGAAATTCCCATAATCCTAGGAAGACCATTCCTAGCCACCGGGAGAGCTATAATTGATTGTGAAACTGGGGAACTCAAGATGAGGTTGAATGATGAGGAGATCATCTTCAATGTGCAAAAATCCATGAAGCGCCCTAGTGAGTTCGCGAACTGCTCTCTTATTGATGTTGTTGATGTGATAGTGGAGACAGACGATGCAGAGTTGACCATTGAAGATCCACTTCAAGCATGCTTGATAAACATGGAAGAGGTAAATGGTGAAAGTTTAGCTAAATGGGTACTATCTCTGGAAGGCAAGGGATTTTGGCAGAGAGAGCTTGAGTTCGAGCCTCTACACTTAGAGAAAAGAGAGACCCCTCCTGCAAAACCATCCATAGAAGAACCACCAAAGCTTGAGCTTAAACCACTACCATCTCATCTCATGTATGAATTTCTAGGTCCTAACTCCACTTTACCTGTTATTATCTCATCTAGTTTGTTAGATGTGCAGGCTCAAAAGCTTATACAGGTACTAAAAGAATGCAAGACTGCCATTGGGTGGACCATGGCAGACATAAAGGAGATCAACCCCGCATATTGCATGCATAAAATTCTCCTAGAAGAGGAGCACAAACCTTCCATGAAACGCAAAAGAAGGCTGAATCTGAATATGAAGGATATGGTGAAAAAGAAAGTGATAAAGTGGCTAGACACGGGGTAGATCCTAGGTAAGTTTTCTCACCCTTCCGTGCTATACATGTATTATTATGCCATGAGGACATGGCATGATTTTAAGTGTGGGGTGGGAGACTTATCTTGTATTGTATTATATAGTAGATGTAGCTGTAAATTATATTAGCTGACTTGGCCCGATGATGGACACTTGGCGACGGGTTTCTTAAGGGTCTAAGTCGGAATAAAAACACAAAAAATCAGAAAATTTGAAAAAAATACAAAAATATGAGTAGATGACTCTTCCTTATGACGGACTATTTAGGACAAGTACTCTTGAGGGAAGTAGTCCACGTAGGAATTTTTCTTTCTTTTATTTTCTTTTTCTAGGTAGTGTATCATCTCCCCTTGGTTTTTCTTTTGACCACGGTTCTTTTCCAAGGGTTTTTATTTTAACCGGGTTAGATAGATTTTTTTTTCTTTCTTTTCTTAGGATTAGAGGTAAAAAGGCAACATGTAACCCCGAATATGCACATTAGCAAAAACGTAAATTGAACTTGAGAATGTATCTTCTAAGCTTGACTGTAGAATCTCAATATGCCTTAAATTGCACAATAATGCTTGCTTGAACATCGGTAGGACTTTGTAGATAAACTGGATTCCAAATGAGTTGCATGCCATGTGTGTGTGAGGTTTTACTTACATTGTATGTTGTACATGATGCCTAGAACTTGCCCTGTGTGTTTGCAAAGCGAAATAGAAGTTGTTTGGTTGTAGAAAGGATAGAGGCATTTCTTTGTGTAACCCCATATACCAATAGACATGAATTCACCCGTACATTATATCTTAGTTAACCCCTTTGAGCTTAAGCCTATTCTTTGATAACCCTTGAATGTTCATCAAATATGTATAATGTTCTACTTTACCTCCTAGAAACACTTGTATTGTAATGAATATGCAAAAGTTTAAGTGTGGGGTGAAGGGAAACTGAAAAAGGGAAAATCAAGAATTAATGATAGAAAATAGTGTACTGGTCCAAAAGAATGTTGCAAAGCAATGAAACAAAGAGCTATATTAATGAATATGTAAAACAAAATTAGAAATGCCAGTTACATCAATAAAAGAAAAGTGGGGGTTAAAAGTGAAGAAAGGTGAATGAATGTTTATGGGAGACATAAGGAAGTAAACACAAAGGGAAGTTGTGAAAAAGAAAAGAAAAATGCTTAGGGAGGCTAGACACTATAACCAAAAGTATCCTACCCGTCTCATAGCCTACATTACAACCCTTAAAGACCTCTTGATCTATGATTGAATAACTCGATTAGTGGAGTATTACACTAGGGGCAAGCCTATGGTGTGTCTGTATTCATATAAATGTTCTTTGTTGAGAGTGAGTGAATTTTTACGATATCTATAAGTTCCATGTATTTGAATTGTTAATGTGTGGGAACTTCTCTCAATAAATTTTGTGAGGGCATGTAATTCAAGAGAAAGAAGGTAAATTTGCAAGTGTTTGGTAATAAGTAGAGTAAGCAATAATGTGCTGGCATGAGAGTTTACGGTTAGGTAAAGATTGTGCATATCTTAGGTTGTTCATGTATAATAGCTTTTGTGACATATTTTGGGGGAGACAATTTTTTGTTAATTGGCCTAAAGTGTGATTAAAGTTGCTCGAGGACGAGCAAAGGTTTATGTGTGGGGTATTGATAATAGGTGAATTTGACTATAATTATGCCCTAAATAATCACACTTTGTTATGGTATTTATGTTGTTTATGAGGACAAAATGCTTTGATTAGTGTTTGTTTGTGTGTTATAGGTACATGTGATGCAATGGATGCTAAGAAGAGTATTTTGAAGTCATATGTTGATGAAAAGGCCAAGAAAAGATCTAAGGTGAAAAGAGCTGGAAGAAGCAGTAAAAAATACGCAACACTATTCATCCGCGGTTCATTCGCGGTCGCGGATGAACCGCGAAAAAAGAGGCATTCTGAAGTTTGACTGTTCGTGGTTGGCTCGCTGCCGCGAACGAACCGCGGAAGCCGGCGCCCAGTTCTCCTAATAGGATTCGAATTTAGTTTTTTAAGCCTTAAAACCTCTATATAAACTCCTAGTTTGCCCCATAGAGGCATGTTGTCTATTTTTCAATACTTTTGCAAGATATTTAGTAAGAGAGAATCCTCTCAACTCATTCCTTTATTTTATATCAAGTATTTATTTTATGAATTCAATTTTTATTCTTGTTTCTTTGAGATTGAGTAGCTAAATCCTTTTCTAAGGTTTTGATGGAACCTATTGAGTGATGAACTTATCGTTTATGTGATTACAAATTGTTAATTTGATTTCTATTTGTTCAACTTCATTCTTGTTGTAGTTAATTGGTAGAGCTCCCAATTAGTGGTGCCTATTTAGTGTGCATAACTTTGAAAAGAGTGCATATTTAGGTATATTGTTGAACAACACCACACCTAGGTTATTGGAGGAATTTATAACTTTAGGCGTAAAGACGAGGTTAGGAATAACAAAGTCTTGGGTGCAATTTTAAGTGAACTATTCAAATTAAAGCTAGCTAGGGTAGCTCGGGAGAGTGCACTAGTAAATTATTGTAATTGCTCGGGAGAGGGTTACGATACACATAGTGTTCATGATTGATAGAATATATTAACAATCTGTATGAGCATAACGATAAGGGATTCCATCAATAGGGGAAATCAATACCTTAGTCCTTCTCCATATTATTTTTACCCAACATCCAATTCTTTCTTTTAAGCCTTTTTAATTCTTGCAAAGGTAGTAGTTAGTCGAAATCCATACAAAAATATATTCTAAATTTTGGGAACTTGATTCGGAAGTACTCTTGGGTTGTGAAAGTTGTGATTGGTAGGTTATTTCCCTGTGGGATCGATCTTGGACTTATTAGACCAGGTTATATTGACTACGACCGTTGCTTGGACGTGAATCAGGGGTCACTCCCACCTTTTCCCTCATAACTTTGTTTGACCAAAAAGTATTAAATTTTTTATTAAACTAATTGATGAATAGAGTAGAGGATAAATTTTAGCCAAAAATAATCAAATCTTGATCGTGATATTTTGAGTATGGAAATCGGGAGAGAATAAACTAATTTCATATTTCTTGAGATAGCTATCTTACATTGTATGAGAACGATAAGCTTACATTCGTGACTAGCTTGGATTACAGTGATGTCTGAGCAAAAAGTGTAAAACCCTTTTTGTCGAACTAATTGATAGTAATATAGAAGGTAAACCTTAGCCAAACATAATTAATCCCAGATCTATAAGCTTTCATCTAGTTTTTTCGCCCAATCAGTTCTTCTAGCATTTACTGTCTTGGTCAATACACTCTTTATCTCTCTATTAGACATTTCTACCTATCCAATTGTCTGCGGATGATACGGTGTTGCCACCCTGTGACGCACATCATACTTTGCTAGCAACTTCTTAAATACTCGATTACAGAAGTGGGTGCCTCCGTCATTGATAATAGCTTTCGGAGTCCTAAAACGGGTGAATATATTCTTCTTCAAAAATCCCACCACTACTCTTGCATCATTAGTGGAAAATGGTGTAGCTTCTACCCATTTGGACACGTAATATATAGCAACAAGTATGTACTTATTGCCAAATGAGCTGATGAAGGGTCCCATGAAGTCGATCCCCCAAACATCAAACACTTCCACCTCTTGAATCTGGTTCATGGACATCTCATGGCGATGGGAAATGTTCCCAGTTCGCTGACATTCATTGCAGCCCTTCACCCATTGGTGTGCATCTTTAAACACTGTTGGCCAAACGAAACCGGCCTCTAGCACTTTCGCGGGTGTCCTGACTCCTCCAAAATGCCCCTCATACGTTGATGCATAACATGCCTGCAAAATAGAAGATTGTTCTATCTCGGGGACATATCTCTGGATCATATTGTCAACACATATTCGAAACAGATAAGGTTCATCCCACTAATACATATGGCAGTCACGATAAAACTTTTTCTTTTGTACAGAGGAAATATCACAGGGAACTATACCACACGCCAAGTAGTTTGCAAAGTCTGCATACCATGGCACTTCCTGAAGACTTGTAGTGAGTAGTTGCTCGTTTGGAAAGGTTTCCAGTATGTCCTCAACCTCATCTGAATTTTCATCTCCCTTGAGTCGTGATAGATGATCAGCGACTTGATTTTTTGTGCCCTTACGGTTATGAATTTCGAGGTCGAACTCTTGCAATAACAGCACCCAACGAATCAGGCGCGGTTTAGACTCCTTCTTCTCAATCAAGTACCTGAGAGCTGCATGATCAGTGTATACAATTATCTTAGCACCGATCTTGTATGATCTGAATTTATCGAAAGCAAACACCATAGCCAACATCTCATTCTCATTCACAGTGTAGTTTAGTTGGGCTTCACTCAGCGTTTGACTGGCAGAGTAAATTGGATGCATTACTTTGTCTTTCCGTTGTCCTAGTACTACTCCCACTACGTAGTCACTAGCATCATACATGAGTTCAAATGGCTTCTCCCAGTCGGGGCAACAATGATGGGTGTTGTGACTAGCCTCCTTTTCAACTCCTCGAATGCTACCCTGCAATCATCAGAAAATAAAAAGGGGTGATCTTTTTCTAACAACTTACATAGAGGGTTAGAAATTTTTGAAAAGTCTCTTATGAAACTCCGATAAAAATCGGCATGCCCGAGGAAGCTCCTGATTGCCTTGACTAAAGTTGGAGGTGGCATCTTTGCTATCACGTCAACTTTAGTGCGATCCACCTCAATTCCTTAACTTGACACTCGGTGCCCCAAGACTATACCCACATGTACCATGAAATGGTACTTCTCCCAATTAAGAACCAGGTTAGTCGCAATACACCATTTCAGCACACGAGTCAGATTTATAAGGCACTCATCGAATGAGTTCCCCACCACTGAGAAATAATCTATGAATATCTCCATTATGTCCTCTACCATGTCAGTAAATATGGTCATCATACACCTTTGGAATGTGGCGGGTGCATTGCATAGGCCGAATGGCATCCTCCGAAAGGCATAAATGCCATAAGGGCAGGTGAATGAGGTTTTTTTCTTGGTCCTCAGGTGCAATAGAGATTTGATTGTACCCTAAGTACCCATCCAGAAAATAGAAGTAAGGCCTCCCTACCAATCTGTCTAGCATCTGATCAATGAAGGGAAGTGGAAAGTGGTCACCAGGTTTAACTTTCTGTAGTCCATGCAAATTCTCCAGCCCATGACAGTTCTCGTAGAAATCAGTTCATTGTTATCATTTTTAACCGCCGGTATGCCACCCTTCTTAGGCATACATCGCTAACCTAGCTGCTATCAGAGATTGGGAAAATGATTCCCGCATCCAACCACTTTATCACTTCTTTCTTCACCACTTCCTTCGTGTTGGGGTTCAACCGTTGTTGGTGTTCCCGGTAAGGTTTGTGTCCCTCTTCCAGCAGAATCTTATGCATACAATAGGGGGTTGATCCCCTTAATGTTTGTCATGGTCCACTCAATGATAGTCTTACACTCCTTTAGTACCTGCAAGAGTTGTTGTGCATGCACATCTAACAAACTAGATGAGATAATAACATGTAATGTGGAGTTAGATCCAAGGAACTCATACCTGAGATGGGCGGGCAGTGGCTTTAATTCCAGCTTTGGTGGCTCTTCAATTGATGACTTGGTGGAGGAATTTCTCTATTTTCTAAGTGTAGGGGCTCAAATTCAAGAGTTCTATCCCAGAACCCTCTACCCTCTAAAGCCAATACCCATTCCGCCAGTTCTTCCCCATTTACCTCTTCTAAGTTCGTTAGACATGCAGCAAGAGGGTCATCAATGGTTAACATCCCGTCATCAGCTTCGACGATTACATCCACGATATCAATAAGAGAACAATTGGCAAATTCACTTAGTCTCCTCATAGATTTCTGGACGTTGAATGTTATCTCTTCATCGTTCAACCGCATCTTGAGCTCCCCAATCTCACAATCAATGAGAGTTCTCCCAATTACCAAGAACGACCTGCCCAAAATTATTGGGATCTCTTCATCCACCTTGCAATCTAGAATCATAAAAACACAAATTTCCCTACCTGAATCAACACATCATCCAAGATACCAGGGGGACTTTTCACAGTCATGTCCGCTAGCTGCAACAACATCGAGATGTGTCTATCTCTTTCAATACCCAACCTCTTATAGATCTCTAGGGGCATAAGATTTATGCTCACCCCTAAATCACAAAGTGCTTTGGCGAAAGCGCAGTTACCAATAGTGTAGGGAATTGTAGCTCCATGGGTCAGATAGCTTTTCAGCAATTGGTCTAGTCACCACTGCACTGCAGGTCTGAGTAAGAGTCACCATGGCCAAGTCTTGGAAATCAAATTTTTGGGACATCAAGTCCTTCATCATTTTTGCATAGCCAGACATCTCTTTCAAAGCATCTATCAATGGAATATTTACCTGGATTTGTTTCAGCATCTCCAAGAATTTCTTGTATTGCTCCACTTTTTGGTACTTGAGCCTCTAAGGGAATGGTGCACGACGTCTCTTCTTCCCAATGATTTGGAATTACTCTATATCAGCTTCCACCTCAACTATTTGTTCCTAGGCTCTCTCAGCTTCTTTCTCAACCTCAATTTGAATGTTATGTTCTTCCTGGGCAGGCTGGACTATCACCTCTGTCAGCTTATTTTGACTCATCTAGCTTAATGGGCATTGGTATAAGTGTCTCAACCTATTTGCTTTCTTGAACCCTCTCTTGCTTCACGTCTAAATTTCTTCCATTACGTAGACTCACTGCCATCAGCTGCTTCGGGCCTTGTTATTTTGGATTTATTTGAGTGTCTGTAGGTAATGTCCTATGAGAACGATTTTTTAGAGACATCAAAATCTAGCCCATCTGTACTTCAATATTCTTTATAGCTAAATCATGTGCATCTACTCTTTCACTAATTTTTGCATTATACCCAATATCCTGCTGCATTATCGCCTCGAGTGTAGCAAACCTATCTTCCTGCCGTCCGCCATGCTGTTGTTGAGGAGGATGATACCCCTGCTATTGATTTGATTATTGTATCCTTGTGGCCTTTGATAAGGCGCCATATTATTGGGAGGTCTCATTCCTCCCATGTTTCCATTGTTGAACTGTGGATGGACTAGCCTGTATGGTTGATGCTGCTGTTGACCCCAATTTGACCACCCTGTCTCTGGCCTCCATAGTTAGACACATAATTCATGTCTTTAGGGTAGTGATGATGATCACTTTTTGCATTCCACTGGTTACCAATTGGCTGACTAATAGAATATGCGCATAAGTCCCCCAATAGTAGTATCTATAATATGTACCTACTGCTTCTGCCCTGACTATTCCACCTTTTTGGTGAGTATACTCATCTGTGTCATTGACGTAGCCATGTTTTTAGCAAGAGTGTTGGATGGACTAAATGCACTAACTGCACCACTGGAGTGATAGGTGCGTTCTTGGTCATCCACCCCGAATTCTGCACCATCTTATCAAGCAGACTTTAGCTTTCTCTCCTTTTTTTGCTAAAAAATGCTCCACCAGCTGAACCATCACCATTACCCTTCACGCCATCTGCCAAAACCATATAGAACCGCTTCCCCGTCATCTGATCTGGAATACCGTGGTGTGGACATATAACCAATATCCCTTTGAATCTTTCCCATGTTTCTTGCAGTGTCTCCATTGGTCTTTATTTGAAACTCAAGATTTTATCAATTTGTTGAGTAGTCTTGTTGGGTAGATGAAACTTGTTCATAAATTGATTGACTAACTCATCCCAAATTGTTATTGAAATAATGGGGAGTGAGTTTAGCCAGGGTTGAGCAGCTCCTGTCACTGAGAATGGAAACAATAACAACTTGATTGCTTCATGAGTTACATTGGGCTGCCTTTGAGTTTTGTAGATTGATAGGATCTTCAATTTGTGAACCCGAAAATAGTCCCTTGTTCTGCAACAAGTGCAACATGTTGTTAGTAATTTTGAATGATTCAGTCTGAATTTTTGGGACTAAAATCGTCGTGGCCAGATTTTTAGTTGCGGGTTGTGCCCAGACAGAGAGAGCAGCCTCTGGCACAAGAGGTGCCACTGGCACTATTGGTGCGCTGGGTCTTCTTAGTGATCTCCCATGTTTGGTTCGATTTGTTCAATTGTTTGTTGTTGTTTGATTTTCCAGTTGGCCCGGTTCAAGGCCATAAGAACTTTTTCAGGATCAGATAAAGCTTCGAATACTTCACCAGTTCTCGATGAGTTTCTAGGCATGCACCTATACAACCAAGTCAACAAACGTTAAAATTTCAATGTAAAGATTTGAAAGGAAGAATAATGACTACACTAAGAATTTTGGTATTTCTTTCAATTATAATTGTGACACCATTAATTTTCTGGCAACGACGCCAAAATTAAATCATGCCCAACTATGTCTTATAAAAAGGACACGCAGACGTTGCAAATATAATCTGAGTATTTAGCCTAGAGTCTATGTAATCAACTTCCCGCAATTTCTGAATAACAATTGAGGATGTTTCTACTAAATACGAATGAATGTAAATAAGCAGCTGAAGACTAACTGTGATTAAGTTGTAAACAATTAAGAGAAGGTTCTAATGTTATGATTTCCCCTATTGATGGAATCCATTGCGGTTATGTTTCACATAGAATTACCTAATCGTCTCTATCAATCATGAGCACTCTTATTATCGCAAATCTCTTCGAGTAATCACGACAATTCATAAGATGCACTCTCCCGAGTTACGCTAGCTGACTTTGCTTATTACACCTCACTTTAGATTGCACTCAAGGCTTCGTTATCCCTAATCCCATCTTTAAACCCTCGGTTATTGATATTCCTAATCCCACCTTTAAAACCTCGGTTATTGATCCCTCATATACTTTGAGAGTGGTGTTGCTCAACAATTGACCTAAATATGCACTCTCTCCTGAGTTATGCACACTAAATAGGCACGTCTAATTGAGGATCTTATCAATTAACTACAACAAGAACATAGTTGAACAAGTAGAGATTAAACCGAGCAAACTATATTAATATAACAAGAAGTTCATCTTTCAATAGGTTCCATCAAAACCTTAGAATAAATATTTAGCTACTCATACAAGTGTTCATCGCAACAATATTCAATTTCATCATAAATCGTAAAACACAAGAGGAAGAAAGGAAGAACTCGATGTTGAATTATCCTCCTTGCCTCTTGACTCTCCTTGCCTTGAACTAAGTTATGAAAACCTCGATAATCAACTGTGAACACGTGATTTTTGCCCCATACGAGAATTACTCCCAAAAATGCAAATAAAATAGTTTTTGTTTGTTTGTAATTGTTGTGATTTTTGTGGTATTTTCCTTTTATTGTTTGTGTTTGTGTGTGCATGTTTATTTGTGTTAAATTAATGAAAATACAAAAATATGTCGTATTTATATTTTTGATTTAATTGTACAATTAGAAGTAATTAAGTTCGGCTTACAAAAATAAAATAATGCGCTTTGCATTTTAGCATTTAATTGTATGTAATTTTCGTGTTAATTATTAGTAAGGATTAATTAGTATTGTTTTAAGTTAATCTTGGTTTTATGATTTATTGTTAGAATTTGTTGAAATTAGGAATTAAAAAGAAGTAAAATGGGCAAAAATAAATCAGAATTGGGCCAGTCTTTAAAACAAAACCCAGGCCCAAAATAACCCCTTACCCATCAAAGACAGCCCAGATACCGACCAATACCCAATCCTTGACCCGTCACTACCCTAAACGACCCTATTTTGATTAAGTGACTCAATCGGGACCGCTGGTTTTCATCCATCCAACGGTCCTAATTAAGTCTTTAATTTTAATACCCCAAAGACCCCCAAACCCTCAAACCCATTCCCATTACCCACATCCCCTTCGTCTCTTCAGAGACCAAACAACCTGAAACCCTAGCGCTGCCCTCCTTCTCCACCACCTGAAACCCGACAGCAACCATCCCAAACACCACCAAATTAACACCAGTTAATCTCCTTAACCCCCTGAACACGAATCTGTTATCAATTTGGTTCGAATCAACTCAGGTCTTCTCGAATCTTCACTTGAAGATTCGAGCAAAAACCAAATCCATGCTAAATTTCCCCAAATAGATACCACACACTCTCATAACCTCCCCCATAACCAAACCAGTCGTGGTTTAGCTCGAATCTGACCAGAATTGGTCGAGCCCCAAAGCGACCGCATAAACCCTAGAAATCTGAAATGTGACTTCCGGCTGAAATTGATAAGGGTTTGAGGTCCGATGGACCTTAATCTAAGTGTTCACAACAAAGAACACCCCGATTAAAGTCCGTTTGGCTTCAACAATTCAAGTGCGAGTTGGTTCAGGACCCGTTCAAGTTTCTGATCTTTTTCTCTTCTTTCAAGGTATTTTCTTTTCTTTTCTTCTAAGCCTCATCTAATTCTACGTTTTGTTTGTTATTTGTGTGATACTTTTCATTTTTTCTATTTTGATTTTCTGTCCATCTCCACCAGACCTTTTATTTGGTCAATCTTTCGTTTGTTTAATTAATTGTAGTTGTTGTGATTGCATTATGTGCCTAATTCACTTAAGGTCATCAAGTAATTAATTCAGATTTTTTTTACCCCCTGAGTCTGCCCTTAAAGACTGTGAACCATGAATTACTGACTTATTCGTCGATTGTTGTCTGTCGATTCATATGTGTTATAATCGATTACCCAAACGTCGTCGATTAGTTATATAGTCTTGTTTGGAACAATAAGGCAATAAATGTTAATACTGATTAATTGTATCCAAACTACTATTTGAATCAAAGTCTGTATTGCCTGTATTGGAACTTAGGAAAGTAAATCGGTTATAGCTGTTGTAGTTCAGTTATTAAATTGGACGAATTTAGTTATAATTGGATTGGAGTAAGATTGTGGTTTCAGTAGTTTTAAGGGTTATTTTGAGGAGTTAGATTAGCAATAATTGATGACTGCTAATAGCTTAAGATTAATCAATAGCATTAGAGGTTTCCAATTAGGGGTTGCTAGTTTAGATATGAGGTACATTAGCTGCTTTAAAATAATAAGGCACTACCTTAGTGGAAATAGATTAAAAAAAATTGAAAAGATAAGGTGATAATGAAAAGGGCACTCAGTAAAATGCCTATTTAACAGGCTGAAATGGACTGAGGTGAGGATCCGAAAAATTTTCTGGTTAATTTTTTTTATTTCATTTCTGGTTTTAATTATTGCGGATTCTGTTGTTTGTTGCTGCTGCTGGGCCATTGATTATTTTTGCTGTTATCATCTTCACATTTTCAGGTATATTTTGAGTCTTATGGACATTACCTGAATGTAAAGTACAGTCATGAGTTTAGGAAGTATGAAGATTGTCGGTTATTCTCTATTTAAATCATCTCTTTCTTTTAATTTTCTTTTCTCGATTCATAGTTGTATGAATTCTTCCTATTCGTTTGTTTATTTGAGCGTTGAAACAGATTCATGAAACCTTAAGGTTGAAGCTTTCTTGTTTAATCATTTCTATTGGTTTATTTGGAGTTTGAGTGTTAAGTAACTATTAGGCTCGGTTCATTTGTGAACTAATGAATTGACAAGCATTGAGCTGCATTTATAAGGCCACAGAAATTAATGTCCGCATTTCCAGCAGTCATCTTTGTCTTTGAATTTCTTGAATAGAATGAAACATGGAAAAAAATGTGAAGTAGTATGGCTGCCCAGTAGCCATCAAAGTTGGTATATGTGGGAATGAGTTTTGATAAAGAATTCTTGTGTGAAATTTAAACTTGCAATAGGACATGAGACTACTTCTAGTTACTATTCATTTAATGGTTAATTAGTCCGGCAGTTTAAGGGTATTAATTAAACTTTGATTTGCTTGGTTTTCACTTATATGGTTGGGGCATAACTAACTGCACATCATCCGTGTGAGTATTCAATAAATGTGTGTTCATGTGTTCTTATCTTCAATATTGTGGATTGTATCTGTTGGTTTTTTTATTCAAATTCGACCATTGTTAGTTGCGCAGTCATGTCTGTTGTAGCTGCGTGAGTATTCCAGCATCTGAAACTTCTTGAGCTAGGTTATTATGAGCCATGGGAGATACCTTGTTGTCATTAATTTATTGATTTAGCATAGTTAAGCCTACCAGTTCTTCTTCCCCCTATTTGATCTAATTCTCGCTTACTTGTGTCGCTGTTATCCTTTGATAAGAAAATATCGATATGACCCATATTTGGTTATGCCTCGAATGAACTTTCAGCATCCATGTTGGCGGTTCAAATAAATGTTGTTTGAGATCTTTGTGTGGAATTTGAGACACATATTTACAGCACATAGTGCTATATATGAATAAATGTTCAGTTGATCCTGTGTCTTTTTAAAGACATGTTGGAGGTGATATTACATATTAAAATGCTCTTGTACATGCCATGACCAGTGATTTGTGCTATTGCATAAGACCTGTTGTTGCACCCATGTGTTTATTTTCACCTCAAATTAATCTCAACTCGAGAGATTCCTTGAAATGTTTCCTCTGTTGTCCATTCAAAAATGTAGCAAAATTTGTGTATTTAAGTAGAGGATTGTTTATAAATGATGTTTGATTAAGCTCCTGATATTATCAATTTGAACTACACATGGACATAATGCTGGTTTCACTTGTCAAGTTAGTTCGTAATTAACCATTTGTCAAATTGAAAAATAGTTGTTGAAATTGGTGTCAGGTTCTCACTTTTCTATGTACTAGCTTTCAATTGAAATTTGTTTAGTGAAGTAGATGTCTTACCTAAGTATAGTAGTTGAACATTATTGTTCTCATTTTGAATCCTTAATTCCTGGTTTCATAATAATTGCATAACCAATTTAAGAAAACAAGAATGTCCACAAAAATATTTCTTTCCGGCATGCATTTAGTCATACGATTGTGGTCGCGTAACATGTCATGATCCTAAATTAACTCGGAGTATACATTCCCGCAACTTCGCTCAATCTTTAATAATAAAATAGGTTGCAGATTATTAATTAATTTTAGTTTACATAGCTTGAGGGGTGCCACTCACCATTAAATCACATATGGCCCTTGTAATAACTTCTTACGGATTAAATATAAATGACAAATATTTCGTAGAATATCCTTTAGGGCCGTTTAAAATACTAAATATTGTTATGTATACGTTCGCATAACATAATTACATTTCTAAAAAAAATAAAACTGGATTATGCGTTCGTGCAACTTTGACCCAAACTTTTCTTAATAATAATAAAGCTTCATTAACTGTGGACACTTTCGCGTGACATGTTTTTTTTTGACACGCCAAACAAGTGGGTATACGTACGCATAACCCTTTTTAAGATGATTTTTTTAATTAAAAGCGGTAAAAGGCAAGAACACATAGGTTCTAAAATCAGTAATTAAATAATTTTAATAAGCCAAGTATGATCAAAGCGACCATGCTAGAACCACGGAACTCGGGAATGCCTAACACCTTCTCCCGGGTTAACAGAATTCCTTATCCGGATTTTTGGTATGCAGACTGTTAAATAGAGTCATTCTTTCCTCGATTCGGGATTCAAACCAGTGACTTGGGACACCATAAATCTCCCAAATGGCGACTCTGAATCTTAATTAAATAAATCCCGTTTTCGATTGTCCTTTAATTGGAAAAAACTCCTTTGCGCCCACGCGGGTAGCGCCAAAAGGAGGTGTGACATCAACTCTTGGGCGAGCTAGACCTTCTATAGGTTAAGTGAATTTTTCCCCGAACTTCCAAATTTACCCCTAAAGTTTAATTTTCCGGAACTAGGCTAGCACGATCGCGCTAGTAAATGCGCTAATGACCGCGCATATAGCCTATCATTCTGCCTCGACTTCCTGGGCTAGCGCGATCGCCCTAGTGGCCGCGCTAGTCCAAGTCTTCATTTTATCTCTTCTTTCTCTTGTCTTCCCACATACTCAGCTCCTAGGGGTTTTTCTTGCTTCAATTTAGCTCCATTTACAGATTTAAGGCCTCATGCATGCCACTCACTCCTGCAAAGTGTGAAATTCATAATTAGAGCCCATTTAACTATATTATAACAGTAAAACATAATCAAGTTGGGAGATAAATAGTTACCAAATTACACGAATCTAGCCTATTAACAGTTCTCTTCCAGTTTACTAATTAAGCACTTGAAATGGATTTATCCAATAAATGAATGTCAACTCCTATTCATGAGAGGGAGATTAGTTTTATAATTCATAACAAATAATTTTAGTTATACAACTCCTCCAAAAGATACATCTACCAGACGTTCCGACTTGGAAGCCCCGTTCGCTTGGCATCAGATAAGTTTTTATTATTTTTACATTCACAATAAACTATCCAAAACGAGTATTTATTTTTGGTTAGTAAGCACAAAACTTTTTGTTTCATGTATTGTTCTCAATTCTCATTTCATTATTGTGACATTTCTTCTCAGTAATCGATAGTTGACATCCATTATTAAATGGCCACAAGTTGCTAATTTATCAAATTTCCAAATTTTACCTCAATATAATAATAACAAATGGACTATTTAAAATTGATGAACTTTATGGATTAGTGCCAGGATAAGAATTAATGAAATTTGTTGACCCAAAAGCTATTGGCTACTTTTTGAGTTTGGGACAATCAAAGATTATAAGAAGGTAAATCGGAATTAGTGATAATATATTCAAGGACAGATTTATGATTCGTATGTAGAATGTTCTAGTAAAATTACAAGAGAACTTATTGAGATACTAAAGTTAGCCAACAATAGAGAGGTGAGATAGAGAGAGAATGATAGATAGAGAGAGGTTGTATTATTAATGAATAATAACACTTGTCTTACAAATGAGGGGGGCATGTCCTTATATAGAAGGAAGGCCCCCTCGCCAACACATTACTTTATTCCAACACTAATGTTATTACAAAAACGAAAATAGGCGGAGGGAACGGGACGCCTAGACGGGCGAGTTTGTCAATACGCCTTTATAGTCGGGGGCGTATTCCCTCTCGTCATATGGGTGTGGGGGAAGGTATACTCGACGTCTATGGCCGTATATGGAGGTATGCTCGACCCATATTGATTCTGTCTGATTCGACCCCATACAGTTAGTCCCTCTGCCTGTTGGAGATATATTCGACATATATCTGCAATAGGTGGAAAAAATCGACCCATCTCGGATCTATCCGCGTGTGCATACGTGGCATGTTCATTCAAACCGTCGCTTCCTGACGACATGCGTCATGATCGCAGCTGCTCCCGAGGCAGGCCAAGAAGGTGATTTGATGTTTCGGTTTCCCGCTTCCTTTTCTGATATTAACCTCTTTGAATCCCGTGTACTGGCCCGCTATAAATAGTGAGGGATTTCAAGACTTTCCATTCTTTGGATCATTACAAAAAGTTCTTTGTACTTCTGTCATTCATCTTTTCTTATAGCAATACTTAACAACTTTTCGCATTGACTTCGTAGCTTGTCAGCATACCTCGAATTTGATAGAAAGACTAACAATGGCTAAAGGCGGTCGTCGTCGTGGGACAGATGAAGGTGAGGCCACTTCTAGGGTTCCACGGCCCTCGGGAGGTGGGAAGAAACCCCGCAAACCTCTCGTTCCTCTTTCCGTGGACAACCTGCTTCCCCCCGAACTATACGTTCGAAGGGATTTCCCTACAAAGGGGGCTACCCCGGCATGGGAAAGGTCTACATTTACCGAACCTCTTCTAAATGATCTCCGAGTATCTTTTCAGATTCCAGAGATGGTCGTCATGCAAACGGCGGAATGGGACCTTGCCAACGTGCACAGAGCCGGGTTCTGTGCTTTCTATAAATAGCCCTTTATAATGGGATGTGGTCTCCCCATCTATCCGTTGGCGGAAAAGTTGTGCCGGTTCTACAATGTATGTCCGGCCCAGCTTACCCCTTATACGTGGAAGATATGTTGTATTCTGACGACTTATGCCGAGAGGGCCGGCGTAGATATCATGGTATACCATCTGGTGCAGCTGTTCAGTCCTGGGTTCATGAGAGGGACGATGCTCCAGTTAAAGAATCGTGGGACGAAGGGCTTGGTCGTCGAGACAGACGACAATCCTAATCGCCAGTTCAGGCTGAAATATTTCTTTGTCTGAACCTCGGATAAGGTGTCAGACCCTGTTGGATTTCCTGAGGCATGGAACGTCGAACGTAAGCATTATCCTTTGCGCTTAATTACTTTGTGCCTATTCGACCTTTTGTCATCTCATTATATTTTATGTCTGCAGCAAGGGTGCGTACACCCCAGTCCGTACCAAACATTAAAGCCTGGGTGGGTCGGTTGATCCCCTTCGCGGAGGAGTGCAGGACGTGGGTTGCATTTACCACAAAATACGGCCTCCCAGGTATAGTATTGGTTCTGGGTATGGCGGCCTCATATCTTATTAGACGCATTTTTTAAAGCCTTTTTATAACTGTGTTGGAAGCCCGGAGTGCACCGCGGAGAAGGAGACGTCGTGCCGCCACTTCCTCATCGGCGGATTCCGATTTTGAACATGTGGTTTACGTGAGAGAGACCACCTCTGAGGCCGCTCGCCCTGAGGGTGATCGAGCGAATGTGGAAGCATTTAGTGCTGATGTTTCTAACGCTGCTCATTTCGAAGGCGGAACCGTAATTTGGGAGCTGACTTTTGCGGATGTCCCCGGGATTTCTCGTCCCGTGGTTGAGTCGGTGAACGAACCGATGTCTAGAGAGGGCCCTTTGCCTCCACCTCTTCTTGTTGAAGAGGACGCTTCAGAGGACGATGAGCCATTGGAGCGAAAGAGGCGCCGACTACTCCTTGGAAAAGGCGTGGCTGTGGAGTAGAGGGAGGTGATTACCCGCCGTCCCGAGTCGATGCCAGTCCTTATAGGCGACGCTATCCGACCGGAGAGGGTGGCCCTCTTAAGTGAGGTTGTGGGAAATATCGCTTCTCCGCATGTTGAGGATGACAGCGCGCCAGCTGTCGCCGGGTCGGCTGTTGACGAGGAAGGGGTTGCTCCCGGTCAGGCTCCTGCTTCTGGGGACGTGCCGCAGGAAGACTATGCCCGGGTGGATATGGCGATGATAGGTCCTACCAGTCGGCTTATGATCCCTTCGGGATACAACCTGTTGCTGGACAGCGAGCAGGCTGCGGCTGACATGTCCTTGCTAGGTGGAGCTGCCGAAATAGAGTCTTTGAAGGCCGTGAGCGACAGAGATTTGTCTCGTCAAGTCGCTGGTGCTGCCTTGCATGTATGACTTGGTTATTATTTTTTATAGTTCTCTTATGAGCCCTGAGGCCTTGTGTCATTTTGAATTATATTTTTTCTTTATCTCTTTCTCAGACCCTCATCTTAGAGGTGGAGCGAGGCCGACGGGAGCGAAAGAAGAATGCTGCCC
The DNA here is from genome assembly GCA_032618575.1 of Nicotiana noctiflora. Lineage (NCBI taxonomy): Eukaryota > Viridiplantae > Streptophyta > Magnoliopsida > Solanales > Solanaceae > Nicotiana > Nicotiana noctiflora. The sequence continues at coordinate 51,138 of JASVEL010013976.1, forward strand.
TTAGGAAAGCATCGAAGAAATACCGGGAGGCCCGTAGTAAGCATAAGACACTGGCGGACCTCTACACCCAGGACCCTCAGCTTTGAGTTTTTCGTGAGGTTTGGAGCTGGCAGAGGATCAGCTGCGGAGCGTATGGCCCAGCTGGATAGGATGGACGCGGACTTGATGGCCGATGTGGATCGAAATACCGAATTGGAGAGTCTCCTCCAGCAGCGGTGGCAACGGTGGATTTCGGCCGGTGGCGATGGCGGAGAGCGGCGGCGACATGGTATGATGAGGGAGGTCTATGGTCTCTAGGGTTTGGCCTTTTTTCAGTCATTTTAATTAAGATGCCTTGAATGAATGGAGGCTGTTGGATGCTAATCGATGGGCGACTGTGATTCACTTGGGCAAAACGGTATCGTTTTGTCTTAGGGGGAGCCGGCCTGGGTTAGGGTTTTTGAGGCAGAGGTCGAAACTCAGCGTCGCCTTGTTAGGGTCACGCGCGAGGCTTGTGGGTATAACCCCGACTCTCCGGACCAAGCGGGCTGTACCTTTACGGATGTAGACCAATTGGGCACAAGGTCTTGGATTTCTAGGGCGTTCCGGGTCGAAGGCGATGGGGACCGTATTGACAGTGTGGCCGGTGCGGCGGAAGGTGGCGGGGGCCAGGATTGTTAGATAGGACTTTTTATCCCTTCTCTTTTTTGTAATCGAGGCTATGTTGTAAATTTGTAATCTATTGAATGATTTATGATGATTTCGTGGGAACTGTTGTGTTATTCCTTTTATGCGGCTATTGCTTTCCCTTTGGCTGTTTTATGCGTTCGGAAGTGGCTGTGGCCTTCCGCATTTATGGGCGGTCGTGGCCTTTGGTTTATCAGAGGCGATCGTAGTCTTTTTATACGTTGTTAGGGCCTTAGCCTTTTGTTTTCTCTCTTTACGCTGTTAGGGCCTTAGCCCTTTGCGTTTATGGGTGGCCGTGGCCTTTTGTTTAACGGAGATGACCGTAGTCTTTCCTTACGTCGTTAGGGCCTTAGCCTTTTGCGTTTATGAGTGGCCGTGGACTTTTGTTTGTCGGAGGCGACCGTAGTCTTTTCTTACGTCGTTAGGGCCTTAGCCTTTCATATATTGGAGATGAGCGTAGTCTCTCCTTACGCCGTCAGGGCCTTAGCCTTTTGCGTTTATGAGTGGCCATGGACTTTTGTTTGTCGGAGGTGACCGTAGTCTTTCCTAACGTCGTTAGGTCCTTAGTCTTTCGTATATTGGAGATGACCTTAGTCTCTCCTTACGTCGTCAGGGACTTAGCCTTTTGCGTTTATGAGTGGCTGTGGCCTTTTGTACATTGGAGATGGCCGTAGCCTTTTATACATCGGAGATGACCGTAGCCTTTTATACATTGGAGATGGCCGTAGCCTTTTATACATTGGAGATGGCCGTATCCTTTTATACATTGGAGATGGCCGTAGCCTTTCATACATTGGAGATGGTCGTAGCCTTTTATTCATTGGAGATAGACGTAGCCTTTTATACATTGCAGATGGCCGTAGCCTTTTATACATTGGAGATGGTCGTAGCCTTTCATACATTGGAGATGGTTGTAGCCCTAGTCCCTGTGATATGCCATTCATGTCGTTCGCCGGTATGCTTGGTGTATCAGACTTAAACTTCTAAGCATTCCCGAGCGTCTCCTTCGTCTCCTCATTAAAAACCTCTCCGAGAAAACCCAATTGGGACAAAACTCGGATGAGGGAAAAAGAGTACGACGTGGGGGATGCTCTTTCTAAAAATGGAAATGCTTGAGGTAGGAGATGTTCCAGTTATTTTGGAACGTTTTCCCATTCATGGTCTCTAGACGGAAGGAGCCTTTGTTTGCTGCCGCGGTGATTTTGTAGGGTCCGTCCCAATTGGTGCCCAACTTTCCTTCGTTAGGGTCTTTGGATGCAAGTGTCTTGGCTTTTAACACACAGTCGCCTACTTTGATTTGTCGGATTTTTGCTCTCTTGTTGTGGTATCTCTCGATTTGTTGTTTTTGGGCCACTAGCCTAATATGGTCCATTTCCTGTCTTTCTTCGGCTTCATCAAGGTCTTGTAGTCGGTTTACGTCATTCTCTTCTCCGCTCGTGTGTGAGTACCTTAGGCTTGGCTTACCGACTTCGACTGGTATGACGGCATTAGTTCCGTAGACTAATGAGTAAGGAGTTTCCCCTGTGGAGGATTTGGGGGTAGTTTTGTGCGCCCATACTACTTCTGGCAGTAACTTAGGCCATAATCCTTTAGCGTCTTCGAGTTTCTTCTTCAAAATATTCAGTATGGTCTTGTTGGATGACTCTTCTTGGCCGTTGGTGGTTGGATGATATGGCGTTGAAAGTATTCTTTTGATATGCCATTTTTTTTAAAAGTCGGTTGTTTTTTGCCCTATGAACTGTCGTCCGTTGTCGCAGGTTATTTCTTTGGGTATGCCGAAGCGACCTGCTTCCACCTACTTGGAGAAATAGTCAGTTAAAACTAATATAAAATGGTACCTTTCCTCGTCCGGCGGGTAGCGGTCCAATGATGTCCATTCCCCATTTGATAAAGGGCCATGGAGATGTGACCGAATGGAGGGGTTCCCCCGGCTGATGTATCAGAGGGGTGAACTTTTGACATTTCTCGCACTGGCGAAGGTATTCTGTTGCGTCGTTTTTCATGGTGGGCTAGTAGTACCCAGCCCGTATTAGACATCGCACGAGTGCTCGGTTGCCTGTATGAGCGCCGCAATGACCTTCGTGAACCTCCTCTAACACTGGCGTCGTCTGGTTGGGGCCTAGGCACTTAGATATGGGTCCTCCAAAAGTCCTTTTGTAGAGGTCATTGTTTATCATACAGTGCCTTGCTGCCTGTGTGCGAAGCTTTCTCGCTTCTTTTTTGTCGGGTGGTAGGTTTCCATTCTGTAGATATGATACAAATTGATTACACCAGTCCCAAGTCAGATGCAGGGAGAGTACCTCGGTATGGTCGATCGCTGAGTGAAGGAGGGTGACAGTGCTTTCTTTATTCAGGTTGGTGGCGGCAGCGGCCAGTTTAGCCAGTCAGTTTGCTTCGGCGTTATGCACCCTAAGAACCTGTTCAAAGTGGCATTCGTAGAGTTGTGCATTAGTTTGCAGATTTCTGTTCGGTATTTCTGTAGCCTTTGTTCCTTGGCCTGATAAGTCCCGGTGACTTGATTTACCACGAGTTGTGAGTCGCAGTGTAGGACCAGTCGGCGAGCTCTGTACCTGATGGCTAATTTTATACCTGCGATAACAGCTTCACATTCTGCCTCGTTGTTAGTCATCTCGGGGTATCGTATGGACTGGCGAATGACTTCGCCCATAGTAACTTCGAGGATGAGTCCCAGTCCCAATCTCGAGGCGTTTGCGGCCCCATCGGTGTAGAGAATCCAGGGGTAGGTGTTTGAAGCGGCCTATAGGGCTTCCTTCTCCACCTCTGGTGATATTTTGACACTGAAATCAGCCACGAAGTCGGCGAGGACTTATGACATGATGGCGGTTTTGGGAATATAAGTGATATCATGCTCGCTGAGCTCAATGGCCCATCTGGCGAGATGGCCCGATAGTTTGGGCTTGTGCAGGATGCTCCTCAGAGGGAAAATGGTCAGTACTCTGATGGGATGACATTGGAAGTAGGGTCTCAGCTTTCTAGAAGCCATGACCAGTGCCAAAGCCAATTTCTCGAGGTGCGGGTATCAAGTTTCGGCGTCCACTAGGGTTTTGATAATGTAATAGATAGGCGATTGTGTACCTTTTTCTTCACGAACCAGTATCGCGATAACCGCAACTTCTGATACGGCTAGGTATGTTAGTAGAGGCTCACCTGGTTTTGCTTTTGACAGCATTGGTAGCGACGATAGATATGCTTTCAGTCCTTGCATGGCTTTGACGCATTCGTCATTCCAGTGGAATCCGTTGTCCTTTCTCAATACGCTGAAGAATTTGTGGCATCTGTTTGAGGATCGGGAGATGAAGCGGGAGAGGGCGGCTATTCGGCCTGTCAACTTCTGGACCTGTTTCTTGATGTTGAGTGTTTTGGGTATTAAGGTGATTGCCTTGATCTGATCGGGGTTGACTTTGATCCCTCTTTGGGATACGAGAAACCCTAGAAACTTTCCTGACGCCACACCGAATGCGCATTTCTCGGGATTTAGCTTCATCCCATATTTTTTAGTATTTCGAAGGCCTCTCGTAGGTGGTCGATGTGGTCTTCCTTCCTTGCGGACTTCACTAGCATGTTGTCGATGTAAACCTCCATGGTGTTCCCTAGTTGCTCTTTGAACATCTTAGTGACCAGTCTTTGGTATGTGGCCCTTGTGTTCTTGAGCCCGAAGGACATCACTCTGTAACAGTAGGTACCCTGGTATGTGATGAACGTGGTTTTCTTTTGATCTTCCTCGGCCATCAGGATTTGGTTATAACCAGAATACGCATCCAAAAAACTTAGCAATTCATGTCCGGCGGTAGCGTCGATCAGTTGATCAATGTGAGGTAAGGGGAAGGAATCCTTAGGACAGGCCTTCTTTAGGTCGGTGAAGTCCACGCACATCCTCCATTTCCCGTTCTTCTTTTTGACCATTACCACGTTGGCGACCCGTTGTGGGTATTTCGACTCCCTGACAGAGCCGTTGGCTAGCAGTTTGTCTATTTCTTCGCGGCAGCCTTGTTGATTGTGGCGTTGAACTTTCTCCTGATTTGCCTTACTGGCGGGTGTAGTGGGTCCACGTTGAGCCTTTGGGTGGCGATATCTGGCGAGATCCCTGGCATATCTACATGGGAAAAAGCGAATGTGTCTGCATGGTTAGTCAGAAATTCATGATACTTACCCGGGTCGGTGAGCCCGTGGCCGATGTACGCCTTCCTTTCGGGGTTGTTACGATCTAGCTAAACCGAGTCGAGATCTTCGACCGTAGCTTTACAAGTTTCCACAACGTCTGGGTCTTTGATGGTGTCGACCGTCGGGTCCGCTTTGGTCCCCGACACGGCTGATTGCTATGCCTTTACACTTGCCCCGCTCAGTTGTCGGGTGTGGGCGCAGTCTTATGTTATTTATAGCACTCTTGCGCTGTCCGCGGTTCTCCCTTGATGCTGAATATTCCCCATGGGGTAGGGAACTTGACCACTTGATATAAGTTCGAGGGGACCACTCGCATTGCATGTATCCACAGGCGCCCGATGATGACATTGTATGCCGTCTCTTGATTCATCACATGGAAGGTGGTTTCCAAGGTGACTCCCCCCGCGAGGACGGGTAGATTCACTTCTCCTGATGTGCGCTCCACTGCATTGTTAAAACCTGTTAGAGTTATGCAGCTAGGAGTTATCCTATCCTCGAGTCCCATCTGTGAGAGGACTCTCGGATGGATGATGCAGGCACCGATTCTGTCATCGATCATGACTCTTCAGACGTCCGTATCAACGATACGTAAAGTAATAACTAAAGCATCATAATGGGGGAAACACAAACCGTGTGCGTCAGACTTATCGAAGGTGATACTTCCTTCGAGGTCATCGTACTGTTCGTGGGAGATGGTCCTCTTCAGTCTATGTGTGTTGGCGAATTTGACATGATTGATGGCGACATCGTTCCCATCCCCGACGATCATGTTCAATGCGCGCGTCGGGGAGGGTAGTTTCGGGGGCGTATGGGAATGCTCTCGCCCGCGTGCAAAATTAGTTTTCCTCTTGTCGAGGAGCAGCTCATTCGGGTACCCTAGGTTTAGTATCCTGACGACTTCCTGTCGTAGGCCAATGCAGTCTTCAGTCCTGTGCCCCCGTTCTTGGTGAAATTCACATAGAACGTTTGATTTTCTTGTGGCAGGGTCCGATTTCATTTTCTGAGGCCATTGCACCTTGGTGCCGAGCTTCTCCAGTGCATACACAATCTCTGAAAGAGAAACACAGAAGTTATGTGATGAAAGTAAAGGGGGCGTACCTCATTCGTTTCTAAGTGGGGAGAGATGGCATTGTAGTGCGTCTGCATGGCGATGAGGTGGAAGAGGAGATCTCATGTAAGGCTTATGTCGTTCTTTACTGGGGCGGGGGGAGTTCCCGACGTCCCTCGTGTCGTCGATCTCTCCTTGTGTCTGGATGTATGGCTGTCAGTCGTCGGGTCGGTCCATTGAGGTCCTCTTCGTCTACCCGTACCTCGGCGCAGTAGGCATTATGGATTTCATCCCAGGTTGTGGGGGGATACTTCATGAGCAGGCTTAGTAGTTTTTTGGTTGCTCTGAAGCCGTCCCTGCTGAGTCCGTTCTGGAAGGCTGCTACCGCCATGCCTTCTGACACGTTCGGTAGGCTTATTCTTACCCTGTTGAACTTGGCGAGGAAGTCCCTGAGGCCTTCGCCCGTGGTTTGTCTGACAGTGAAGATATCGTTTACCCTCGCTTATGCCTTTTTAGCGTCGGGCATGCACTGTGACGAACTTATCCGCCATCTCTTCGAAGGTTGAGATTTCTTTGGCGAGCAGTTGGGAATACTCGGTCAGGGCTCCTCCGGTCTATATTTTGCCAAACTTCTTCAGCAACACAGATGGTACCTGTTCCTTAGGCAAATCGTTACCTTTCACGGCGGTGACATAGTGGATGAGATGATCCTCGGGATCGGTGGTTCCGTTGTATACCCTCAGGTAGGGGGCATCTTGAAAGTCTTCGGGATGGTATAGAGGGCGGCTTCCTCGGAGTATGGTTGCTCTACAAACCTTCCTACGCCCCGTTTGGGTAGAAGTTTAGGTGCTCCAGGGAATTTGTCAAGTCTATCCTAATGTTCCTTCATTTGGTCACGGAGGGCCTGATTTTCGCTTTCCATTTATTCTATCTTTCTCAGAATGGAGGCCAACGTATCATCGTGCATTTGCGTTTCGATGGGTTGGATGTTGGTTAGTGTTTCTTCCTGCTCGTCTGCTGCGGTGGTGTTGCTTGTGTCACACATCCCTTTTTACTAACTCTTTGATTTTCCCCGAATAGGAGAAAAAGGTATACCTTGATAATTATAAATACCCCGGGAAAGGATATAATAACAACGAGGAATGAGTTTTTCCAAATAAAGGACAATCGGTTCGGGATTTTATTAAAAGTTTCAGAGTCGCCACTTAGGAAAATAATGGTGTCCCAAGTCACTGGTTAATCCCGAATCCGAGGAAGTTGACTCTGTTTAATAGTCCGCGCAACAAGAAATCCGAATAAGGAATTCTGTTAACCCGGGAGAACGTGTTAGGCACTCCCGGATTCCGTGGTTTCAGCACGGTCACTCAACTGTCATTCTTGATCTTAATTGATTTTATTAAATGCTTTTAAACAATATGTATGTGTTTCACTTTAAATATTTATACGAATTGCGACGTTGCGAAAACGTATTTCGAGTCACACCGCAACCAGTACGCCTGTGACTTTTAACACGTTTCATCTTCGCCGAGATTTATGATTTGAGTCACATTAGATGTGCACTCGTATTAGGGAAAGTGTATTTTTAAAATCGCCCCTATATTGTCTAACGGCTTGTTAATCTTTTGAAAAGGTCGTGGAATTCGCTAATGACCTTCCCGAGTCTATCATATTGTTATTCGTTTATATGGGGGCCCCACTATTTTGTTTTCATGCGAGGCTCGTCTCACTCAATTTTTATAGTCCAATCCTAATACATAACTAGATTTTCTATCATTTGTTTTTTCCCTAATCTTTTAAATGATATTATAATTTTTAGAATACAAGTCCAGGCCTTATCCTTTTATGTTACTGGGCCTGAACTTTTTGGGCTCATACTCAGCAAACTGATTTATGTGTCTGGGTCTAAGAAGCCCAGAACACACTGAAATTATTCATCAGAAGCCCAATTTTTAATCGATTCAGATCTGGGCCTTCGCCATTAGTTAGGCCCAAACCAAGTGAAATTGAAAAGGAGAAACAAAAACTGGAATTCATTACATATACAGATATTTCAGAATCAGAAGAGAGCAAATTCGAGTTATATTTATTTATGAAGAGAAATAATACAAAATTACAGTATCAGTCTCAAACCACAGCTAATCTAATACAAACTGAATTTAACTAACACACTACCTTTGTTTTTATTGTGTTTTTATTAACTTAATTTTAAAACTACAGAAAACAGATTAATTATTGACTAATGATGATAGAATTTTACTTAACTATATGAAGCAGATTTGTATTAACAAGTTACTAACTATAGATCATACTTTTATTATTATCATAAACTAATTGTGCTAAATATTAAGCTAATTGTATAACTAATTTGATTAACCATATGATTATTAACTTCATGTTTGGCTACTTACTCTATGTTATTTTAGCTACTATTGAACTGTTTAAGGTGAGTTAACAAATATCTTATTAAACTAATTATCACATGCTGGTATTGTTATGAATATATCTGTTACGAGTTTGTTTTAGAAATTAACTGAGTTAATCTAATTATTAACTTGTTTTAGCTTCTAGGTGATTACGACTATCACTACTATTCTAATCTACATACTACTCTATTACATTGTTTGCTAGTATCAGCTCATGATGTTCACATGTCAATTATACAACTCATTTCCTATTGAATTACATATTCAACTACTTGTATGCTAAAACAAAAGTAAATAACATAAATAGTTCTTCGAAAATCAATTCAATTCATGTATTCTCTTCAATTTGACTGCAATTACATGCTGGAGTAACAACTGTGTACCTGATTCAGCAAAAAACTCTTATGAGTCTAAGGGAGAAAAAATGAGAGAATAAACAGATGATCACAGCAACAAAGCAACAATAGTAGAGGTGAATTAACACAACAACACAGTTGAAATCAACAGTCGGACAAGAGTTCCAGGTTCAACAAATAGCAATCCAATAGCACAGTTGAGAAGGTCCAGTAGAAAACCCAGCAAAACACAAGAGATAATAGAGGATTCCTACAGATTTCAAAATAGTACTCGACTAAACCCAGAAATTACTCTTAGTATATGATATTTTCTAATTTTTAGAATGTATTCTCTGAATGCATAAAAATCCAGCCTTATTCAGGCTTTATTCAAGCTTATTTATAGATATGAATGGTGAAATTTTGAGGGGAAAATATAAAAAAGTTATTCCTAATTCCCTCCCCTTAATTCTTTTGTTTATTACACTTTGATACCTTTTTCAGTTTCAAAAATGCCTTCCAGCATCTGCTGGAAGGTTCTAGGGAGATCTATTGGCTTCTATTTGGGGTCAATTACTAATGTACCCTCATTTGCTAAGGTTATTAACTGATAAGCCTTTTTGTTGGGTCTATTATACCCTTTGTTTTGTGCATTATTGCAGAAATACTAGGCCGTAATGTCTGATTTATCCTTATAAGCTCTATTAAATCTACAATTATGCCATTTTTATTCCTTTTATGCCCCCATTATTAACTACTATTTACCCGACCTATCTAAGGTCTGGTGCATAGTTTTTGTGCCTTATTTAACTACTGGCCAGTATTTCATAAGTCATTTAAGACTTAGCCAGATTTGGACTTTGATTTCTTTTCAATTTTGACCTTTTTAAGAGGTATCTTTTATTACTGCCTACTTTAATTGATTTGCATGACTAGCCTGCTGATTTGTTAAGGATTAACCTTTTCAGATTTAGCCAGTCCAATGTTTTGGACTGGGCTTTGCAAAATTAATCATTATTATTCAATGGACACTTAGAATTAGGTTAAAACTTGCAGAACTTAGCCAGTTTTAGATTTTAGCTCTATTATTACAAAGTTAACCATTTTCAGAACTAACCATTTAGATTTAAGCCTAAGGACTTGCAATATTGGCCAGTTTTAATACTTACCACTTTATTACTTATTTCAATTGTAACTATTTTTATGTTATTTTCAATTTTAGCCAATTAAACTACTTAACATACTTTCAGAATTAGCCAATTATCTAACTACTTATCTAATACAGCTATAACCAATATCCCCTAAAGCATAATAAGACTAATTGTAGTCTAGAACATGAACTTATCACAAACATAGCCTTTTATATCAATTTGCAAACATAGCCACAAATCAAAATCATTTATCATCTAACCAAAACTTATAGAGAAATTTGAATATAGTTGAATTTCAATTAAACAACTCACAACTCAAATTCATGCATAGCATAACAGATTTGACATAAATAGATATATTCAGAATATTTTCATGTTCAAACTCACAAAAACCCTAAAAGGCTCGAGCATATTTAATCAAGTGTAATAGACGGGATTTATCAAAGAGACCAATGAAGCATGTTATCAAAAGAAACAGATTTATAACAAGAAATTATTTCAAAGAAGAAACTAATCTAAAACATGCAAATAATTTCAATTAAATCAAAGAAAACAGAACTAAATACATAGAGAAGCATGCTTAATAAAAAATAACAGAATCGAAGATATGGAAAGGGGACTTAGCTTGCAGGATTGGTCTCTTGAGCTTTCCCCATTCTTGTTCTTTTTTTTCTTGTTTCTTTTTCTTTTCTTTCTTCTTTCTTTTTTCCAGTTTTCTTTTCTTTTCTTTTCAGATTTTAGACTTCAGATTTGAAGTCTTTTATTGGGTGTTTGGTAAAGAAAAAGGGTATTAGAGACACAAGAAGGTGTCTTTTGGGGGGTGGGGTTGGTAAGTCTGTCGGAGTTAGGGTTCCAGTGACTTGTTCTCGAAGATTCGAGAAGTCTGGGTGAGATTCGAGGGAAAATGAGTTCACGGGGTTAAAGAACGTGGCAAGACGGTTCAAGGGTGTTAGTTTGAAGGTCTGTATCAAAGGTTAAGGTCACCAGAGAAGAACTCCGGTGGCCGGAATTTCAAGAAGATTGGGGCTTTTGGGATTTCTCTAGGTTTTCATGTAGGTCTGGTGTATAGAAGTAAGAAAAGGGTGGTTTGGAGTTAGAAATGGCCGGAGACGGCCATGGGAGGCATCCAGTCTCCATGGCCGGTGAGAAGAGGAGATGGAGAAGAAGAAGACACAGGGGCGGCTAGGGTTTGGTTCAAGAGAGAATGGCTGGTCTCTGAAGAGACCAAGCCAATATATACCCATGATGAATCAATGGATCCTGGCCCTTGGATTGTCTTTGATCAACGGCCAGGATCTCATGTCTTCAAATAGTGCCGTTTAATTTTAAGTGGAGACTAATCCGTCTCCGTTAGATCTCATTCGATGGACGACCCAAATTTACTCATCAAAGCTATGTCATTTTATTTTAAATCAAAAATCAAAATTCAGCCGTTAGATTAGGTAGATGGACGGCTCAGATTGATTGTTGTGTAATAATTGGACCGGTGTATTCAAATTACCTGGGCCAATGTATTTGGGCTTGTGCACTTGGCCCAGTTGTGTATTTTTTGTTTTTTCATGTATTTTATTATTTTTTGTATATTTTCTTGTTGTATTTTATTTTCTCTTTTTATATTCTTTTCAATTATTCAAATTCTTTTCATTTCCTATTTTCTCTAATTTGTCTGATATTGTTTGATACTTTTTGCTATTTTTCTTTATTTTCCGGAATTTACTTGTACTTTTGTTAATTTCCTTTTAATTCCTTTATTTGTGATATTTATACTTAACCTATTTTTTAAAATTTTCTAGTTTTCATTTTTAATTATTCAAACACACAAATTCACTTTATTTCAGTCAAAACATATAATTACAAACAAAAATATTATTTATTTTAATTTTGTAATTTTATTGCTTAGGGCAAAAAATTACGTGCTCACAGCTTGTTGTTGGTGTTGCATTTTCATAAATCTGCGGTGGTTTTTCCACTAAGACGCTCAAGGTGCTGGTTAGCCATTCCTCCAGTAATTTCCTGACCACTGGGGGTACTTCTCTTGAAGTGGAAGTGTCTTTCTCCTGCAAGATTGCAAGATTCCCGAAGGGGGAAGGTGAGGCTTCCGCCTCGAGTGTAATATTAGGGGTGGTGTTGACGGCGGCGCTACCACCGACCTCGTTCAGGGAACTCAAGAGGTTGGTGGTAACTTCTGTTATAGCTTTTGACCGGGTGTTATTTTCGGCCATTTTTTTTGGGTTTTGTCTGATGATCTGATCCTTTGGATGTATACTACGAGTTTGATTCTTGGAATCTCCACAGACGGCGCCAAATTGTTTGACCCAAAAACTATTGGTTACTTTTTGAGTTAGGGACAATCAAAGATTATAAGAAGGTAAATCGGAATAAGTGGTAATATATTCAAGGACAGATCTATGATTCGTATGTAGATTGTTCTAGTAAAATTACAAGAGAACTTATTGATATATTAAAGTTAGCCAACAATAGAGAGGTAAGATAGAGAGAGAATGATAGATAGAGAGATGTTGTATTATTAATGAATAATAACACTTGTCTTACAAATGAGGGAGGCCTGTCCTTATATAGAAGGAAGGCCCCATCGCCAACACATTACTTTATTCCAGCACTACTGTTATTACAAAAACGGAAACAGGCAGTGGGGACGGGATGCCTAGACGGGCGAGTTTGTCAATACGCCTTTATAGTCAGGGGCGTATCCCCTCTCATCGTATGGGCGTGGGGGAAGGTATACTCGACGTCTATGGCCGTATAGGGAGGTATGCTCGATCCATATTGATCATGTCTAATTCGACCCCATACAAAATTGTTAGTGAGTGGCTAAATCAATAAAAAGTATAGAGGTATGAGAACCATCCAAAACAAGTACGTACCACCTATATTTTAAGTTAGTGTACATAATCACGCCAAATTATGTCTTATAAAAAGATAATTCGCTTCAAATATAATCCGGTTTACAAGTTCGGAGTCGAATCCCACAAAGAGCTAAGGTTTAGCTACAGTTGTTCACTATCACCAAGAAGATAAGCTTGAATAATTCCTAAGATATAAATATTAAGATTTTTGTTTAACTAATTAACTAACAAATTAAACTACTAAATTAATAACTAAATATACTAAGGGTTAGAGATAAGATTAAGGAGGTCTAGAGTTATGATTTTCCCAATTGTCGGAATCCTTCCCGTTATGTCTTCTATAATTTTGCCTAAGTATTCTCTACCAATCATGAGCACTCTTATTACCATAAATATATCCCGAGTAATTACGATAATTTACTAGGCCCACTCTCCCAAGCTATGCTTGCTGGCTTTTAATACATCTCACTTCAGATCGCACCCAAAGCTTCGTTATCCCTAATCTCGCCTTTAAACCCTCAGTTATTGATCCCTCATATACTTTGGGAGTGGTTTTGTTCAACAATTACCTAAATATGCACTCTCTCTTGAGTTATGCATACTAAATAGGCACGGATAATTGAGAGCTCTTCAATCAACCAGAATATAAACGTAGTTGAACAAATAGAGAAAAGCTATAGCTCGATTATATAAAAACATAACAAGAATTTATCCTACAAAAGGTTATATCAAAACTCTAGATAACAAATTAGCTATTCACAATAATATGTAAAAGTACAATACTAAAAGTCATAACCAACAATGAAAAATAGGAAGAGGAAGGAAAAACTCGTAGAAGAATTCTCCGCCTTGCTCCCAATGTGTTCTTGCCTCCTTAGGTTTAATTTGTGTCCAAAATATGTCATTTCCTTCAAAAATACCGTTTTCCATGTATATATACTAAATAGGGTCGGGACCAAACACTTATACCTTCTCCTACGCGAAAAAGGACAAGTTTTAGTCCTGGATGGTCGCGGTTCTACCGCGGTCGCGGTCAAACCGCGGCCAAACACCCTCTCAGATTCTTCATACGTCCGCGAATGCCTTCTGCCACGGTCGCAGTAAAATCGAGAAATTTCACCCCTGTTACATTTGGAATTTTGAAAAACGCAAAACATGAAAGTTGTGACACTTTGAGTTAGCTTTTCAACTATATATTATTGAGCCAAAACGGAGTTCTGAACAAAGAGTTATGTCCAATTTACTAGACAATGCGCAATATGCCTCATCGAGTCTTCGTTTGTTCTCAACTATCAAATTTGACCCCCGAACACGATCCCAGCTTAATTTCTTGAGCTTTTACTCAGACTTCAAAGCTTCAAATCACTTAAATTCATTCCATAACATCATATATTGTGGAGCCCAAATGGAATTCTGAACACAAAGTTATATCCATTTTACTAGACAGTACGCGATATACCTACTCGATTCTTCGTTCGCTCTAACTATCATGTGTTGACCCCCAAACACGATTCTGGCTTAATTCCTTGAGCTTTTACTCAGCTTTAAATCTTCGAATCATTTGAATTCATTCCATAACATCTACATAGCTCAAAATCACTCCTACAAGCCATAAAACACACAGTTAGCGCAAGACACTAGCGATTAAAGCTCAAACTCAATTAAAGTGCAGTAAATTAGAGTGTAATAAGCGACTAAAATACGTAATTATAGCATATCATCAATACCATACAAAATGTATATATAAACAAAAAAAATTGACTATATTTTTGAAAGTGAATATACAACATCATTTTGTCTTTTAAAAAAATGGATTAATAAAGAATAGTGTCAATACGGTTGGTTTTTACTCTGGGATTTTTTTCTTCCTATACAATATTTGAAACGTATTTATCATTATTGTCATAGTTTTGTGTATTATCTGGCATAAACAAGGATTACTTACAAATTATATACAATTCATTATTAGTGCCCTAAATTAGTGGATTTAGTTACATCATTTTTCTTTTTCTCTCCTCTCCTCTCTCTTCGCTGCCGCCTTTCACGTTAATTTTTCTTTCATTCTTCATCACTTTCTCTCACCGTTACTAATTAAGTTTCAAAAGCCATGGCGTTAAAGACAAATAGAGAAGAAAAATCAGTACTATCGGTAGAGAAACTAGTAATGGCAAATTGTGTTGATATAATGAAAAGGAATCAATCATTGGGACGTAAAATCTTTGAGTGCAAAACATGCAAAAAAATAATTTGATTCGCTTCAAGAACTTGGCGGACACAGAGCAAATCATAAAAATACAACTATTAACAATTTTGTCAAATACGTATGCAACCCCTATTGAATTCAAATTTGGGTTTTTAAAAATTATTATTTATTTGGATTGAGTGGTGTTGCACACAATTGAGAATATTTTTTGGAGTTTATATCTCAATTTTGAGCGTGTTTGGTGAAGATTTTGGTTTAGGCTGAATTTCAGATTGAAACTCGAAAAAGAAGAAGAAGACATGACATACAATGTACTTACAAAATTATAGTAAAGTTGTAGATAAATTGTATTGTGTTGTAGTTATATATTTTTTATTATTTGAATGTTGTATGAAAGTTCAAAAATAGTTGTATGATGATAAAATCCAGTTACCTCCCCATGTATAATTTGAGAAACTGGTGATATTTGACATAGCAATCGCCCTTGTATTTAACTATAATATTCACACAATTAAGCATCACGAAATTATTCTTTAAACGAATAATACTTATCTGTAACTTTCACACATTATTTTCACCTAGTTAAATACAACTACAATAACATACAATAAATACAAAATTGTATATAAAATTATACAATATATCGTTTGTATATTTTGTATCTGAGTTATATATAGTAAAAATAAATATAATACAGCTAATTATATATTATACAACTTATCTACTATTTTCATACATTATTTCTATTCAGTTATAAGCAACTACAAATATTATACAACATAAATATAATTTTTATACAATATTGTTCAACTTTCATACAATAGTTAAATATATTTTTTATATAAACATATTTCTACAATTTACTACAATTTCGTAAATCATCTTCTTCGAGTTTCTATTTAAAATTCAGCCTAAATCAAGTCTAATCTTCACGGAAACACCCTCAATATTGAGATATAAACTCCAAATTATATTCTCAATTATTTGCAAAAACACCCTCTCCAAACACAAAATTGAGATATAAACTCCAAACCATATTCCCAATTGTTTGCAACAACACCTAATCTAAACAAATAATAATTTTTTAAAATTCAAATTCGAATTCAAAGCTTCAAAGCTATTTAATGGATGTTAATGGTGGAGTTGCTGCTCTATTTTTCTTTGCTTTACATTACTGAAATTATGGATTGAGAGATGGAGAGAGACATAGGGACAATTCCCAATTCTTTGCAACAACACCTAATTCAAACAAATAATTTTTTGGGGCAAATTCTCTAAGAAAACACCCAAATCAAATGTAAGAATATCGCCTCCTTTGCCTTTTTTAGGATTGTTCTTTGAAGCTATTTTCTTCTTCATTGAAAATCAAGCTAAGTAGACGTTAATGGAGGTGACCTTTTTAAGAAGAGAGTAACAATTTAGAATGCTCATTGAAGAAGAGAGAAAATAAGCGTTAATGGAGGAATTCTAAATTTTGTGAAGAGAAAATCATGGGTGAGTGCAAGATACGTGCAGGAGGGGGGTGAGATGTGGAGAGAGAAACGGTGGGAAATGGAAGATAACTTAGAGTGATTTTATGACACTAATTATTATTACTAATTCCCTTAAAATATACATAAATGGTAATTAGATATATAAAATATAATTATAGTAAAATTTGAATAGCGAAGGTAATATACAATGTAAAAATTTCTTTTACTATCTCGAGGGGATTTATTCTTTGCTTGTTTAGTTCTTTAGTTGGAGGGGTCTTTCGTGAACATTACTTCCTTTATGACCATCTCTTTAGACTCGTAGCTCTTGTAGAGTTTTATCCCGCGTATGTTTTATTTTCATATACTTACAATCTATAGCTACTAGAGTAATTTCTTTTGGCAAAAAAGAAAAAAGAAAAAAACAAAAGGAGGAAAGAAACAATGCAAAAGCAACTTATCCGTTGGATCAAATTTATGAACGGTTGAAATTGCACCATTCATGTTCCCGCTGTCATGTCATGTCCGTAATACATATAGAGTACGTACAAGTTTCCACTGGGCTAAAACCAAACAGCTAATGGGTTATGGCTGAAGAAGAAGAAGAGATATGGTCCTTGACCTCAGGTCACAGGTTCCATTGGGACATATTCCTCAGCTTCAGAGGAGAAGACACACGCCACGGATTTACCAACAAACTCTACAATGAACTCGTACGGAATGGCGTACGGACATTCATCGACGACGAAGGTCTGGATCGCGGCGAAGAGATTGCTCCGAATCTCTCGGACGCGATCGAAGACTCGGCAGCTTCGATCGCCGTGATTTCACAGAACTACGCCTCTTCGAAGTGGTGCCTCGAAGAACTGGCGAAGATCTCGGAATGCAAAAGACTATTGCTGCCTGTTTTCTACCGGGTTGACCCGTCGGACGTGCGAAGGCAGACGGGTCCGTTTGAGGAGCATTTTAGGAACCACGAAATTGTGGCGGGAGCGGAGAAGGTTTGTCGGTGGAGAGAAGCTATGAAAAAAGCTGGTAATATCTCCGGTTGGGATTCCATGCTCTGGTATGTATATATATCCTTCATCCCTCTTTCTATTCAACGGTTATCTACTAATTTATAACAGCATAAAAATAGAAAATGGAGTGATCTAGTGGTAAATAAAGTGGACGGAAACTCATAAAGGCATCATTTTCAAATTTTAGCGAATTGGTGATACCGATGACAGAGTAACATATGCCTGAAAGATAACAGGTAATTGAGGTGCCTGCAAATTGAATTTGACTCTATGAACAGTAAGATATTGTAATGCAATTACATTATCAAGATAATATAAAAGTACCTAAAAATAGAATAGAATTTTCTTAGTTATGAATGGACTGAATTTGAATGTCTAACACTAAGTATGAGTTTAAAAATTAAAGATGATAGCAAAAAGCTACACACTTCAAATTATATCGTGCCTGTTATAGTAATATTTTACACTTTTTTCTTATAAATCTTAAAGAGTTTAACTTGGCAGGCTAAAAAAATGAATTATTTAACAGGTAAATACATATAAGAAAATGGGATTAATAATATGAAGAAAAAAAAAAGAAGGCAAGTTGCCAGCAAAAAAATAGGTTAATTTACATTGATACAATAGAAGTTTTTTACACTATTATATTTGTGTTTAGAAGTTAGATCTACGAAAGAATTCCCTGTTTAGAAAACTAAATTTCAAATTCTTCATTCATTTTTCTAACTTCCACTGGAAGTGATTTAGAGGTTAGATCGGCCAATTATAAATTCCCTGTTTAAGAAGGTAAATTTCAGATTCTTCATTTTTTAACATCCACTGGAAGTGATTAACAATGATTTCCTACTTAATGGTGTGACTAGTCCAGTTTGTGGAGGGGGAGGCAAGCGGATTGATTTAGATTTTATGGTTTAACTTTTAAGATTTTTGTGTTGAAAGCAATGTATTTTTTAAGTTGTTATTTTTTGCATATTTAATGAATTTCTACTTATAAATATACTCTATGTCAAAAACATTGAGTTTAAATTAACCCGACCACCGAACACAGGAACTTCACCATTTAATAAACCCTACTCCTTTCACATTCATCAAATTCTTTTTTGTTTATTGATGACGCTTTTCCTATCATTTCATGGTAACCAAAAGGCACATTTCGGAAAACGTGACAAGTAATTGACTTTCTCTTATAATAATTTTGATCTAGCTGTTTTTTGAGAGGGGTCAATGGTTTGGTTTAGTGTTACACTAAAAAATTATATTATACCTATTTTTCGTTTAATTTATTGTGTGTAATCAATCATACCGTCTGATTTGATTTAATTAATTTTTGATATTTTATTTTCAACGTTAGTCTGGATACTAAAGTTATTAGGGTTTTCATTTCTCACCTACAGCTAGCAAATTTCATTATACCGGACAGTTTTTATGATTCTCATGTTAAGAAACAATAGAAGAAATTATTGTAAATTTCTGTAGGAGCATTATCCTTTACCATCAATATAAGTTGCTCGGACATGGGTGCGGGTTTCCGACACAGGTGTGAATCTAGAGATCGGATCTTTCGAAATGTAAATTCTAAGATTCAGGGATATGGATCCTAGTACGTATATGGGTGCAGGGGTCTGATTAAAAATAATTTAAAAAATAAAAATATAAAATTATTGCTAAATTATGAGAAAATTTGTGAGAACTTACATATTGCTTATAAAATTTAAATTTCTTTTTTATTCGTGAGCTCTAGATAAATAAAGAATTGATCCTAGATAAAGTATATTATTTTCTTCAAATTTACTCCTAACTTTGGTACACTATGAGAGTGAATATTTCTAGATAATAATATTTCATCCATTTACGAGCTACATTGACTTGTGGTTGACTGGTGAGGAGCGTCAAAATTTATAGAATCATATTCAAAATTGTTCTCAGGGTGCAGCTTTCATGCAACTGTTAATCTTTGCCCCACAATTCTGAAAATGTTCAAATCCATTGAACCCTTTCCAGGTTTAATCATGCAACATTCAAAGTTTGATATTAAGAAAAGGTTTTGAATTTCATACAGTGATAGTCATGTAAAAAGATTTTACACTATTAAATTACTTGAGAAACTAAATATACATATATTAGAGACTATCTTTTTTAGTGGGACCTAAAGTAATCTGAGAAAGAATATACATATATATCAGACAATATTTCTTTAGTGGGATCGAAAGTAATCTGAGAAAGAAGTTATAATTATGTCATAATCAGTTGGGCTATATATAATGTAAAAAGATTTTCACTGTACAAACTCCAATAAACAAGTTGAAAAATAAGAAATACGTGTAAAAGAGACTGATTCGTTTCTCATCTCTTTTTCCTTTGAGGCTGAGAACTTGCCACAATTTGTAATCAGCTGACCCAAAGTTTTGCATTCATTTTCCGTGACATTATTCATGAATCAGGTATACATAGCGAATTCATCTAGAAGTTTTGTATCTTTGATTTTCCCCTTGTAGCCTTTATCCAAATTTACAAAAGTGTGTGTTTGACCAAAAAGAGTTAAATCCTTTTATTAAACCAATTTATGATAGCGAAGAAGGTAAATCTTAGCAAGCATAATCAACTTTGGATCTAAAAGTGTATAGCGAAAAATATGAATGAAAAGTAGGAACATTCTATATTTATTGATCTTATAATCTCATCCTTGATCAAAAGGAAAAATGAGTTTACATCCTTAACAATAAGAAATTGTAAGAGAAAAAGTAGAGAGGAAAAGTCCAACCCTCCCTTTTCCGAGAATTCCCTCTCTCTATAAGGTTCTTGGAACTTTGCTCAGTGTTCTTTGACCAACATGCTCTCACACGACAGTCTTTTTGTCGTTATTCGAGTACCGTTCGATGACTTGACATACACTGTCGATGTTTTGACTTCGAAGTTGGTCGTGGTGGCGTGGTGCTTTTAGCTGTTTCGCCACCTGGGCAAGGTCCCAGCTTGGTCGTCCACTACGTCATATTTTGACCTATACAGTGTGTCCACCCCTTACTTTTATATCATGGGTTTTGCTCAAGTGGTATGCTGGTATTCTGTTTACATGTGTACGGTAGATTTACAATCACCTGATTTTGGGATCACCATTTAAAACTGTATCTTAATGTCACGACCCCAAATCTGGTCGTGATGGCGCCCAGCACATTGCTAAGCCAGCCTGACCAATCAATAACAATAAGGAGCTAGAAGCTCTCTCTTTTGCCCACTTAAGGATTTAAAATCACGAAGCAATAGCGATACATATAACGAAAACAGGGAACCAAGTCCCATAATACATCAACTCCCATAGACCAAGGGTCAAGAGTCATGAGCCTCTAATGAACATAAGTGTATAAAGGTTTACAAAAATACCAAGTGCGGAAAGAAATGTCAATACAAAATTAAAAGACAGTAGGTAGGAATATCGGGTCCTGCGGACTCTGCAGCTACCTCGTATATCCCACAGATGTCGCCTCGCACAGCTACTGGATCACTGCTGAGAGGTACCTGGATCTGCACACAAGGTGCAGGGAGTAAAATGAGTATTGCCAGACTCAGTGGTAATAAACAAGGGTAAGACAGCGCAGATAAGAATTCCGCGATAAAGCACTATGTAAAGCTATAATCAGCTACCCTGTCACAGAATCAATATTCACTGTACCTGTACTAACAAATCCAATAAATAGCATAACAGCTAGCAGATGTAGCTAAATGCAATGCAATGCATGATATGACCGCTACGGCGCGTAGCCCGACTCCGATTTTGGGTACCCGTGCTCACTGTGGGGGTTCAGACTCCGGAGGGGCTCCTACATCCCAAGCACATCTCATAGAGATACACTGCGGCGTGCAGTCCGATCCAACATATATATCGCTGCGGCGCGCAGCCCGATCCACTACTAGTCAGCTAATATGCAGATACAGCCTCGCAAGCTCAAAAGTAGTTTTTGAAAACTCTTTTATCATTTTTCAGTTGGAAAACAGTAATATCAAGTTCCAGAGATTGGAATTAGCATAATAACAAAAATAGGCTGCGGACTAGTAGTAAACTAGCATGTCTATATGATAAGACAATGATAACGATCCTCGCGGGATCCAATAAGTGGCTCACGGCCCACATGTATACTCAACCGCCCAAGAAGGGGGTTCCTCGGCTCAAGAGTGGCCATTATCACAATATATATATATATGCAACCATCCGAGAAGGAGGTTCGACAGCTCGAGAATAGCGTGTGTCTCGCCGCTATACAGCGTCACAAAGTGGTATACCGGGGTTTCGAACCCGCCGGTCATCACCCACATCTATTACTCACCTCAATACGGCGCGACGACTACTCCGCAATGCCCTTGCCACGAGAATCAAGCTCCGCACGCGTAGAATCCTGATCAAATACAGTAGAAACACAACAAATTAGGCCAATGGAACAACACCCAATCAATACAACTCAATTTACATCAAAATTCCCAAAGTTGTCAAAACCCGACTTTCGGTACACTTCTCGAAAAATTACAAAAGTTACATATTCGGAATCCTCATCTCGGTACGAGTCTAGGCATATAAAATTTACCAAAATCGGACTCCATTTGCCCACTCGAATCACTGTTTTTCTTCAATTTAGGCCTAGGGCTCAAACCCACCTTTAATCTTCCATTTACAGGAATTTAACCAAGGATTTCATGTTAAAATGATGTAATTAAGCCACAAAACTTACCTCCAACGAAACCCCGATGATTTCCCGACAATCTCCCGTCAATTTCTTCTCTTGGAACTCAAAAATGGAGGTTTTGGGTATTAAACCCACGACTGGTTCTGTTCTGTAATTAAACTCACTGCCAGTCAAATCTATTCATCGCGTTCGCGACGCCTATCACGCGTCCGCGACGCTCTGCCCAAATAACCTTCGCGAACGCGACATGCCATACGCGTTCGCGATGCACATTTTCTTAGCCATCCGGAGATCCTTCTTCGCGAACGCGGCCACGACCCACGCGTACGCGATGCCTAATGAATTCCCTCTACGCGAACGCGACCTTGACCCACGCGTTCGCGATGCTTCACCGTCCTCCCAGTACGCGAACGCGATACCTCCCTCGCGAACGCGATGCATGCTGAACCTGTCCTACGCGAACGCGGGCCTTGCCCCCGCGAACGCGAAGGCTAAATCACTGCCCAGTGATCTGCAATTTACAGCAGACCATTCCTTGTTCCAAAGTGCCGGATGATGGTCCGGATTCACCCCGAGGCCCCGGGACCCCAACGAAAACCACCAACATACCCTAAAACATGATACGAACTTGTTCCAATCATAAAAACACCTTCCTAAACATCAAAATCACCAATTACACACGGATTCAAGCCTAAGTTTCTTCAAAATTTCCGAATTATACATTCCATCAAAAACCCGACCAAACGACGTCCGAATGACCTGAAATTTTGCGGACATATCCAAAATCACCTAACGGAGCTACTGCAACTGTCGGAATTCCATTCCGACTCCCGGATCAAAATCTCACCTACCGTTCGGATTTCGCCAAAATTCAACCTTAGCCAATTCAAGCCTATTTCTACACCGGATCTCCAAATTCAATTCCGATTGCTCTCCTAAGTCATAAATGATCCCCGAAACTAGTCGAATCATCAAAATCTGATTCCGAGCACTCTAACTCGATAGTCAACTATAGGTTGACTTTCCATATTCAAACTTCCTTCAAACATGCTATTTGCTTCATTTTCAATTCAATTCACTCCTAACTCACCCGATAGACTCTAACACCTGATATAAAATCATAAAACATGCATTTACAACATAACGGGGTGGTAATTCTCGTGACGACGGGCCGGGTCGTCACATTCTCCCCTCTTAAGCAAACGCTCGTCCTCGAGCGGGTCAAGAAACATACCTGAAGTCTCAAACAAGTGAGGATATCTGCTCCGCATCTCCCGCTCGACCTCCCAAGTGGCCTCCTCCACGGGTCGACCTCTCCACTGAACCTTAGCTGATGCAATCTCCTTAGACCTCAATTTTCTCACCTGCCGTCCCAAAATGGCAATAGGCTCCACATCGTAGGATAGATCACCATCAAGCTGAATGGTGCTGAAATCTAATACATGAGACGGATCTCCAATGTACTTCCGGAGCATAGACACATGGAATACCTGGATGGACGCTGGATAAGCTGGGCGGCAAGGCCAACTCATATGCCACCTCTCCAACTCTCCTAAGTATCTCGAAAGGACCGATGTACCTGGGACTCAACTTTCCTTTCTTCCCAAACCTCATGACACCCTTCATGGGCGAAACCTTCAACAATACTCTGTCACCGACCATGAAAGACAACTCTCGAACTCTACGGTCCGCATAACTCTTCCGACGAGACTGTGCTGTACGAAGCCTCTCTCGGATCAACTTTGCTCTATCCGGAGCATCCCGGACTAACTCGGTCCTGTCAATCTAACCTCGCCGAGGCTCGAAACCGTCCCGCGGGGATCTGCACCGCTCGCCGTACAATGCCTCGTACGGGGCCATCCGAATACTCGACCGATAGCTGTTGTTGTAGGCAAACTCGGCAAGTGGTAGGAACTCGTCCCACGAACCACCAAAATCAATCACACGAGCTCGCGACATATCCTCGAAGATCCGAATAGTGCGCTCGGATCGTCCGTCCGTCCGGGGGTGAAATGCGTACTCGACTCGACCCGCGTACCCATCTCTCGCCGAAATGCTCTCCAAAACTGAGAAGTGAACTGAGTACCCCCTGTCGGATATGATAGACACTGGAACTCCGTGCAACCGAACAATCTCTCGAATAAAGATCGCCGCCAACCGCTCCGATGAGTAGGTAGTACTAGCTGGAATGAAGTGAGTCGACTTGGTCAGAGTCTATCCACGATCACCCGTACGGAATCAAACTTCCTCGCCGTCCGAGGGAGTCCGATAACAAAGTCCATAGTGATCCTCTCCCATTTCCACTCGGGAATATCAATGCGCTGAAATACACCACCGGGCCTCCGATGCTCGTACTTAACCTGCTGACAGTTGAGGCACCGTGCTACATGTCCGACAATGTCCATTTTCATCTTTCTCCACCAATAGTGTTGTTTCAAATCTTGATACATCTTCGCGGCTCCTGGATGGATAGAATACCGCGAGCTATGGGCCTCCTCCAGAATCAACTCACGAAGGCCATCAACATTGGGCACACATATCCGGCCCTGCATCCTCAATACGCCGTCACTATCAATGGTGACGTCTCTAGCATCATCATGCTGAACTCTGTCCCTAAGGACGACCAAATGTGGATCATCATACTGGCGCTCACGAATACGATCATATAGAGATGACCGAGATACAACACAAGCCAATACCCGGCTGGGCTCCGAAATATCTAACCTCACTAGCCGATTGGCTAGCACCTGAACATCATGAGCAAATGGCCTCTCCTCGGCTGGAATATATGCCAAGCTCCCCATACTGACCGCCTTCCGGCTCAAAGCATCGGCCACCACATTGGCCTTCCCCGGATGATATAGAATAGTAATGTCATAATCCTTGAGCAACTCAAGCCATCTCCGTTGTCTCAAATTAAGATCTTTCTGTTTGAACAAGTGTTGGAGACTACGATGGTCGGTATACACCTCACAAGACACGCCGTACAAATAGTGCCTCCAAATTTTCAAGGCATGAACAATGGCGGCTAGCTCCAAATCATGAACGGGATAGTTCTTCTCATGTGGCTTCAACTGCCGAGAAGCATAAGCAATTACCTTACCTTCCCGCATCAACACACAACCTATCCCCACTCTCGAGGCATCACAATAAATGGTATATGAACCTGAAGCTGATGGCAATACTAACACTGGAGCCGTGGTCAAAGCTGTCTTGAGCTTTCTGAAAGCTCTCCTTGCACTCATCCGACCACACGAATGGTGCGCCCTTCTGAGTCAATTTAGTCAAAGAAGAAGCAATGGATGAAAATCCCTGAACAAACCGGCGATAATACCCCGCCGAGCCAAGAAAACTCCTGATCTCTGTAGCTGAGGACGGTCTAGGCCAACTCTGCACCGCCTCTATCTTTTTTCTGATCAACCTGAATACCATCACGAGACACCACATGTCCCGGAAATGCCACGGACTCGAGCCAAAACTCGCACTTGGAGAATTTAGCATATAGATTCTCCTCCCTCAATCTCCGCAACACAATACTCCAATGCTGAGCATGCTCCTCCTGACTACGGGAGTAGACTAGAATGTCATCGATGAACACGATCACAAATGAATCCAAATATGGCATGAACACACTGTTAATCAGATGCATGAATGATGCTGGGGTGTTGGTCAGCCCAAAAGACATCACAAGGAACTCATAGTGGCCATATCTAGTCCTAAATGCAGTCTTCATAATATCAGAGTCCTTGATCTTCATGTGATGATAGCCTGAACGAAGATCAATCTTAGAATACACTCTCGCACCATGTAACTAATCAAACAAATCATCTATGCGCGGTAGAGGGTACTTGTTCTTCACTCTCACTTTGTTCAATTGCCTATAACCAATACACATTCGCATGGAACCATCTTTCTTTTTAACAAATAATACCGGCGCACCCACGGGGACACACTAGGACAGATGAAACCCTTATCCAGAAGCTCTTGAAGCTGCTCTTTCAGTTCTTTCAACTCAGCTAGTGCCATCCGATAAGGAGGAATGGATATGGGTTGAGTGCCCGGCACCAAGTCAATGCCAAAATCAATATCCCTGTCCGGCGGCATGCCGGCAGGTCGGAGGGGAATACCTCTGGGAAGTCCCTCACAACAGGTACAGAATCAATGCTAGGAGTCTCAGCTCCCACATCTCTCACAAAAGCTAAGTACGATAAACACCCTTTTTCAACCATCTTCCGAGCTTTTAAGAACGAAATAACACGGCTAGGGACGAAATCGGTCGAACCCCGCCACTCGATACGAGAAATACCGGGAATGGCCAACGTAGCTGTCTTAGCGCGACAGTCCAATATAGCGTGGTACGAAGACAACCGGTCCATACCCGATATAACGTCAAAGTCCACCGTTCCCAACAATAACAAATCGCACTGGGTCTCCGGACCCCGATGGATATAACACGGGATGCATAGACATGATCCACGACGATCGTATCACCCGCGGGGTGGATACATGAACGAGCAAATCAAGACTACCGCGAGTCGCGCCCGAATAATGTGCAAAATAAGAGGACACGTAAGAATATGTGGATCCTGGATCAAATAGAACGAGGCATCTGCGCGGACGGACGAAATGATACACGTAATCGACTGCGTCGGAGGCAAGCGCATCACGCCCTGTCGGGAAGTGCGTAGAATCGCGCATGGCCTCCGCCGGATCTCTCCTCGCCCACGGGGCGACCACGAGAAGGCCGACCTCCGCCTCTACTAAGCGAGATGGTCTTTGAAGAGGAGGGTCGATCCTCTGCCGAGTCTCGCCCTACGTAGTCGAGGGCGCTGTCTCCTCGTGTGGCCAAACTCACCACGCTCGTAACATGCACCTGGTGCCGGAGAAGTAGGTGTTGCACTGTGGGGCTGGGAGGGCGCTAAGTGATGACTGACCTTGCTGAAACCCGTGTCGACCACGACCGTCAGAACCTCTGCTGCTGCTCGGGCGGCACGAATGAGAAGGTGCAGATGAGCGACCTGCGCTCTGCTGGGAATGCTCTGCGGACGGAGCACCGCCGAAGCTACCGAACCACGAGGCCTCTCGGCCTCCCGCTCCTCTCTCTCGGCGACGATCCGCCTCGATGGAGCGTGCCATATCGGCTACCTGCTCGAACGATGATGATAGAACTCGCTCGCTGGTCATAAGAATACGGATAGAGTAGTTGAGGCCATCAATGAACCTCCTGATCCTCTCCCTATCAGTGGGGATCATCCGTGTGGCATGCCTAGCCAACTGAGTGAATCTAAGCTCATACCGGGTCACGGACATGTCGCCACGAATCAACCAGCTCGAGCCGGCGACGTAGCTCCTCGCGACGAGACTGAGGTACGTATTTCTCTAGAAAGAGTAGAGAAGCTGTCTGCCGTGTGAGAGGTGCTTGCTCTTGCGAGGCTACGCCTCTCGAACTCCTCCCGCCGATCAAATGCGGGACCGGTGAGCCGAAAGGTAGTAAATGAAACTCCGCCGGACTCGAGAATACCGGCCGTCCGCGACATCTTCCTGACACTTATCCAAGAAACCACGGGCATCCTCGCCCTCGACGCCGCTGAAATGGGGTGGCTGAAGTCTACCAAATCTCTCAAGACGACGCTGCTCGTCATCGGGCATAACCTCAACCATATGCTCTGGAGCTGGAGCTGGTGCAGGTGCGGCTGGAGGAATAGCCGGTGCAACCACCTGAGCGGGGACCGCCTCTGGCGTCCGAAGTCCCCGAACAACCGGGTCGGTGTGCGGCTGCGAGGGTCCGCCGACCGCCCCCGTCCGAGATGTCGGCTGCGATGGCGGTAGGCCGAAACTACCGAGTCAAGCCGGAACACGCTGATAATATTTGAGCAAGAGTCTCGTGAAGACCGGGAATAGCGATAGATATAGTACGGCCCCGAGCCGGGGCTGCCGGAGCATCGACCAGCTGGGGCCGCTCCCGAGCCGGTACGACGGGAGGGTCGGTCGGCGCTGCCTCGGTCGCCCTACCTCTACCTTGTCAGATGGGCCAGCCAACGGCCCAAGCAGAATTATGCTGGCTTTTTAATGATTAAACTTATATGATAAAACCAACAAACAAAGGCTCTAATCTAGTTAACAACTTATTTCTAATCAGAGGTTCAATTTAGCATGACAAAATATTTTTGAACACTTAATTGTCGATTTATTGACTGAACTAAAGACAACACCTTTAATCAATAGTTAACACACAAAAATGTTTTATCTAATCTCATAAAGTGTCACCAACCCAAAACTCGGTCGTGATGGCGTCCAGCACATTGATAGGCCAGCCTGACCAACCATTCATAATACAGAGCTGCCAGCTCTCACCTTTTTTGCATTTAACAGTAATAAGAAATGATGTAGAATCTAGCACAACTGTGAAGATATCCCAAAACCAGTATAATACCTCCCAGAGAATCAGGAGTCATAAGTCATGAGCCTCTACCGGAATACAACTGTAATACTGTATACAACTATGACTACAAGTGTAGAAATGTCTAAAGATAAGATAAGATAGATAGGAGTGTCAGGCCCTGCGGACGCTAGCAACTACCTTGACAGTCTGGACGAAGCACTATGAGCAGCTGGGAAGTCAGCCCTGCTGTGATGTACCTGGATCTGCACACAAAGTGCAGGGAGTAGTGTGAGTACTTCCAACTCAATGGTAATAAGCATGGGTAAGAAAACGAAGATAAGAACACCCAATAAAACACTAAGCAAGGCTATAAAACAATATCCTTTACCATTATTAACATTATCACTATCAGAATCAGCAATGTCAGCTAAACAATACAACAGGTATATCTAAATGCAATGCAATGCATGAACATGACTGCTACGGCGCGTAACCCGATCCATTTGGGTAGCCGTGCTCGCTGTGGGGGTTCGGACTCTGGAGGGGCTCCTACAGCCCAAGCACAATATCAATGATATGCTGCGGCGCGCGTCCCGATCCACTACCAGTCCAGCTACATGCAATTTAAGCCTCATAGTCAGCTAATATGCAGATACAGCCTCGCAGGCTCAAAAGTAGTTTTTGAAAACTCTTTTTATCATTTTTCAATTGGAAAACAGTAATATCAAGTTCCAGAGATTGGAAATAGCATAATAACAGAAATAGCTGCGGACTAGTAGTAAACTAGCATGTCTATATGATAAGACAATGATAACGATCCTCGCGGGATCCAATGACTGGCTCACGGCCACAAGTATACTCAACCGCCCAAGAAGGAGGTTCAACGGCTCGAGAATAGCCAATAATACAGTATCAACAGGTCGGACTAATATATAGTCTCCAGTTCATGATCGACCCCGCACTCTCAAGAGTGTGCGTGTCTCGCCGCTATACGGCGTCACAAAGTGGTATACCGGGGTTTCGAACCCGCTGGTCATCACCCACATCTATTACTCACCTCAATACGGCGCGACGACTACTCCACAATGACCTTGCCACGAGAATCAAGCTCCGCACGCGTAGAATCCGATCAAATACAGTAGAAACACAACAAATTAGGCCAATGGGACGACACCCAATCAATACAACTCAATTTACATCAAAATTCCCAAAGTTGTCAAAACCCGACTTTCGGTACACTTCTCGAAAAATTACAAAAGTTACATATTCGGAATCCTCATCTCGATACGAGTCTAGGCATATAAAATTTACCAAAATCGGACTCCATTTGCCCACTCAAATCGGTGTTTTTCTTCAATTTAGGCCTAGGGCTCAAACCCACCTTTAATCTTCCATTTACGGAAATTTAACCAAGGATTTCATGTTAAAATGATGTAATTAAGCCACAAAACTTACCTCCAACGAAACCCCGATGATTTCCCAGTGATTTCCCGTGATTTCTTCTCTCTAAGGCTCAAAAATGGGGGTTTATGAAATGAAACCCGTATGTGAAATGTTTCTGGTTTTAATTCACTGCCCGGGACTTTTCTTCTACGCGTTCGCGTTCCTTGCCACGCGTTCGCGATGCCCAGCTCCGGATTGACCTTCGCGAACGCGACCTCCCCAATGCGTTCGCGCTGCACTATCTCCCAGCCGTCTGATTTTCCTTCTACGCGAACGCGGCCACGAGCCACGCGAACGCGATGCCTAATGAATTCCTTCTACGCGAACGCGACCTTAACCCACGCGTTCGCGATGCTTCACAGTCCTTTCAATACGCGAACGCGATACCTCCCTCGCGAACGCGATGCATGCTGAACCTGGCCTACGCGAACGCGGGCCTTGCCCTCGCGAACGCGAAGGCTAAATCACTGCCCAGTGATCTGCAATTTACAGCAGACCATTCCTTGTTCCAAAGTGCCGGATGATGGTCCGGATTCACCCCGAGGCCCCCGGGACCCCAACGAAAACCACCAACATACCCCAAAACATGATACGAACTTGTTCCAATCATAAAAACACCTTCCAAACATCAAAATCACCAATTACACACGGATTCAAGCCTAAGTTTCTTCAAAATTTCCGAATTATACATTCCATCAAAAACCCGACCAAACGACGTCCGAATGACCTGAAATTTTGCGGACATATCCAAAATCACCTAACGGAGCTACTGCAACTGTCGGAATTCCATTCCGACTCCCGGATCAAAATCTCACCTACCGTTCGGATTTCGCCAAAATTCAACCTTAGCCAATTCAAGCCTATTTCTACACCGGATCTCCAAATTCAATTCCGATTGCTCTCCTAAGTCATAAATGATCCCCGAAACTAGTCGAATCATCAAAATCTGATTCCGAGCACTCTAACTCGATAGTCAACTATAGGTTGACTTTCCATATTCAAACTTCCTTCAAACATGCTATTTGCTTCATTTTCAATTCAATTCACTCCTAACTCACCCGATAGACTCTAACACTGATATAAAATCATAAAACATGCATTTACAACATAACGGGGTGGTAATTCTCGTGACGACGGGCCGGGTCGTCACACTTAAGTTCAAAACTTTTTGCAAATTTACCTACTTCGTACACAATTTCATACATACATGACCGAAGTTTGCAGCGAAATCATTTTTTTAGTAAGTAGAAGAAAAAATGTACGATGACGACTGATAGCTGCAAAGGCGTTATTAAGGTCGAACTTTTCCTTTTGCGATGGCCTTTCGCTGTAGGGATATTATTTCAAGCTAGTCGAAATGTTAACCCATTGCAATTCGATAAAAGTCACATTCTTTTCTTTGGCGACGGCCTTTGGCCGTAGGGGTGTTATTTCAAGCTGACATTGAGATGTTAACTTGTCGTTATTCGAGCGAAGTCGAATAGCCCTTGGTCGTATGGGTGTTATTTCGAGTTGACGCCGAATTGTTAACCCGTTGTTATTCGAGCGAGGTCAAATTCTTATTTTTGGTGATGGTCCTTGGCCGTATAGGTGTTATTTCAAGTTGACGTCGAAATGTTAACCCGTCGTAATTCGAGCGAGGTCGAATTCTTTTATTTGGCGACGGCCTTTGGCGGTATGGGTGTTATTTCAAGCTGACGTTGAGATGTTAACTCGTCGTTATTCGAGCAAAGTCGAGTGACCCTTGGCCGTATGAGTGTTGTTTCGAGTTGACGCCGAATTATTAACCCGTTGTTATTCGAGCGAGGTCGAATTCTTCTTTTTGGCGATGGTCCTTGGCCGTATGGGTGTTATTTCAAGTTGACGTCGAAATGTTAACCCGTCGTTATTCGAGCGAGGTCAAATTCTTCATTTTGGAAATGGCCTTTGGCCGTATGGGTGTTATTTCGAGCTGACGTCGAAATGTTAACCCGTCGTTATTCGAGCGAGGTTGAATTCTTCTTTTTGGCGATGGCCCTCGACCGTATAGGTGTTATTTCGAGCTGACGTTGAAATGTTAACCCTTCGTTATTCGAGCGAGGTCGAATTCTTCTTTTTGGCGGTGGCCATTGGCCGTATAAGTGTTATTTCGAGCTAACGACGAAATGTCAACCCGTCGTTATTCGAGCGAGGTCGAATTATTCTTTTTGGCGATGGCCCTGGGCCGTATGGATGTTATTTCGAGCTGACATTGAAATATTAACCTGTCGTTATTCGAGCGAGGTCGAATTCTTCTTTTTGGTGATTGTCCTTGGTCGTATGGGTGTTATTTCGAGTTGACATCGAAATGTTAACCCGTCATAAGTCCCAATTTTTTGGAGAGTTTCGGATGTCCTTTAGGGGAGTTCCAGTTTTACTTAACTTGTGCGTTCCCTGGGTATGTCCATGTTTGCTTAATTTTTGTTTGCACCGGAGAGTGTGATGTCGGAGAGTATATAACATATGCATATATTGGAATTTCCCTATCTAGACCCTTCATCGTTCGACTTGGAGAGCTCGTCGATAGGCGGGGCGATGAATTATCCCTTGAACTTGGTGATGTCTCCCTCATCACGGTGAGGGAAAAGAGTACAACTTTAAGGGATGTTATTTTCCAGAAGTTGAAGTGTTTGAGATGGGCGATATTCAAGTTATTTTTTAATAGTTCTTTAGTTAGAATGCTCCTTTGCTCGCTTGCCCATGCGTTGCTTGTGTTCATGTTTAAGCAGACAACATAAGGTAAACCAAGATGAGATTTTCCTTACCTTGATCTGATGAATCGATGAACGAGGGCAGCCTTAAAGCATTACTCGATGTGCCTGGCGTTTAGGTGGTTGATGGAATGGTGGTTTTTAGATTCGGCGGCTATATTCAGCTCTCTTCCCCCCCCCCCCTTTTAAAAAGGCCCTAGCTCCGCATGGGTTGGGTTCACTTTATCTCGTTCAAGGGTCATCCGGTGTGTGTGTGTGAGGGGGGGGGATGTCAGAGTAGGGCAAGATGTGCCCATTCTTTTATAGGATAGCGCAGCAGGTGTCGTTTCCTCTTGTGAGCTTTGCGTGGATATTGGTTGTAACTTCTTTTTTTGTGTAGCATCATGATCTAGAGTAGCATGTGAGGTTTACTTACCACTCTTTTTGGTGGGCGATTATGTTTCACCGGTTTTGGATCTGAAGGAGACTAGGAAATTTTGCTAAGAAATCCTCAGAGACGGGACCAAATTGTTTGACCAAAAAGAGTTAAATCCTTTGATTATACCAATTTATTATAGTGAAGAAGGTAAATATTAGCCAAGCATAATCAACTTCAGATCTAAAAGTGTATAGCGAAAAATATGAATGAAAAAAAAGGGCCGACCCAGTTCAATACCCACTTCGTGGGTGTCTGGGGAAGGGAATACTCTAGGCAGCCTCCCCCCTGCTTTTGCAGAGAAGTGGGAACATTATTGATTTATTGATCTTATAGTCTCATCCTTGATCAGAAAGAAAAATGAGTTTACATCCTTAACAGTAAGAATTGTTAGAGAAAAGTAGAGAGGAAAAGTCCAACCCTCATTTTCCGAGAATTCCCCCTCTACATATAGTTCTTGGAAGTTCGCTCAGTGTTCTTTGACCAACATGCTCTCACGCTACGGTCTTTTTCGTCGTTATTTGATTACCGTTCGATGATTTGACATACAATGTAGATGTTTTGACTTCGAAGTTGGTCGTGGTGCTTTTCGTCGTTTTGTCACTTGGGCAAGGTCCCAGCTTGGTCGACCACTACGGTCAGATTTTGATTTATACAGTGTGTCCACCCCTTACTTTTATATCATGGGTTTTGCTCATGTTGTATATTGGTATTCTGTTTACTTGTGTATGGTAGATTTACAATCACCTGATTTTTGGATCATCATTTAAAACTGTATCTTAAGTTATAAACTTTTTGCAAATTTACCTACTTCGTACACAATTTCAAACATACATGACTGAAGTCGTAAAATACGCATCTAAAGTTATAAGTTTTGTGCGAAATTAGGAAGTCACAATTAGTGGCGAAAATATAATTTTCACAAAGGGAATTGAAGAATAAACAAAGTAAACACATGAAGAAGTTAAGGGAATTCAACATCTAATATATGTACATAAAAGAAAATTAATCTTATATATATAATGTGATTTTCAGTCGAAGGGGGTGAACCCCCTTCCACCCACCTAGCTCCGTGTCACAACATAGAATTAAAGTGCACCCAATTTGGCGTGCATTTCATATGAACGCGTCTTAAGTGCATGCAAATTCATGTGTGTCTTAAGTGCTGTAATTTTTGCACTTGAGACGTGTGCGTGTGAAGTGCAACCAATTTTTTACATGCACTTAAGACATGTGCATTCTAAAGTACATATGCTTAGCTGAATTTTTTTTTTACCAGAATATAAACATATTCTTCAAATTTTAATAACACAACATACGATTTAATGCTTCAATCTACTCCAAATGAGATCAAATATAAATTTCAAATGTCATAAAGAACAAACCTTATTTATCAATTTACCAAAGTAATATCTTGGAGTTTGAAACTTATATAAGTGATGCTCCGAAATAGTGTCCTTGAGAGTTTCAATAATGTTGAGCTGTAGATGCAGCAGGTGAATTGAGCTAGAGCTCTAATGGCGGAGTTCTGGAAGCTTCGTAGAGAGAGAAATACCGAGAAAAAATATTTTGGAAAATGAATTGTGTATTGCATTAGTGTACTGTACAATCTTATATATACACACACTTGTAATTTCTGTAACTAATACGCCAAACTAACCACTAATTGACAGCTAAGCAAAACAATAACTAACTACTATACATAAATACATAGCTCAATACCCCCCTCAAGTTGGAGGTGAGGTCTTCATAGACAACTTGCCCAAAACAGCAGAATGCTTAATGCCGGTGAGAGCTTTGGTGAGTATATGATCAGTAGTACCAATGTGATGCAAGGACACCAAACCCTCTTGTAACTTGTCTCGGACGAAATGACAAATCAACTTTAGTATGCACCCACTACCTTTCTAAGAGATCTGTATTCTGCTTCAGTTGACGAGAGTGAAATAGTTTCCTATTACTTAGACTTCCTGCTAATCGGGCTATTTCCCAGTAGTACTAGATAACCACTAACTAATCTCCTAGAGTAAGGGCAAACTGCCCAATCAGAATCACCGTACTCCCTAATAACATTTCCTTTACCGTGCTTGGCATCACCCATTGAACACCAAAAAAATTCAAGATTGCCCTCCACAAACCCGAGGACACATGGCAATGCAACAAAAGATGGTCAACTTTTTCCCATGAGCTTTTACACATGTAGCACTAACTAACAAGTGTAATTCCTCTCTTTTGCAGCAGTCAAGATCACTCCCCTCGCCACTAGAAATGCAAAAAAGCACACCTTCGTGGGTGCCTTAGGAATCCAGATAGAGGAGTATAGAAAAGTGGCCTCCTCTCTCACTAACATACTTTAGAAACAGGACTTTACGATGAGCAAACCATCTCCATGTAACACCCATCTCCAAAAATCACAAGATGGCTGGGGCCTGTCTTGCCATATATTAGTGCCCACAAATCTTAGAGCTCCACAATCTCCCAATCTTGCATGTTCTTCTAAATGAGAGGTCCTATACTACCCCCTTCATGCTCCTTGTGAATTTGTTGAACCATCAATTCCTTCTGGTTTAAAATCCGAAGACGCGTGGGAAAGAGACCCTTACATTATCCTCTCCACACCACCTATAATTCTAAAAGCAGATTCTCCTTTCATCTCCCACCCTGCAAGTGATGTTGCCATTGAAGGCTTCCCAATTCTTCATGATGCTCCTCCATATGTGACACCCGAAAGGTGTTGTGATCGCCTTGGTCCTCCAACCCTCTCTCATGGAATCGTACCTTGCAACTATGACCTCCCTCCATAGAGCATGCTCTTCTACTCCGAGTCTACACGACACACAACCACTTTCCCAACAAAGCTCTGTTGAATACCCTAAGTTCTTTTACTCCAAGTCCACCTCACTTCTTTGGAGAAGAAGTGACTGTCTGCCAATTGACTAGATGAAACTTTCTAGTTTCATCTGCAGCATCCCAAAGAAAATTCCTTTTGAAGTCGCTCCAGTTTTTCTGTGATGCCATACTCGATAAAGTGATTTTAATAAGCACTTCCTTATCGCCTTTTGACAAGTACTGTTTCTGCCAGTCTGCTAATTGTTTTTCAACCCTTTCGATCACTGGATTCCAAATCATAGTATCCTTATGTGAAGCGCCCAATGGGAGACCTAGGTAATTAGTAGGAAGAGAGCCCACTTTACATATGAGAACATAAGATAAAGCATTGATGTTAGGAACCTCACTTATTGGGAAAATCTCACACTTGCCGAGGTTGATTTTGAGTCGTGATACTATCTAAAACCATTGTAGGACCTGCTTCATGTAGGTCAACTGATCCATATCGACATCACAGAAAATTAGGGTGTCATTCACAAAAAGCAAATGAGAGACTCTTCGGGGACTAGGCGCCCCGATCGGAGCTGAGAATCCTTGCAAGGAGCCTTTGCCCGCCGCATGATCCAATATTTTACTCAGAGCATCCATCACTAGAATGAATAGCATGGGGATATGGGTCATCTTTCCTGAGACTCCTGGAGCTATCAAAGAAACCACGGGGGATAGGGGGTCATCTTGCATGAGACCCATGGAGCTATCAAAGAAACTACACGGGCTACCATTAACCAGGACGGAGAATCTGACTGAGGAAATGCAGAACTTGATCCATCCTCTCCATCTTATCCCAAACCCCATCCGCATCTTAATGAAATCCAGGAACTCCAAATTGAGTTGGTCGAAAGCCTTCTCAAGGTCCAACTTTCATAGTAAGCCGGGTTCTTTATTTTTCCTTCTCGAGTCTACAAATTCATTTTCCATCAAAGCAGCGTCCAGGATCTACCTGCTTTCCGCAAACGCATTCTGGGAGGATGAAACAAACACGTCAAGAACCTTCTTGAGTCTAATGGATAGAACTTTAGAAATAATCTTGTAAATGCTCCCCACGAGACTAATAGGCCTGTAGTCTCTGATACAAAATGCCCCTTCTTTGTTAGGCACAATGATAATAAAAGAAGCATTGATTCTTCTCTCGAAAACATGATTCACGTGGAAGTATTCAATGGCTTCCATCAACTCCCCCTTAATTGCGTCCCAACAGAGCTGGAAGAAGGCCAAAGAGAAACCATCAGGCCCAGGGCCTTATCACCAGCACAACTCGACACAGCCTCGTACACCTCTACCTCCTCGAAAGCCCTTTCTAGCCACTCATTGTCTCCCTCCCCTATATGGTTGAACTCTATTCCCCCAAAGTAGGCCTCCAAGTAACTTCCTCTTTGTATAAGTTCTCATAAAATTCCACTATCGCCCCTTTTACCTCCTCCTCCCCCTCAATCCTCACACCATCCACAACTAAGGACTCTATAAAGTTTCTCCTTCGATTTCAACTACAACCCTGTGGAAAAACTTGGTATTCGAATCCCCCTTCTTTAACCAGAGCCCTCGATTTTTGCCGCTAACTAGTCTCCTGAGTTATTACTAATTCCACTATTTCCCTCTTAACCTCTCCCAGTCTGCTTTCTCTTCTCTGATTCATCTAACTCCCTCGCCCCTTCTCCTCTCTTTAATTCCCCGAATTCATGCATAAGCTCCATCATTTAAACCTGTACCCTCCTAAAAACCTCCTTATTCCACCTAATAATATCTCCATCGAGCAATTTAAGTTTCTTCGAAAGACGAAATGAAGGTTCCCATGATACCCCGTAGCTTGTCCACCATTCTTTCACTTTGTCACCCAAGAACCTCCTTATTCCACCTAATAATATCTCCATGAGCAATTTAAGTTTCTTCGAAAGACGGAATGAAGGTGCCCCGATACCCCATAGCTTGTCCACCATTCTTTTACTTTGTCACCAAATCCTGGCAGTTTCAACCACATGTTCTCGAATCAGAAAGTAGCACACCCCCCTCGGCATCCATCTAGCAAGATAGGTAAATGATCCGAAGTTAGCGTAGGTAAAGGAATCTGCAGCATATTCGGCACCTGCTCATCCCAGGAGAACGATATCAGAAATTTATCAAGTCTAGGCCTTAAATTGGAATCCTCCGCCTTGGCCCAAGTAAACCTTTCCTCTGACAGAGGAAGGTCAATGAGAAAGTGATCATTAATGAAGTCAGAAAACTCCTCCATGGCCCTCGAAATCATACTACACCTTAATCTCTCCTCCGGGAATCTAATAGTGTTAAAGTCTCCCCCCTACAACCCATGGAATGTCCCGTTCCCCCATAACATTGGCCGATTTCTCCTAGAAAGACATCACGGACCCTTCTCCTACCGGTCTGTACACTCCCCTAAATCCCCACTCCACCCCACTCACTCTATCTTTGACAAGAGTTGCTAAAGAAAAAACTCCCTTCTTAATCTCCTTTACCTCCAAGCTTCTATCATCCCACATAAGAAGAATGCCCTCGGCACTTCCCGCTGCTGGGACCCAATCATGTTTTACCCAACTAACTACCAGACACTCCTCACAATCGCATCTGACAAAACATCCATTTTGGTATCCTGGAAACAAACTAGGTTGGCACCCTACTCTCTAACTCCTTCTTTGATGATGACCATTTTGTTTGGGTCATTCACCCCTCTCACATTCCACGAAAGAATCTTAACTTCCATAAGTAACAATATACCCCTTTTCCTACCCCCTTTAGCCGAGCTCTCTTCCTCTCTGTCACACACCCGACCCCTTCTCTAGTACACCACTACATTCCTTAAATTATTTTGCTTAACACCTTGACCCAGCACCGTCCCCGCACAATCATAAAAAGATTGTTGCTCAATCTCCCTCAACAGTTCTAACACCCTATCTTCCTTCCCTTCAAAGAAGCACATAAAAACTTCCCAAAGTTTAATAGTTTATCCTCCATCTGGAAGGACATATCCCCTCATCCAATCCGTGACGAAATTGGACAGGCGTCTTCTATATGTACCCTTTCCTTGCTCCTACCGGAGGAATACAATACCATAGCAATTGCTAGCAATAGGAATTTTAGGTGCCGGAGGGATCTCACCTCTAAGATTAACACCCCGTTGCTATAGGAATGTCTAGAAATGCCAGCAGTGTAGCTTGGAGGAAGAGAGCATGGAACCCTTGGAGGCATATTAACTGGAATTGCTGGACCGACACTAATATCAATTGGGCATGCGCAACATATCCTAGAAGAAGAAGGAGTTTGGAGTGTAACCTCAGCACACCTAAGCACATGAGAAGGTAAGCGGGCGATGGAGTTGGGTCCATCAGAGGCGGGAGGCTATGGAATAACACCGCCAGCTTTAGCCGGTGCTCCCCCTTAAGCAGCGCCCATCGAAGAGGCTTGACACTAGAGCTCGGTGAAGACATACCACTGTGTGAAGCACCATTGGCTGCAGAAGAAGGAGCGACTGTTCCCATATGCTTAGGATCCTTAGCAGTCGCAACTTGAAATAATTTGGGCCCCTCAGGATCAATTCTAATAGAATTGGAAAAAGTTGCTGGGCCCATATGTGGAGGCCCAAGCCTCTACTTGCTGAAAACTTGCGTGGCCCTATGATAATTAAAACGGAAAAAGGGCCAAATATACCCCTCTACTTTTAAATATGGTTTACTTGTACCCTTCGTTATACTATTGGGTCATCCATACCCCTACCGTTATACTATTGGGTTATCTATACCCCTACTATCTGTATAGATAACCCAATAGTATAACGGTAGGGGTATGGATGACCCAATAATATAACGGTAGGGTACAAGTAAACCATATTTGAATGTAGAAGGATATATTTGGCCCTTTTCCGTATTTTCAATCGTAGAAATGTGCCTTTTTTTGGAACAAAGTATTAAGAAAAATATGTCATCTAAATTAAAACAGAGGAAGTAATATTTACTTTGTATTATATTAAAATGAAATAATATTGGTTACATATATACTGTTTGCGATGAAACAGTGTTAAATGGCATGTTGGGTGGCTAGGAAGGTGCCTCCGGCACTTATTCTGCCAGTTAGTGCTAGAATATTGGTGATTTGTCTCCCTAGGAACTACAAGAGGAGCACGAGAATTAAACAACATTCACATATGATTAACAGGAATAAGTATCCCACAAAGAAAACTTTCGATATCCCCTCTTCTTTAATTCTCAATCTAAAGAGAATCTGATAGCGTCATATGTTAGTAAAAAATGAATCTGGCAATTCTACTATTTTTCTGCTCCAAAAAACTTAGTTAGCAGGGTTCACATAATTAATCACCACATACACTTAGTAATTGAGATGGAATCAAAAGATACTGGCCGTACGAGAGCTTTCACGAAGGTGGTACGTAAAATCCTATCTTTTAGTATTACCCACTAGTTTAAGACTTGGTCTGAGGAGCAGATTACCACAAGATATCACCAGGCCTATTTTGCATGCAGTGTCCGAGTGACGTACAAAGGATTTTGTGTATATGGCATCTATTTTTGTCACGATTTTGCTTAGACGAGTATTGATTTGGGACAATTAGATCCCAAGATTTACCTTTCATGTCCCTAATTAATGTTTACTTTATTTTTTGAGAGATGTTAGCTTATTTTATATATATATATATATATATATATATATATATATATATATATATATATATACATGAAATAAGGGTATTTTTGTTTCAAAGTATGATAGTAGGGGTATAAATAACCCAATAGTATAACGGTAGGGTATGGATGACCCAATAGTATAACGAATGGTACAAGTAAACCATATTTGAAAGTATTGGGGTATATTTGGCCCTTTTCCGTAATTAAAATAGCACCGGCCCATTCTGCCTTTCCGGCCCACATCACTAACCCAGGGGCATTCACATCTTCTCCTCCTAATAAGATTTTGTCTTCTTCTCCCAAATTCAAATCCCCCGTCTCTTCTTGATATAATTTCTGATTCCTGCTTAGCCCACTGATCCAGTGAGCCCTCCCCTCCCTTCGGAGATTGATTTGCCCTCCCATCACTTCTATTTGACCTTCCCTTTTCTTCTGCCACTATCACAAGCATAAAGATAAGGTGAAATTCAATGCTCATAACTCAAGTAGCCATCTTCCACCACAGTGGAGACAGGGATTCTGCCCCTTTTCCTCACCAAAATCCTAACTCGCGAGACATCGTGTAGGCTGCAGGTGATATCAATAAACCCTCACAGATTTCCCCAATCTTCTTGAATAGGTCAAGACACCAAAGATGCACTGGGATACCCACCATGACCACCAATGTTTCGCTAGTGAAATAAGGGTCGAGACACCCATCGTGCTCCACCCATCTGTCTAGCTTTAAGAAGTTCCCATGGAACCACCTGTTTTCTCTGACAAGAATTTCCGAAGCTTGAGACTCTCGATAAATCGAAAGTGATATTGCGTGTTGATGATTTTCAAGAAGAAGAATAAAGCTTATTGTATTTCAGTATATTATTCATATCAAGAGTACTGATACTTATACAATGGATCCTATGGCTAAACTAGGAAAAGAAATCAGTAATTGCTACAATTAAGATACAGAATAAAATCAGCCTATAATTAGGCTAGAGAATAAAATCTAATCTAATCAAATCTTCCTACTAATTACATTAATCAACACCCCCCTCAAGTTGGTGCAAAGATGTCGCACATGCCCAACCTGCAAACCAAAGTTTAAAAAGCCTTTTTGCTCAGACCTTTTGTGAGCACATCTGCTAGTTGCTTTTCTAATGATACATGAAGCAAACTCAAGGTACCACCAACAATCTTTTCTTTGATGAAATGTCGATGAATTTCAACATGTTTTGTTCTATCATGTTGAACAGGATTATGAGCTATACTAATTGCAGCCTTGTTGTCGCAATATAACAAAAGCTTCCCTGCCTCATTCAATCTCAACTCATCCATTAACTTTTGTAGCCAAATCAGTTCACAAACACCCTAGGCCACTACTTTATATTCTGCTTCTGTACTGGATCTAGCAACAATATTTTGTTTCTTGCTTCTCCAAGTAACTACATTCCCTCCCACGAATGTACAGTAACCAGACGTAGATCTTATGTCATCTAGAGATCCAGCCCAATCCACATCTGTAAAGGCTTCTATCTGGAGGTGACCATGTATATAGAAAGTAGACCCTTTCCTGGTGCAGATACCACAAAATGTGAAAGACAGCTTGCATATGAGGATCTCTTAGATCGTGCATGAACTGACTCACCAAGCTAACTGAATATGCTATATTTGGCCTAGTGTGAGAGAGATAAATAAGTTTTCCAATCAACCTCTAATATTTCTCCTTATCAATTGACTTTCCAACCCCAGTTTGTAACTTGTGATTTCTTTTAATGGGAGATTCTGCTGGTTTGCAACATGTCAACCAGCTTCTTTCAAGAGATCTAGGATAAATTTCCTTTGAGAAATAAAGATTCCTCTTTATGATCTAGCAACCTCAATTCCCAAGAAGTACTACAACTTCCCTAGATCTTTGATCTCGAATTCCTGGGCTAACAACTTCTTTAATCTGGCCATCTCTTCATTGTCATTCCCTGTCATTACTATGTCATCAACATAAACTATGAGAAGAGCGAGTTTACCCTTTTTATGTTTCATGAAAAGGGTATGATCATCATTACTTTGTTGGAAACAGAAGGAGATCATTGCTTTGCAGAATCTGTCAAACCAAGCTCTTGGAGATTGCTTCAGTCCATACAAAGCTATCTTCAATCTACACACTTTTTCTTGACTTTAATCAGTATCAAATCTAGGAGGAATCTCCATATACATCTCTTCTTCTAAGTCGCCATGAAGAAATGCATTCTTCACATCAAACTGTTGTAAGTCCCAGTCAAGATTAACTGCACAAGACAAAAGTATTCTAATAGTGTTCATTTTTGCAACAGGAGCAAATGTCTCTTGATAATCCACTCCATAAGTTTGAGTGAACCCCTTAGCCACCAGTCTTGCTTTGAACCTTTCAATCGAACCACCAGCTTTGTGCTTCACAGTAAAGACCCATTTGCAGCCAACCAATTTCTTTTTTAGTGGTGAAGTGACAAGATCCCAAGTCTCATTTTTTGCCAAGGCCTTCATTTCTTCAATCATAGCTTGCTTCCATTTAGAATCTGCAAAAGCTTCCCTCAAATTCTGGGGAATAGAAACAGAAGAAATAGACAAGGCAAAAGCTCTATTGGAAGGAGATAAGGAATTATAGGAGACAAAGTTAGATAAAGGAAGTTTGGTGCAAGATCTGACTCCTTTTCTGTGAGCAATAGGTACATCTAACTCACTAGGAAATGTAGATAACTCACCAGTAGAAGAGGTTTCAATAGCAGAAGAGGGGTGAGCTTTAGTAGATTGCACGATGACTACTTCAGCTCTCTTTTTTCTTGAATAAGTCATCAAATCAGGTCTATCCAAACGCCCAATAGTCTCTCCCTGAATTCTTTCTTCAATTTCACATTCTCCTGTCTTAGTGACTTGTCTTAGTGGCTTCAATAGTGGGAATCATTTCAAAGGTGGGAATAATAGTGGGAATCATCTCTTCATTCTTGTAGTTCTCCCCCCGAAGAGGTGATGATGTTTTATTGTAATAGGGCTCAGATTCTCGAAAGGTTACATCCATGCAGACGAAGGATCTCCTAGAAGGAGGATGATAGCATTTATACCATTTATGTGTTGGAGAATACCCAATAAAGACACATTTAATAGCTCTAGGATCAAGTTTTTCCGAACTCCTAGTGTGAACAAAGCAAACACAACCAAACACCTTCGGAGGAACAATGTAATCATTCTTACTCTTCAAAGCTTCTAAAGGACTCTGAAAATTGAGGTTTTTAAGTGGCATTTTATTGATAAGGTAGGTGGCTACTAGAATGGCATCCCCCCAGTAAGGTTTTGGTAAATTCATAGTAAACATTAGAGATCGTGCCACTTCTAGCAAATGCCTGTTTTTCCTTTTAGCAACCCCATTTTGTGCACTAGTATAAGGACATCTAGTTTGATGGATTATCCCAAAAGACTCCAAATACGCACCAAAATCTTTACCCGTATATTATGTGCCATTGTCAGTTCGCAAGATTTTTATCTTAACCTCAAATTGGGTACAGATCATCTTATGAAACGACTCAAAACAGGAGAATACTTCATTTTTGCCTTTAACAAATATACCCAAGTCATCCTAGCGCAACAATCAATAAAAGTAACAAACCATCGACTACCAGACAAAGAAACTGTTTGTGTGGGACCCCATACATCAGAGTGAATAGTCGAAAAAAGGGACAGTACTTTTATTGTCACTTAAAGGATAAGAGTTTCTAGTGTGCTTGGCATATTCACA
Organism: Nicotiana noctiflora; assembly: GCA_032618575.1. NCBI lineage: Eukaryota > Viridiplantae > Streptophyta > Magnoliopsida > Solanales > Solanaceae > Nicotiana > Nicotiana noctiflora. The sequence goes on from JASVEL010013976.1 coordinate 95,426, forward strand.
AGCATCACAAGACAAAGATTCAAACTCTTTTCTAGAAAACAAAGTAGGATAATTTCTTTAGAACAAAAAAGGATGGGTGCCCTAATCGTCTATGCCACTGTATTATTTCTTGGTTGACGTTCTTATTTTCTCCAAAAAAGGCTTGACCAAAGGCTCAAGTTCCATCAATCCAATATAAGTCATCATGCAATCTACCACTGCCAATCCTCTTCCTTGTTCGAAGATCCTGAAACACACAATAATTAGGAAAGAACTCGACACTACATTTTAGTTGTTTGGTGATAGCATTAACAAATAACAAGTTAACGGGAAACTCAGGTACATTAAGAACGGATGAAAATGTAATATCAGGTATAAAGATAACAAAACATGTTCCAGAGACAGGAGTTAGAGAGCCATTGGCTATCCTGACATAGTCCCCTTTGGGACTAGGATAGTAGTTTTGAAAGCCTTTAGAGGACCATGTCATGTGTCTATTCGCACCAGAATCAATAATCCAAGAATTAAGATGGGCATTAAAGGTAATACTTGACTGCACATAATTGAAAGTCCCAACATTAGAAGTGTCAAGTTTGTTCAGGAGACGACGAAGGTGCTGAACTTCCACCGAAGATAATGTTTTTCCTGAAGCATTTTCTCCGAATGATTCCACATTTTCTGCAATATTAGCTTGACCCATTGATAGACCGACACGCTTGCCTCCACGACCTCTAGTTGGTCTACCATACAGTTTCTAGCAGGTCTTTTTCGTATGTCTTGACTTTCCATTGTAGTCACAGTGCAAGTGATCTTTATCAGAAGTGAACGCCTTTGTTTGCTCATGAGACACAGTTAACCCAGACTTCTCGGCTGGTGTGGAATAAAGCATGACTCCTCGTCGACTCTCTTCCTGTTGAACATAAGAGTATGTGTTAGCGGAAACGTAAAATAAAGAACACAAGATTTAACGTGGTTCGGATCAAAATAATCCTACGTCCACCGGAGAACAATTGCCTTACTATTATTTACAAAGGAAGGGGAGATTTCCCAATTACACTTAAGAGAATTTCTCTCTTAACTCTCTACTCACAACAATATATTGTATTGTTTTTGGGATGGTTTCTACAAATGAAAGAGTGCATCTATTTATAGGGGTAAGGACCTCCTCTTGATGTCATTGGTGACATCAAACTACCTCCTCTTGATGTCATGGGTGACATCAAATGAGGAAGCTTCCTCCTAACATTCATGCCAACTCTTTCCACCAACATTTTCAGCATGCCATTGTTGACTAAACATAAACCAACACTTTCAGTATGCATCCTCAAGAGAAGGAAAAGGAACTTTACCAAGAACTTGGACCCTGATCTGATCGTATTCTGGGTTCAAACCAGCCAAAAAATCATATATCCTTTCCTTTCCAACCAATTTTTGAAAGAGAACTGCATCATCGGTACACTTTGCTTGGAGATCCTGATAGTAGTCAATTTCTTGCCATAACCTAGTTAACTCGAAATAGTAGTCAGTGATAGTCAACTCACCTTGCTTAGTGGCATTAATCTTATTTCGAATTTCAAAGACCTGAGCATCATTTCCCTTACGAGAGTAAGTGCGCTTAGTGGAACTCCAGATCTTTTCAGCAGTATCAAGCAATAAATACTGTTTAGAAATTCGAGGGTGCATAGTATTCAAAAGCCATGTCATACCTAGGGAATTGTCTGAATCCCACTTACTATAGCTAGCATTAGTCACAACAGGTGCTTTCTTTTCTCCGGTAATATAACTAAGCAACTCTCCGGACTTAATAAAAAGCAAACAAGATCTTGACCAAGTAAGATATATCCCAGCCCCATCCAATTTAACTGTGCTAACTTGTGAAACAGAATTAACCATATGTGAAAGAGAATTATCTATTGGTTTGGTGTCCCCCATTGTTTCTTAATTAGTAGTCCATAACTTAAACTCCAAAAAAAGAAAAAAGCAGCAACCATACTGGAAACAAGGGTTGAGAAGCAGAAACCCTACCTGTGATGATAGAAAAAAAATTTGCAACTGGGGTAGGGTCGAATTGTGCTGGCGACAAGAAGGGAGAAAAAAAATTCCAATAAAAACCCGCGGAAAGCTGTCTACTTGCCGGCGCATGGGATTCACGCGTGCCGGAGCTGGACCTGTTGGTGGCGCGTGGAGGCGCATGCGGAGGTTTTTCTCGGAGCTTCTCACTGGGGTTTGGTCGTCGTCGCATGGGGATGCTTGTAGTGGTGTTGTTTTTTTCAGACTACTAGTATATAATGGCTACAATGCGGACAACCACCATGAGGGAGAAAAAAACTCGACCTCTGCCTAAGACTGGAACCTATAGTGCTGCTGAGGGAGGAAACTCACCTAAAAAATGGCAGTAGAGGCTCTGATACCATGATGAGTTTCAAGAAGAAGAATAAAGCTTCTTGTATTTCAGTATATTATTCATATCAAGAGTACTAATACTTATACAATGGATCCTACGGCTAAACTAGGAAAAGAAATCAGTAATTGCTACAATTAAGCTACATAATAAAATCAGCCTATAATTAGGCTAGAGAATAAAATCTAATTTAATCAAATCTTCCTACTAATTACACTAATCAACACGTGTCCCCTAGTTGCGATAATTTCAGCCCGTCCTTTATGTTCCATGCCTCTGCTGCCCAGTTCATAACAGCCTCTGGAGAAATACCGAATCAGACAAGATTTCAAGAAACTCTTGCGCTTGAGAGCGTGCTCCTCGGACAGTAGGAGGTGCGCTCCTGCCCTACATCAAGCTTTCGATGGCATCTTCCCCCAAGTTCTAGGGCTGGCCAAGAGGCAATTTTGATGAAAGACATGTTTTCAAGTTTTCTGTATTCTAGGGAGAAGTAGGAGCTTCTCTCTGTAGAGTCCATCATAACTAAACCAAAAGCCTTGCTAGGAGGCTGACTGAAGAAGAGAAAGAGAGAGAAAGTGAAATATGGTCTGAAAAATCCTCACTCGTCGACGAAAAATAGTAAAAGTGGTCGGATTTTGGAGGTTCGTGGATGGGTGGGGAGAGAACAGCCTAATGAAGAGGCTGTCTGAAGAAGATAAGTTGAGATCAGGCCAGGAAAAGCATCACGTGCCGGCACATGGCTGAGAGGTCGCCGGAGCTGAGCCGCGCGTGACGGCGCATGGGGTTTGGACGCCGGAGATGTCTTCTGGGGTTCTGTCACGGCAGGATTGGCTATTCGATGGTGGTGGTGAAATCCGAGGATTCATGATTCTCAGGCGCCTCGGGGAGAGTGCCTGAGAGCATTTTCTCTATTTTTTTGACTACTAGAGGAAGATCCCAAGTGTAAGATCATTTTTCAAATGTCTAACTAGGTGGAAAGCTGCATGTAAGTGTGGTTCCCTTAGATCTTGCACGAATTGGCTCAAATGCTATACACTGTAGGCAATGTCCAGCCTTGTATTAGTGAGAAATTTAGTCCATCATAACTAAACCAAAAGCCTCGCTAGGAGGCTGACTGAAGAAGAGAAAGAGAGAGGAAGTGAAATCTGTTCGGAAAAAGCCTCACTCGTCGACAGAAAATAGTAAAAGTGGTCGGATTTTGGAGGTTGGTGATGGGTGGGGTCGGAACAACCTGACGAAGAGGCTGTCTGAAGAAGATAAGTTGAGATTAGGCCGGGAAAAGCATCACGCACCGGTGCATGGCTGAGAGGTCGCCCGAACTGAGCCGCGCGTGAGGGTGCGTGGGGGTCGGACGCCGGAGATGTTTTCTGGGGTTCTGTCACGGCAGGATTGGCTCTTAAATGGTGGTGGTGAAATCCGAGGATTCATGATTCTCAAGCACCTCGGGGAGAGAACCTAAGAGCATTTTCTCTATTTTTTGAGTGCTAGAGGAAGATCCCAAGTGTAACATCATTTTTCAAATGTCTAACTAGGTGGAAAGCTGCATGTAAGTGTGGTTCTCTCGGATCTTGCACGAATTGGCTCAAATGTTGTATACTGTAGGCAATATCCAACCTTGTATTAGTGAAAAAATTCAACTTTCCAACTAACTTTTTGTAGGATGTAGGATCTGTTACGGCTAGTCCTTCCTTTAATTTGAGCTTGACACTGTGATCACGTGGTGAAGATGAACTGCTGCAATTGAGACAATTGTATTCTTTAAGTAAATCTAGTGCAAATTTTCTCTGGGAGATGATTGCTCCATCAGTCTTGTATACAGAACCTCCATGCCTAAGAAATTGTGCAATATCCCAAGATCTTTGATCTTAAATTGACCATGTAAGAAGGTTCAGCTGAGTAATTACTTGCAAATCTGTCCCAGTCACAGTTACATCATCTACATATACAGCAACAAAGATGGTGAAGAGGCTGACTTCTTGTAGAAGAGAGAATAATCATTTAGTGAATGGACATAACCCTTTGAATTCAAGGCCTCAGCTAGTTTTGCATACCACTGTCTGTTAGCTTGTTTCAGCCCATAGAGGGACTTGTTGAGCTTATAGACATGTCTAGGAGTATCAACCACTAGCCCAGGGGTAGTTCCATGTAAACTTCCTCATGTCAGTCACTATGGAGGAAAGCATTATTCACATCTAGTTCAAAAATACATGTCTTCTTAACTGCTATAGCTATGATAGCCGTGACTGTGGTCATTTTCACAACTGGTGAAATTGTTTCTGCGTAATCAATACCTGCCTGTTGAGTGTACCCCTTTACAACTAGCTTGGCTTTGAATCTTTCAATACTATCATCAGCTTTGTGATTAACCTTAAACACCCAATTACAACTAATGGTCTTCTTACCTTGAGGCAAGGGGACCTAGTCTCGGGTATGATTAGCATGTAGAGCCTCAGATTCAAGGGTCATCGCTACCTGCCTGTATTAGTATCAGTAGTAGGAGCAGGAGGTTTTAAATTTGGAATAGAGGAAATATAGTCCTTCAAATGGGTAGGCAAGTTATGTTGTCTAGTTGACTTCCTAATGCCTAAGTCAGGTATTACAGGATGTTGATGAGAGGTAAGGATGGTTGAGGTAAATGCTGACGGGAGGATATTTCAGGGACTACTATGTGACACAACATCAGGAGTAACACTTGCAGACCCTTGACTATCATGCAAAACATCAGGAATGTGCAATTTAGTGACAGGTAAATCATTAATAAAAGGGACGGAAGAGTGCCTGAGAGCATTTTCTCTATTTTTTTGAGTGCTAGAGGAATATCCCAAGTGTAAGATCATTTTTCAAATGTCTAAGTAGGTGGAAAGCTGCATGTAAGTGTGGTTTTCTCGGAACTTGCACGAATTGGCTCAAATGCTGTATACTGTAGGCAATATCTAACCTTGTATTAGTGAGAAAATTCAACTTTCCAACTAACTTTTTGTAGGATGTAGGATCTGTTAAGGCTAGTCCTTCCTTTAATTTGAGCTTGACACTGTGATCACGTGGTGAAGATGAACTGCTGCAATTGAGACAATTGTATTCTTTAAGTAAATCTGGTGCAAATTTTCTCTGGAAGATGATTGCTCCATCAGTCTTGTATACAGAACCTCCATGCCTAAGAAATTGTGCAATATCCCTAGATCTTTGATCTTAAATTGACCATGTAAGAAGGTTTTCAGCTGAGTAATTACTTGCAAATCTGTCCCAGTCACAATTACATCATCTACATATACAGCAACAAAGATGGTGAAGAGTCTGACTTCTTGTAGAAGAGAGAATAATCATTCAGAGAATGGACATAACCCTTTAAATACAAGGCCTCAGCTAGTTTTGCATACCACTGTCCGTTAGCTTGTTTCGGCCCATAGAGAGACTTGTTGAGCTTATAGACATGTCTAGGAGTATCAACCACTAGCCCAGGGGTTTCCATGTAAACTTCCTCATGCTAGTCACTATGGAGGAAAGCATTATTCACATCTAGTTCAAAAATACTACATGTCTTCTTAAGTGCTATAGCTATGAGAGCCGTGACTGTGGTCATTTTCACAACTGGTGAAAAAGTTTCTGCGTAATCAATACCTGCCTGTTGAGTGTACCCCTTTACAACTAGCTTAGCTTTGAATCTTTCAATACTATCATCAGCTTTGTGATTAACCTTAAACACCCAATTACAACTAATGGTCTTCTTACCTTGAGGCAAGGAGACCAAGTCTCGGGTATGATTAGCATTTAGAGCCTCAAATTCAAGGGTCATCGCTACCTGCCTGTATTAGTATCAGTAGTAGGAGTAGGATGTTTTAAATTTGGAATAGAGGAAATATAGTCCTTCAAATGGGTAGGCAAGTTATGTTGTCTAGTTGACTTCCTAATGCCTAAGTCAGGTATTACAGGATGTTGATGAGAGGTAATGGATGGTTGAGGTAAATGCTGACTTGAGGATATTTCAGGGACTACTATGTGATACAACATCAGAGTAACACTTGCAGACCTTTGACTATCATGCAAAACATCAGGAATGTGCAATTTAGTGACAGGTAAATTATTAATAAAAGGGACTGAATTTGGAACAAGAGAGAACTTAGAATCATCAGGCAAAATGTTAAAAGGAAATACATTCTCTTGGAAAATAACATTTTTGGAGATGTGTAAATTCTTGGTAGCTAGGTTGAGAACGTTGTAACATTTTGTCTCATAGGGATATCCTACAAATACATGAGGGGTTTCTCTTGGTTCAAATTTGTCCCTATGAGGTTGGGGAGTAGTAGGAAAGCATAAACATCCAAAACTCCTGAAATGGGAGTAAGCAGGCCTTTTATGATACAACATTTCATAGGGACATTTATTTTTGAGATAAGTTGTGTGGAGCCAATTTATGATATAAGTAGAAGTTAGAAGGCATTTACGCAGTATTGTAAAGGTAATTTAGATTGAAACAAAAGTGCCCTAGCAGTCTCAAGAAGACACTTGTGCTTTCTCTGTACCGCACCATTTTGTTGGGGTGTGTAAGATTTTCTGGTGTATTATACCCTTGGATTGGAAAAATTGGACTGCTTCATTACTAGTGAACTCTAATCTATTATCTGATCTTAAGCACTTTAGTTTGGTCTAAGCACTTTAGTTTGGTTTAAATTGGGTTTCAATGAGAGATACAAAAGCTTTTGTAGTTTGCAAGATATTGCTTTTACAGCTTAGGAAATGGGTCCAAGTGGACCTACGGTAATCATCCACTAGGGTGAGAAAGTATTTGAAATGGTTATGAGTTGCCTTATGGTAAGGTTCCCATAAGTCTACATGGAGAAATACAAAGGCTTTGGTAGTGGTGCTGGTTCTGTGAGCGAAAGGTAATCTAGTTTGCCTGGCCATGGGACAGAGTGGTCGTTTGGCTGAGAACTGGACTAGTATAGAGGAGATACCTCTAATTTTGACAAAGGGTATATGTCCCAGCCTATTATGCCACAACAAATTTGCATCAATGTTATTAGACATAGAAGAATGCAAAACTGAACTCTGAGTTTTATTGCATGTGGAAATATCTACAAATGGGTGAGAAGAAAATTGTGACCTATTTACATCATATGAAGTAGGTAAAACATGAAATGAAAATGAGCAGTTGGCAGTAGGTGTGGCAGAACAAGAACGCTTCAAGTAGCTTGAAGAAGGAATAACCCATCCTCGGCCTTACCAATCTCCAGAGGGCTCTTCATTGAAGGGGCCTGTAGAAGACATAAAGAATAGAGAAGGCCACTAAACTTTTAAGTTGAGAAGTTACGTAATGAATAGAGATTAAATTGTATTTGAAAGAAGGAACATAAAAGACTTTATGCCGGATAATCTGAGGTGCAAGTGTAACGGTCCTAATTTCAGTCACTTTTACTCGATAGCCATTTGGCAGGTTAATTAACAAGGGATATGGCAAGATTATAATATCATAAAAGTGGGATTTATTGAAAGTCATGTGGTTAGAAGCTCTCGAGTCTAGGATCCATATGTCAATACTGGATGTAAAACATTTGCATGATAACAAGCTAAAATCAATGGAAAGACCATTGTACTTGCAAAATTCACTGCTCCATTAGGAATACTCGAGATCTCCCTACCATTCCCGGAATTAGAATGCTGCAGCAGGGAAACTAGTTGCCCATATTGTTCTTTGGTTAAGTTGACATTGGAGTTGTAGTTGCCTTCCAAGGATTCCAGCTCTTCATGTTTGCCAGGGTTAGTCTTAGGTACACCATGTACATTGACCATAGTTCTCTTCCCTTTATCAAACTTTGGATTTGAGTTGAACCCCTGAGGATATCCATGTAGCTTATAACACTTGTTGTTGGTGTGACTTGGGTGTTTACAGTAGTCACATAAGGGACGTGACCTGGTGATGTTAGGAGAGTAGTTGCTGGGAGAGTAGCTGGTTCTAAAATTGTTGTTCCTTGATGTATTAACATTGAAAGAGGCAGAATCTACATGCTGTTGGCCATTTCTGAGATTGTTCCTTGGGGCACCGACATTTTAGGATGAAGAATCCATCATAACATGATTGTTCAACTTAATTTCTCTCTGCTTCTCTTCTTGAACTAGCAGGGAAAAGGCTTGTGCCATAGAGGGCAAGGGGTTCATCATAAGAATGCTCCCTCGCACAGTTGTGTACACTTCATTCAAGCTCGTTAAAAACTGAATTAAACGCCTGTCTTGTTCAGCTTTATGCATATTTTCCTTAGCACCACATGTGCATTGACAGGTGCATTGTGTCTTGGCACTCAGTGTGCTCAGTTCCTCCCATAGCTTCTTCATTTTAGTGTAATAGACTGTGATGTCTAAAACTCCTTGAGAAAGGTCATTAATTTCTTTCTGAATTTGCTACAATTTGGTTCCGTTGGTCAGATCGTAACAATCCTCCAACTCTCTCCACAACTCGACAGCATCATTTGCATATTCAACACTGTCAGCAATCTCCTTGGCGAGAGAATTTAGGATCCATGACGTTACCATATCGTTGCATCTCCTCCTATAGTCGAAATTTCAAAGGCTCCTTCTCTTGATTTGGCTGTTTGCATCCGCCATTGATGAAAGCTAATTTATTTTTGACAGAGAGGGCTCGCATGACACTCCTCCAGGATTGATACCCTAAACCATTGAAAGGAACTGGAACTAGCATGGCGCCGGGATTATCGAAAGGATGCATGTAAAGAGGATTACTTGTATCGACGCCGGACTCCACCTCGAGGGCGGACGAGGGACTACTACCGGACTCAATACTCGAATCAGTGATAGCGAGGAGATAGGACTCTATTTGATGAAGATAGAATCAAAATTTGAAGAGAAAAACGGCAGATCGGATAATTGAAGATAAACATGATCTTCTAGCACAAAACTCAAAAATTGGGGCAAAAGTTCAATCGAGCTTACTGAAAATGATGAGGACACAGAAGAGTGAGATACTAGGCTCTAATACCATGTTGAGCGGTAGATGCAGCAGATGAATTGAGCTAGAGCTGGAGCTCTAATGATGGAGTTCTGGAAGCTTCTTAGAGAGAGAAAGACTGCAAGAAGATATTTTGAAAAATGAATCGTATATTGCATTAGTGTAATGTACAATCTTCTATATATATATATATACACGTGCAATTGCTGTAACTAATAAGCTAAACTAACAGCTAAGTAAAACATTAACTAACTACTATACATAAATGCATTGCTCAATAAATACTTATGCAAATGAAACGTCTTGAAAAGTTGTTTGATATTCATAAAATTTTCTTGACGTTTCGAACTGCCCATTTTCAGAGCCTTTTTGCTTGTAGCTGATTAATCCATTCCAATTCCTACTGAACATGCTTATCCCATTCTTTTTTGTTTTGGTTTCCTTTTGTTGATCTTTTTCTCAGTTTTCATGAGCTAATTTTTAGAGATTCAGTATTTGTATGAATCTCTGGGGTTTATGGATTCTTAATAACGCAAAGAGAAGGAATTGAGCTACTTGAAGGAGGAGACTATCTTATTCTATATCATGGGCTAAAGCGCAGAAGAAGAAGAAGCGGGTGTATGTTACTTCATTAAGTTGTGACTATTTGCTTATTTACTTTATCAACACTGGTTGTATTACAATTAGAAGCCCTAAAAGTGGTTATGAAAATCTTCCAGATCATGCTTGTTATAATACTGCTATTTCAAGATAATTTAGCCTTTGTGACATGGTTGACGAAATTCTTTTATCTGATTGATGTGCCAACTTGCTTTTAGGCATCGCTTGCTTATTCTAGGGACTAAAAAATTCTCACCTGACGTCATTGTTGTCATATTTGTGCCAGGGAAGAATCGGAGTTAATCCATTCTCTAGTCAAAAAAGTTCTGGCGAAACTCGATAACACACCTTTAGGTGTGGCAAAATATCCGGTAGGACTTCATTCTCGTCTTAATGAGTTACGCAGGAAATTGGACGTGAAAGGAAATGGTGTGAAAGTATTAGGACTATATGGAATGGGGGGAGTTGGCAAGACCACTCTTGCCAAGGCTTTGTACAATCAGTTTGTTGTTTATTTCAAGAAACGTAGCTTTATTTCAGATGTTAAAGACATTGCAAGGCGCCAAAACGGTATGGCCACTCTTCAAAGCAAACTCATTAGTGATCTTAGCTCAGGTGCTTTGCCAATCATAGACGATACTGCTAAAGGAATCCGATCAATCAAGGAGGCTATGAATAATGAGCCAGTTGCTATTTTCCTAGATGATGTGGATAGTGCAGACCAACTTCGTGTGTTGGTTGGTAGGAGAGACTGGTTTTGCCAAGGAAGCAGAGTCGTCGTCACCACTAGAGATCAAAACGTTTTACTCCCAAGTATTGTAAACGAAACTTTTGAGGTAAAGGAGCTTTCTTTGTCCGAGTCACTTACGTTATTTAGTTATCATGCATTTGGAAGAGAGCATCTTCCGAAGAACTTTTCTGATCTAGCTGAAGAAGTTGTAAGACTCAGTGGTGGATTACCTCTGGCTCTGGAAGTTTTCGGATCTTTATTGTTCTACAAGAAAAGATTGAAGGAGTGGGAGGATCTAGTGCAAAAGCTGAGACAGATTCGCCCGGGTGATCTTCAACATGTCTTGGAAATAAGTTTTGGAGCTCTAGATGAACAAGAGAAGTGCATCTTTCTTGATTTAGCATGTCTTCTTCTTAATACAAGGCTTGAAAGGGAAGATGCAATTGTGATATTTGAAGGTTGTGGCTTTGGCGCTGAAAGTGCAATTACAGAGCTCACAGCAAAATCGCTTCTTAAAATCGTTGATGGGAACATTTTGTGGATGCATGATCAGCTCAAAGACATGGGAAGGCAAATTGTACAGCGTGAGAATTTTGGAGATGCTGGTAAACGCAGTAGACTGTGGAATCATGACGATATTATGACTGTCCTAAAGAACCACATGGTATGGTTTTAAGATCTAATTAACACCTTTTGTATTTGCACTACTGCTTATCTTGTACGTTGAGATGAATTTCTTGTTTTCTACATGGTGGTTAAACGGCTAAACAACAAGTCTTCTACTTGCTCGTGTTGCTTGCTCGAACACAAGTTTCAAAATATCTTTTTGTATTTGAGTTATGAACTAAGTTATACATAGTGTAGAAAACATATACGTTATCAGTTAATAAGAGATATGAACAAGAAGCTTCAAGAAAACTAGTGTTTTCTGAAGCCAGTAAGCAAGCGACTCCATGGGTTATATTAATTCACCCCCTTTTTCTAGGTTCTCATTCCATATACAGTGCAAACACTTGCTTAAAATTGATTTTTTAGATGATTTTTTTGTATAAAAACTTTTTACACCGTTAATGCATAAAACAAATTTGATTTTTGAATGAGCTGATTGTGGTATGCTATGAAGAAATTATTGCCAACTTAACTCTTTTAATAATAGGTGTTGAATTTACTTCGTTTACAAAATAATAGGTGTATTAATAATTTAGTACAAAAGCAAGAATATGCAGCCAAAAGATACCTTCATGGTAACGAGAAGCATTCTACTTGGCTTATTCCCTCATTATTTAATTGAGCATTTAACTTTTTGTTATTTGTCTTCTAGCTTCCCCTCTTGATCTTTGATCTAATCTGAACAAATTATAGGGGACAAGAACAATTGAGGGCATTGTGCTTGACTTTGAGAAGAAGCATGATCTAAAACCTAAGGAAGTAAAGTGGAATTTGAAGAAAGTATTTGGAAAGTATATTGGTCAAGGTAGAAAGGAAAATGGTGTAACATTTTACACTAGAGCTTTTCAGCGTATGGTAAATCTGAGACTTCTTCAAATCAATCATGTCAAATTAGTTGGAAATTTCAAGCTATTACCTGCTGAACTGAGGTGGCTGCAGTGGAAAGGTTGCCCTCTGGAAGTTATTCCTCCAGAATTACTGTCTCGAAAGATTGCAGTTCTTGATTTGTCGGAGAGCAAGATTACACAGCTCTGGAATAAGAAAAAGTGGAATTGCTACCAGAACAAGGTAAGTGAATTAGCTCAACCACTCTCCTTTTTTTACTAGCTTTGTTTGTTGGTATAAGTAGGAAGAACTACATGTCTCCTTTTTGACAACTTTGTTTGTTGGTAATTAAGTAGGATGTACTACAAGCTTTATCGGGTTAGTGGCTAATTGTTTTTATGTCTATATGAAGCTGAAGCATACAAGGAAAAGGTGCAATTTTTATATCTTTTTAATGGAAATGTTTGTCGGTTTGTCTTCCCTTATCCCCCTGGTTCATTTTCCTTAATGTTTATTTTCTTGGCTTTCATGTGATCATGTCTATTGATCTCAAAGTGTTATTCTGCAAGTCGTTTCCTTTTTCAATGACTGAGCAAATCTTCATCTGATAGATGGCAAAGCAGCTGAAAGTTATGAATCTACGTAGTTGTCGCCAACTTAAGGAAATCCCTGATTTATCTGGAATTCAATTGGAGAAGCTGATTCTTGAGCAATGCAACGAACTAGTTATGATCCATCCGTCAATTGGAGACTTGACTATGTTGACCTATTTGAACATGAAGGACTGTAAGAACATTTTGGCATTTCCAAATGACGTGTCTGGATTGAAACGTCTACAAATACTAATCCTATCTGGTTGCTCAAGTCTAAGAGAATTACCAGAGGACTTGAGTGGCTGGAAATCTTTGCGAGAGCTTCTTCTAGATGGTACAGCAATAAGAAAGCTACCTAACTCAATCTTTCACCTGAAGAATCTTCAGATCTTGAATTTAAATGATTGCCGATCTTTGGAGTTACTGCCTAGAGCAATTGGGAATCTAAGTTCGCTGAGAGAGCTTTCTTTCAACGGATCTTCTTTAAAGGAAATTCCTGATTCCATTGGAAATTTGAAAGATCTTGAGGAATTAGGCTTAAGAATGTGCAAGGGACTCATCTCACTTCCTGATTCCCTTGGCAATCTTAAATCTTTAATAGGACTATATCTTGATCACAGCTCCATAAAAGAATTGCCTCCTTCAGTTGGTTTATTATCGCATATGAAGTTCTTTACAGTCAGCAATTGCAAGTCCTTAACCGAATTGCCCAATTCCACAAGTAACTTATCCTCATTGGTTTGGCTTTGTCTTCAAGGGACCTCAGTTAGTGAACTAAATTTCCATTTAGGAAACTTCAAGTCCCTCGAGAAGCTTGAGATGAGGAACTGCATTTCAATCAGATGTTTACCTGACTCAATTGGAAATATGTTATGTTTAACTACTTTGGCCCTATGCAATACATCGATTACTGAGTTGCCAGACTCTATAGGCTTATTAGAAAGACTTTGGATGTTGGAGCTGAGCAACTGTTTGAATCTCCAACGTCTTCCGGCTTCAATTGGAGGACTTAAGAGTTTGTGCTACCTCTATATGGATGAAACTGCTGTCTCAGAATTACCCGATGAAATTGGAAAGCTTTCAAGCTTAAAACTACTGAAGATGAGAAAGAAACCACAGCCTAGAGAGGACGAAAATGAGGATGATTTACATGTAGGAGAAAGCTCAAAACGCGTTACTCTTCCAGAATCATTTTCAAATCTATCATCCTTGGAATTCCTAGATGCTCATGCATGGAAAATATCCGGAAAGATTTCTGATGATTTTCAAAAGTTGTCTGCTTTGGAAAAGCTCGACCTTGGACACAACGATTTTTGTAGTCTCCCTTGTAGCATGAAAGGACTTTGCGTTCTCAAGCGTTTGCTTCTCCCAAACTGCAGAAATCTAAAGTTTCTCCCTCAACTTCCCTCAAGTTTGGAATGGTTAAATGCTGCAAACTGCTCCGCACTGGAACATATAGCTAGTATATCAAATTTGGAATATTTGGAAGAACTCAACTTCAGTAATTGCAAGAAGATAATCGATATTCCTGGCCTTGAAAGCTTGAAATCTTTGAAAAGGTTGTATACTATCGGTTGCAATGCATGCTTTTCTACTATAAAAAGGAGGATTTCCAAGGTTCTTTCTCCTTCTCTCCTCCCTCCCCCTCTTAGACATCAGCATTATATATACATTTTTTTTATATGTATTGACTAAGATTCTGAATGCAGGATTGTCTAAGGCATATGAAGTATCTCTGTGTTCCAGGGGATGATCTTCCAGATTGGTTTATTAAGGAAGTACCTATTAGCTTCTCAACTCGCAAGAATCGTGATATCAAGGGGGTGATCATCGGTATAGTTCTCTCGCTAGACCAACAAGTGGAGGATAATTTCAGGCACAAAGTCCCAGCGATCATAGATATACAAGCAACGATTACCAGACAAGGTGATGTTGAACCTAAACTTAAGAAAACTTTGTACTTGATGGGGGTTCCTGATACAGATGAAGATCAGCTCTATTTATGTCGATTTCAAGAATACAGTAATTTTACGCTCATGTTGGAAGACGGAGACAGAGTGCAGGTTGGAATTAGAGAGCGTCCACGTTTTAATGGTCTCAAACTGAAGAAACATGGGATGTACTTAGTTTTCGAAAATGAGGATGATTTTGATGATAATGATGAGGATTTGTTTGATGAATCTCAGCAGTCTGTGTCAAAGAAACTTGCTAACTTCTTTCATTCATCATGAAACAGTTCATAGCCAGAAGTGAATCCAGCATAGTGGACTCCCACAATCAGACAATATATATGATTGTACAGAAAATTCAAACAAGAATTTATAAAAATGTGTATAATGCTTACTAGCTACTGGCAAATTTTTTTCATAATCGAACTTAGAAACTTGAATATATTTGATTTTTCATATGAGAGCGCAGTATGCCAGAAGAACACAGATTGATCTAAAAATTCCACAAGACCTCTTGGTTATACTCATATTCGAGGCAAATTTAAGTTGCCAGTGCTTAAGTGATTCATAAAATATGTGCACCTCTTCTTTTTAAGCCGTTTTGACATTTTCACTAATTTGTGCTATATAAACATACGATTTTTTCATTTTCATTTTCATTTTCATTATTTGTTAAGTTCTTTCTCTTTTCATGCTTATTGCAATCAAAGGGAATATTCAGAAATGGACAAATTCTTTCTAGTGTTCACTTTAAAAATTTAGTCGCTCATTTAACCTATACCCATTTTTTAAAAAGTTTTAACTTGTATCCAGTTTTTAAACAACTTCAGCCCCTTTCTCCTCCTCCTCCTTCCCATCCTTCGTTTTCTTCTTCTTCTTCCATTAACTACGGAAAGGCCTTGGGAAGCTTACTAGTGTGATTAAATAGTAAATAGATATTCTTTCAGGAAATCTCTCTCAAAGAAAAAATTCCAGCTTATTTTGCAAGAGAGCTTCAACTGATAAAAAATCATCTTTTGAGATGAACAGAACATCACCATACTTCCATATTTCTCAAGTCAAAAGAAAAATAATATATTATATTTATATTCTTTATAACTATAAAGAAAGTGAAAGGAAAGAGAGTTAGGGGTGGGCATCGGTCGGTTCGGTTCGGTTTTGAAATTTATCGGTTTTGCCTATCGGTTATCGGTTTACAAATATCATAACCTGATAACCAAACCGATAATATATTAGTTATTGGTTATTGGCTTATCGGTTATTGATCATTATCGGTTCAGTTATCGGTTTACCCGATAAGATAAAACTAAAATTAAAAGTGTTGAACGCTGGATATTATACTGGTGAACTTAATTCGCTAAACAACAAAGTTAAATACTGAGTGTTAAACAACAACAACAACAACAACAACAACAACTACCCAGTATGTTCCCACAAAGTGGGGTCTGGGGAGGGTAATACGTACACAGGCCTTACCCCTACCCGAAAGGGTAGAGAGGCTGTTTCCGGCCGACCCTCGGCTCAGAAAAAGAGAGAGAAAATCAACAAACAAAACAAAAACAAAACAATGTCAGTAAATCCGGGATAAATCAAAAAAATAATTATCTAAACATAAAACCAAAAGTAGAATGACATGCAATAATACCAATCGGTTACTACCATAAGAGGCACAGTACAATACATTAATTAACTATAGAGATCGCTACCAAACCCCACTCAGCCCCTAACAGAAGTGTTAAACAACAGAAGTGTTAAAATATTCTTGGTAGCAATAATTAGAATTCACCATATTATTCACCATATTAAAATCAATTTACAGAAGTACTGCTAGAGCCGAGTTTGTATAATAGGCAAAACCAATATCTGCAATACCAATATAAATAATAGGCACTACCAACCATAGTACCAAAGCAACTGAAGTACTGCTCACCAAGTTTGTTGCCTAGCTATTTTCAATACAAACTCGGTTAGCAAACAGAAAAAAAAAATCAGAAGCAAACAGAGGCAAAAATCTTGAGTAAACAGAACAATTAACAAGAAGCAAACAGAAAAATATGGAGCCAAAAGTTGCACGACGCGATTGACGAGTGAGGGAGTGAGTCGACGTGACTGGCGGAGAACTGGTAAGGCTCAGGCACTGGCGTGGCATCTGGCTGAGAACTGGTGGTGAGTTTGAGAGTTAAGGCTTAGGCACTGGCATTACACGATGCGATTGACTGTTGAGTTAGGGCTGCGGCGAAAACAGAATGAGAGAGTCAAAGACTGAATAAATTGAAGAGGGACGGGAATTAGTAAAATAAAACCCTAGTATATACTTATGGGTAGATTAGTAAATTATTTTATTCTTATTGGGTTATCGGTTTTTACCCAATAACAAAAATGCAAACCAAGACCGAACCGATAACCCAATAAATATTTTTTTTACCCCGTTACCGAACCGTTAACCCAATAACCTAATACCGATAACCCAATAAAGAATTAACGGTCCGGGTTACCGATTTTACCCGATATATGCCCACCCCTAAGGAGAGACTTGGCGTGATTGGTAAAGTTGTCGCCATGTGACCTGGAGGTCATAGGTTCGAGTGGAAATAGCTTCTTGCAGAAATGCAGGGTAAGACTGCATACTATAAACCCTTGTGGTCCGGTCCTTTCCTGGACCCCGCACATAGCGGAAGCTTAGTGCACCGGGCAGCCCTACGAAGAAATTGAAAGGAAGAGCCCTACAGCTTTCTCGTTATCATCCAAAAAGGTCATGGAGACACTGTTGTTTGATTTCAGTTATTTCTAGACAATGTAAATGACTGAGATCTATCCTACAATATTGTGATAGATGAAACAAAAACAAAAATTTCAGCTCTAGAATTGAAGTTCGCTAGAGCTGAGCTGAGCATCAGGCCCGACTACTAGAATGCTGAAGTTTTGCGTGATTACCTTTGCTACTTCAGTGTAGTTATACAAAAAAGCGAGTACACTTGTTATTTTTTGCAAAGCAGACACAAATTAAAATATGACACAAAAAGCGCGTATAAATACAAATGCACCTTAGCACTTTTACTGACCCAGTGTTGAAGGTACCTAGTGGTTCTACATTTATCCGAGGGGAATCAGCTAGAGAGAAGCATGCATAATAAAAGTCTAGCTTTTAACAGATACCTAATATGCTTCCTATTTGAGAATTCAATTAATGTCCTTTGGTTACAGTATATATAACTCCACCAATGTGAGCTTGCTCACAGTGTTGGTTCAAACCCACCGTAAAAGGAAAAGATTGCAGTAGGCTGACAACAAGCGTAAAATTTGTCATTTCATATGAGTTTTGTTGGTTACAGTATTTTGTAAAGTTTCTAATGTAATTTTTAAAGAAAGAATCACAAGAAAATACATATGATTGTACATACTAACAAAAAATAGCCCATATTTTTAAGTTTTATTCACCTAACCTATATTGTATATATTTTGAAAGCACTAGCAAATTCAAAATTTGTGTTCTTACAACCATTACTTCCAAAAACTATGTAGTTAAATGTGTGTTCTCACAACTATTGCTTTCACTCTCTCTTCTTCTCACATCTTCTCCATATACTTCAAGGGGTAGTGTATTTTTTGCTTCTCTTCTTGTGTCACCTTCTTGCAATGTAAAAAAAAAAATTGAAGAGTAGAAGTCCACCATTGAAGACCATTCAAAGCTTTGCTTTTAAAAATGATTTTTTTTTTTGAATTTGTAAGTTGTTTGGATCGAATGTTATTCCAATTGATTGAAAATATCAAAAGGAGTTCAAAATTTAAATTTGAAGTGATTTGGAGTAGATTTGAGCAAGATTTGAGTTAAATTTCTAAAAAAGACGCAAGGAAGAAGATGAAGTCAGTTTTTTGTCTAACTATGTATAACGTTGTATAATAGTGTCAAGACACACCTTGGACACAATTATACACTTTTATACAAGGGTATGTAGCCTAATTTCTTTCACCATTTAGTTGTAATTCTTGTTCAAAACCAGTCCCAATTTTCATTGAATGACTTCAAATTTTATATACAACATCCTTATACTATTTCTAACAAGCCTAAATAACACTCACTCCAAATATCTCACAAAATCAAATTCAGAATATAAACACACATATTTAAGCTTGTTAAAAATCTAATTTTTACCACCCAAATAAATTTGGTTTGTTGAGATAATATTTAAGTCACAATTACTGATTTGAAAATTACTTTAAAAGCTCGAAGAATCTTTTTTAGAAATTAAATAGTAATTTTGAGAACATATTGGAGTTATATGTCGAATTTTAGGCTATTATTTTTGGGCTAGTATTGTAAATTAAAATATGGGTTATATAAAATTAAAAAGTTGGGAGCCCAATTGTTCTAGTATGAAAATTTTTCCATTTTATATTGATCACTTATAATTTGAGATAAAGTAAAAAGGAGAAAAAAAAGAAAAATTTATTAGAGGGAGAAGCTTGGATACCTTCTTATGACATTTGGGCATTGACAACCTCGTAAGAACTACTACTATGTCAAATTTGTTGCGAATCATGGGTAATTTTGTTAGCCCCAACGCCCCAAGGTTCCGTACATTAATTTTGATGATATCAAACCAACATAAAATTTAATTAAAAAAATTTTATTTGTGATAAATTATTTTATTGGCACATGTTTATTATTGAAAGCAGATGGAAGAATGATGGTTGATTTACTACAAAGCTGAGGAAGAAAATATCTACAATGTGCACTCTTTTATAAATGATATTATTGAGATTTATTGGAATGATTTACCTTGCTGGAAGAAAGTATCAAAAGAAAGAAGATATGGAAAAGAATTATAGAAGATCTTTAGAAGATTGGTACAAGAAAAATAAAAGGAAAGAAATAAGAAGATTGAAGGAAATACTATGTAATATTTCAATAAGAAAATGTTCTAAAGTTGATCAAGGAATATTTTAGCTATCAAAGGGATGAATAATATTTACTAGTAATACAAGGCATCACCATATATATAATATGGAAGGAATTAATAGGAAGGCCAAAGAAGACTTGGAAAACTATCCAATATACCAACTCTCTCAAGGAAAAAAAAATTACCCTTAAATTAAGAAAATGCCAAATTCATGTATATTCTACTAGAAATTAGGTGATTTCCGTCCACAATTTCCGACCAAAATAGGTCGAAAATTAACAATTTCCGACCAAATTTCGACCGTTTTTAATTGGACGGAAAAATAATGGCCGCAAATGCACACCAACCGCAATTGGTCGGAAATTTCTGACCGAAATTGATCAAAAAAGATTGGTCGCAAATTTCCGCCCTTAAATTAAGAAAATGCCAAATTCATGTAGTGCACATGAAAGGTCGAAGTTCATCAAAGACTAAAGAAGGATTATCCCATAATGAGGAGCTACAGAAGATTAGTCTTATGGGTTATCGACAAGGAAAGGCGGCAAGAGTTATGAAAATATAAGATGTTGAAGAATATATTTTGGATGCTCAAACAGAGGCGGATCCAGGATTTTGATACCATGGGTGCACCACCGGCTTTAACATAAATTTGGTATAGTAAATAGTGTCAAAAAAATTGGTCAATAATGTTTGCGAGAACATTTAGTATTTGATGACTTATTATCAATTTGAAATAGTATTATTTAAAGAGATAACTTATATACTTCTTAAATAATTTAGTTCTTATCTTCTACATTCAAAACAAAGAAGGAAAATAAAATGTTAATGATAATTTAATATCGTAAAATTTGAAATGTGTGCAAATTTTAGTGCAAAATGAAGCACAAAAATTAAGGGAGTAGTGAAAAGAAAGAAAGAAAGAAAAAGAAACGGAAGGAAAGAAAAATCTAGGGTGAGGAGTCCAAGGGTCTCGATCCCTTGTTGTTGGGAAAATGAAACAACCATCCAGCCAGTGCACCACTAGCTATATGGAGCATGGGTTCCTCAAATAGTTATTAGACCATTTCTGTAAATTATATACATGAAAACACTGAATTTGCTGGGAAGAGCATGGGTTCACGTGAACCCATGTTTATTGGATAGATCCGCCCCTGTGCTCAAATATAACAAAAATATACAAGGATCGATACTACAGAGTTCAAAGCTATCAAAGAAATATCTTTGTTCAAGGAAAATTAATTAATATCTGAGGAAATAATTTGAAGACTAAGAAGATTCTTACACAAGGCTATTAAAGGAAGGGTCAATCCAAGATCTCATAACCAAGGAAAAAGAAGATTCAATATCAAAGCAACAAATAAAAGAAGTCCCACATTTAGTAGGACAAAAAATCTGCTGTGAGTCAAAGAAGGAAATAGTAACCATTTACTATCTCCAACGTTAGTACATGGAAAGCTATCAAGAAGATTGAAGTATGACTTTAAATAAGATCAAGGAAGTTCATTTATGCCAAGATATATTTTAAACTCCATCAATATGATTCCTATGCCATTCGAATTTTTTGGGATACAATTGAAGTTAATAAACTTGAATTAATTGAAGCTCTTCAATAACGAGATATCCGTCCAATATGGAAAAAAGGATTTTACTAACAAAGCTTAAAGAATATTCAAAGGGATCCAGATTTGCTATTAGCAATGGTCAAAATCGAAGGCATTATAAATAGGAGTAGCTCGGGAAGAAGAAAGGCACAAAATCTTCTATGCAATCGTCTACCCAACTATAAATTCTTTATTTTACTCTTAGCAAGATTTATAATTCACTTTTAATAGATTTATCGCATACAGAAAAGAGAGAAGAGAGAAAAATATCGAAGATGCAGTGTGTCTTGAGAGGTTGTATCATTGTTAATTTCTTTGGTGAGCGAATGAAACTAAAGGGTCGTTGTTGCTAAGCGAGTGAAAACCAATCTCTTACTTTGGTGGTGAGCGTGTTAAACCCAACCCTTGTTTGTTGTTGGTGAGCAAATGAAAACCAACTTTGTAAATGTTGGTGGTGAATGTTGAAAATCACACAAGTTATACTTAACCCAAATCACAAAGAGATCAAGAGATAACACCCTTGTAACCTAAGGAGATTGAATTAAGATACCACATTGGTTCTGAACTAATATAAATTTTCTGGTATCATTTATTTTATTGATACAACAACAACAATAATATCATTTATTTTATTGATCTCATATTTTAGTATCACATTTACTGTTTGTTGTGAGTAGTACTTGTTTAAATTGAAGTACTTATAGTTTTGTTGCAGGCTGTCCTGTATTAGTCGAACAGATCTGAAGAGTAGTCGACTAAAATTTTGAAAAGGCTACAACCCCCCCCCCCCCCCCTTGTACTTTTGATTGGTATTAGAGCAGGTCTCACTCTTTAAGAACAAGTGAGAAAAAATCCATGGCAGGTCATTAAATTACTGTAACCCACTTCAAGAGGGTTACTCAACAGGAAGGCTACCGTACTTCAATACTATAGCCATTGCAAAGAAAGAATGAAGGTTTATGTTCAATCAATGAATTATGAGGCTGACTAGTTATTCAGAATGGACCAAGTCCTATTCCAAACAACAGTGATAAAAAAAACTTGTAAAAAAGGTACCCATATTTTACTACACAAAAGTGCATTTAGATATTATGAAAATAAATGCTCGAGCAACATGCTTTATTGTGCTATTAGAGAAGAAGAATATAAGACAATATCTACCTGTGAGACTGCTAAAGCTATATGGGACATATTGGAAAATATTCATGAGGACACCGATAAGTTAAGGAAATTTAATCCAAGTCAACTGTTGAAGAATATGAAAATGGTGAAGATCGAGAAGACTTGGTCGTGATACACACGATGAGAAAAAAAGAGAGTAGAAAGAGGCATAATAGAAAATCTCAATCCATCCAGAATCGTAAAAAAAAACCACAATCATGAGGTTTAACAACAAGAAAACATATGCTTCTACGAATGTAAACCTGGACATATGAAATTAAAGTGGCCAATATCTCTGAAGAATGCGTAGTCACAACTAGAATAAAGTGTGTCGACTTGGTCAACCTGTCGACAATAACCCAAAACTTCCTCAAAGTCTGCCGCAATGAAGTCCATAATGATGCACTCCCATTTCCCCTCAAGTATAACCATACGTTGAAGTATGACACATGGCCTCTGGTGCTCATACTTAAACTGCTGGCAATTTACCCATCTCACTACATAATTAACTATGTCCTTCTTTATATGCTGCCACCAATATTGCTGCCTCAGGTCGTGGCACATCTTCATAGCACCTGGATGAATAGAATACCTAGAACTATGTGCCTCCTCTATAATATTCTCCCTCAACCCATCAACATTAGGAACACATAGATGGCCCTAGAGTCGCAGAACACCATACTCACCGGCAATAATCTCCTTGGCACCACCCGGTAGTACCATCTCCCTAATAACTAGCAAGTGCGGATCATTGTACTGACGAGCCTTGATCCTCTCAATTGATAAAAACTGAGAAATAATGCATACAAGACTTAATTAGGCTTTGAAATATCCAATCTCACAAGTCTGTTAAGCAAGGACTGAATGTCCAAAGCCAACAGCCTCTTATCTGCTGAAATGAAGGCCAAATCAATCACCGAAAACTCTGTAGTAGTATCCCAAACATAAGCTAGATAGGCTAAACAACCCTTCGTGACCATGTGTCGAGCCTTCAGGAAAGGGATAACCCGACTAGATGCACTGACAGATGACCCCTTCAACTTCAATATAGGACCCTTTAGTATCGCCAAGGTAACAATATTGGCAGGGCAATCAAGGATGGCATGTTATGGAGACAATCAATCCATGGCGAAGATGACCTCAAAGTTGATCATGTCGAGCAAAAAAAGATCCTCTTTAGTCTCATAACCATAAAAATTCAAAATACAGGATCGATAGACCCGATCCATCACAATAGAATCACCGCCTAGTGTGGAAACATGTATAAGAGTATCCAATGACTTAAAATGAACACCTAGAAAATAAGCAAACCGAGATGAAACATATGAATATGTAGTCCTAGATCAAACAGTACTGAAGCATCCCTACCACAGACAAATGATACCTGTGATCATGGAATTTAAGGCTACTGCATCTGGTCTGGCTGGAAAGGTATAGAACCTAGCTGGAGCACCACCTGACTGGCCTCCACCTCTAGGATGGCCCCTACCCACCTACCCTCCACCTTTGGGCGGATGGACGACTAGTACCAAAATCATGGGATAATGACCCTGCTGTATTGCTTTACCCCGATGCCTGGGGCAGAATCTCTTCACATGACCAAGATCCCCGCACTAAAAGAAGCCTCTCGGTGTAGAAGATGACTGACCCTGGGAACCTGAACACCCACTAGAAGAACACTGCCAGTGGATGATATGAGCTCTATGGAATGACACTTAAATAAGGCTACACTAGAGTATCCCGAGAAGGCAGTGGTGTTGGATATGTGGGCCTTCTAGATTGTCCCCTCACAAACTGACCTCAACCCCTAGACATAGCACCACTGAACCCTCAAGAATATCGAGATTCCTTGTCCCTCGGTGCCTGCTCTCAACCCTACTACTGAATACCCTCTATCTTCCAAGCTATCTCCACAACTCGCTCGTAAAGAGTCCCCATCTCAATATCTCGGTCCATAGAGACCTGGATACTATAGTGTAAGCCCGTAATAAACCTCCATATGCTCTCTGCATTAGTGAGGCATATCTTAAGTGCATAGCAAGAAAATTTAGAGAATATTGCCTCATAATCGGTCACGGACATCTGACCTTGCTGGAGCCACTCAAACTGACCCCGTAACTCTTCCCTTTAAGAGGGTGGGATATATCTCTCCAAAAATAGACGTGTGAGTACCAAATTAAGGGAGGAGAACCTGCTGGTCTACTGGGAAGATCGAACTTCCACCATCTACGAACCTACCCTCCAGCTGAAAGGTGGTAAAGTCCACCCCGTGGGACGCCAATACCTCTTGTTGTGCAGTTTGTCCCTACAACAATCAATAAAGTACTAGGGGTCCTCATATCACTTACCTCCAAAGGAAGGAGGATGTAGTTTGGTCCATCTATCCAGTAGCTTTTGCGGCTCACCAATCGCGGCTAGTCTGGGCTCTAGTATAGCCACTACAACCAGCTGAGCTCTGCTAATGGGTAGTGCACCTGGGCTTTGATATACAACAGCAACATGCCGGTAAGCCTGAGAAATAGAGGTCTATGCTCCCTTTCCCGCCTGAGATGTGGCTGGGTCTGCTCGAAATAAACTAGCATGTACCATAAAGTCCATAAACCATAACATACAGCCCATGACCTCCAGGAATCCTGGTGCGAACATGAAATCCACTGGGTCCGGCTCAGCCTCAGGTATCTCGCCCTACTCCTTAATAACAGAATCGTCCAGTGGATCCACTGGTGACATAACTGGAGCAAATCTAGGATGACCTCGCCCTCTGGTAAGAGCTGGAGCCCTCCCTAAGCCTCAACCTCGATCTCTAGTAATAGGAGGAGCAACTCCTCAACGGTCTGGTGGAGATGAATAAAGAGAAACTTCGTAACACCCTATAGCCTTTCGAAGATAAGTAGAGATGTCCCTACATCATTTCGCAAGACTTTATTAAGTCTGCTCATGACTTGTGAAATCTACGTGAACCTAATGCTCTGATACCAATTTGTCATGATCCAATTTCCCTTATAGGCCGTGATAGAGCCAAACACTGTCGGTAGGCAAGCCAACATTGAACTAGTCACGTATTTGTTCTTCTTAATAATTTTAGGGAAGTTGATTTTTATTTATTAATAAAATGATTTGATTGATAAATTAGAGTAAAGTAAAGCATAAACTAATGAGAGAGTAAATATAGTAAATTTAATACTTAAAACCATAAAGTGTCTACTATAATACTCCCAAAATTAGAAGTGTATGAGCAACTAGTAGAATATACAAAACCTCATATACTACTTTCAGTAATAAGATAGATAGAAAATAAATATAAAAGAGAGATAGTTGTACTACAGAACATACGTAAAGAGTAGCTCACCACTATGCCTCAGGGTAATGGGGGTATGCGCCTGAATGACTACCAGATGCACCTGCCTCAGGTCCTGCACAACTAGTGCAGAAGTGTAGCATGAGTACATAAACAATACATACCCAGTAAGTATCTAGTCTTAACCTCGAAGAAGTAGTGACAAGGGGTCGATATTGACACTTACTATGGGCCAATAAATAAAGTACAGAAATTCTAAAGAGGCATAGAATACAACAACAACAACAACAACAAATGGTAAGTAAGTGATTCATTAACTAAAAGTCAATTTAAAACCTCTCATTAGCATATACTAACTTCAACAAATACTGGCCAACAAGTAAACTATAATTTCTCAAGTCTTGAAAGTAATAGCAACTGTAATCCAACTACGAGCATTATCAACACATGATTTATGCCGAGTTCATACGGTCCGATCCAGAATAATATGTACATCACCGAGGATCGACCGACGCGAACCGCAGATGCATCTAAAAGGCATTCGGCCAGCTCCACAAGAAGAGGGAATACTCTACATGCTCTGATTTAACGATTATCACTAGACTAATATACAAGGAGGCACAATTTCTACTAACAGTAAGATACCTGGCAAAACTTAAAGGGAAATTTGGCCTTCACGAGTCCCTTATCAAGTTTCAATATAATTTAAGAACTTAAATTAACAAGTAGAGTGCAGACAATACAAGTGTTTCACGATAGGGTCCTAAAACTACCAGGACATAGGCATGATTTGTAGTTGTGCACACACTCTCGTCACTTTGTGCGTGCACCCACAAATAGAAGCAAATAGTAATTTAAAATACCTATGGGGTAAAGTCCCTCTTGCTAGGTTATACAAGAGACTTACATTGTCCCAGAGATTACTTTTCGGCCCACAAATTCGCTATAAAGCCTTAAGTCGGTGCCGAACAATCCGAACCTAGCCAAATATTATATAAAGTAATTAATATATATACTCAAAAGGTCATAATTTAGCTATTAGAGTAATTACCCAACCGAAATAGAAGATTCCTATATTCGCCCCTAGGTGCACGTGCCCGAGTACCCAAAATTTGTGAAGATAATTGTTACTCATGACCTCCCAAACTCAAATACATAATTTATTCCAATTTCCACCGCCAAAACAATGATCAAATCCCAATTTTACCTAAACCCTAGTTTCTTTAAAAAATCCCATTAATTTTACAAATTTTCCATGTTAAATTTACCTATGATTCGCGTATTAGCTAAAACATTGATAGGGATCACTTATCTCTTGATTTTAATGAAACTGCCCCACAAAAGGCTCTCAAAATTGCCTAAGACCAAGTGAGAAATGAGAAAAATGAAGTTAAGTCCCGTAATAAAAAGTCATTGTACGTGATGGTCACAAATGCAACAAAGGCATCTCAAAAGCGAAGGCTGACCAACTCTGCCTTATTCCCAAATGCGACACAAAGGCTAACAAATGAAAATCATGGCATCTCGCAAAAGCAGAAGAAAACTCACAAATGCGAAAAAGGCTACTCCCATGTGACTTTGCAAATGCGATAAAATCCTTCGCAAATGCGAACCCATCAGTTCCACCCCAACCTCGCAAATGCACAACCATCCTCGCAAATGCGAGCTTCGCAAATACGAGCAAGATCTCGCATTTGGGAGACTTATAACACCAATCAAAAATCAGCAAAGCTGAAGTTCTTCCAAATACTCTGAACCGTGCTCGAAAATCACCCAAGCCTCCGGTGCTCCATGCCACATATCCACACATGTCTAAAACATCATATAAACTCGCTCGCGCGATCAAAATACCAAAATAGCATCTAGAATCACCAACTGGACACCAAAATGCATGAATTAAATCATGAAACTCAAGAAATTCTAGAAACACTTCCGCGCGTCTGATTCTTATCAAATCAACTCGGAATGACATCAGAATTTGTGTATAAGTCATAAATCCCCATACAGAACTATTCCCAGGCTCGAAATTTCATATGGACATAGATAAATAATGTGCTCCCTATGTGAATACTACTCAAAGTTTATCCAACAAAATTCAATACCCTCTGATTCCATCAATGCACACCGAGAAGAAAACAAAGAAGAAAGAAAAAGGATGCAAGATGGAAAGAAAATAGACTAATAAAAATGAAGAGGCATAGGACGCACAGCAAAAACGAAAAATAATTAAGAATAAAATATAGCCAAGCGATAGACCAAAATACTTAATTGCAACTTTCAGTTTAAAGTTGTGGCAATTACTACGTAGAAGACTTTAAGAAGGTCAAAGGAAAAACAAAAGAACCAAAAATCTTTACAGGGGCAAAATATAGAGGAAAAAGGCAAAAAAGGCCGAAAAATATAATAAATAACATTCATGAAAATATTTGTGATGCTACTTCGATAAAACTCATGATATCTAAGTTGTAACCGAAGGATGAAGAAATGAAGAGATGATTAATTATGTTTTAATTTTTTACAACATCTAATCACGACATTTCCAAATCATCTCCTATATAAATAAGTGGAATACTTGCTGCTAGCATCACCGCCTTTTGACGTATATTAAAACAATGATATCACAATAGGCTACCGTTCTCGTTCTCATGCATGCTATCTACAAAACAAAGTCAACTATCATAACCACAAGATACAAACTTTATTGCTACAAATCACCACAAAAATGAAGAAAAATCAAGAATATGAGACACAAAAATATATATCTTAGATTCCAATAATTATATAAGTTTCACGAATAAAGAACAATATAAATTAGAGTTGGACATAGTACATTTTCCCCTCGGAGAAGGAAAGCGGGAAGAGCGAGATAATTCTTGACTAGTGGTTGAAAAAAATAAACAGATCTAATTATGGATTACGATAAAATCGTAGTATAGCATTGAGTTTTTGTATTTTTGCAAGTTAAATAGAATCTTTAGATCCTTAATTATTAATTAGGAAAAAATCATAGTACTGTAGAATATTTAAAGACATTATTTTTGAACTTTGCTCGGAAAGAAATTATTAGTAATATAACATTCTTCAACTCCATATCAGCGATACAGTTAGTGTCAATTGAGAAAAAAATCATAGTAGTAAAGAATCTTTGGATTTTTCAAAGTGTTTTAGAATTTGTACATCCTTAGTTATTGATTAGGAAAAAAACTGTCCTTTCATAGAATATTGACATTTTAAGTTATGATTTGGAGGAAAAACACAATACCGAAGAAGGTTTGGACTGTACCTCATAGTTTTTGCGTACTTGTTTGTCCATGCCTATACAATTAATATAGGGTTCATACAAGCTAGTAAGAGTAAAATATATAAAAATAAGGTGTAAATGATAAATAATAAACTTTAAAAGGATTACAGACCGGCAATTATGGAGCGAAGTAGTCGGGTGATAGTGTTCTTCGGATATCTTCATTTGCGTAAAAGGAAATAGAAATTTTGTAAGCACATAGACAACTTTTTCCCAAATAAGAAATAGAGAAAGAAGGCAGATGTAGTTGAGTTTTTAGAAATAAATTCACAAAGTTAGAGTTCCAGGGAAATCGAGGTTGAAAAATTGACCGAAGGTTTTTTCGAAGCAGTGCGGGTATGAGCAGTTATGAGAAGCGTTTTGGTTCTGTAATTTGAGGTTTAAATTGCCCAAAAAAAAAAAAAAAAAAAAAAAAAAAAAAACCTAACACGGAGAAAATTCGATTGCTGCTATTTGAGAGTGCCATGTCACCGTGCTTAAGACCCTCAATATATATACAAAAATCAAAAGGGATGGACTATTTATTAGGCTATTGATATTCGTAAATCTACATTAGCCATTTCTCTTTCTTCCAAAATTCCTTAGCACGTGTCCTCCTTCTCCTCGTCATTAGTAATTTCAAATCATTGTTGTATACGGTCGAGATCGAACGCCTTCGATCTATATACTTCAGAAGTCGTCTGAAGTCCGAGTTCGAGTAAGGCCACGTTCGAGCTCGAGGGACATGACCCGAGTCCGAAGGCGAAGCACAATACATATCAAGGTCGGGTGTGTTCTACCCCAAAATAGTACCGTTATGGATTTGTACCAAAACGAGCTAGATTCCTGCCACATCTGCAATGTCATGTCGCAAATCACGGAATAGGATTGTACATTCCGTACTAGATAGTTAGACATTTGTACCAAGAATATTCCCTATTGTAAATGAAAATATTCCTTATTTAGGGTTCTCCTATTATATAAAGAGGACCCCGATCATTTGTAAGACTATCTTTTACTAAGCAAAGAATATACTCTCTACTTTTTCGCATACTGTTCATCAACTTTGTCCTTTAGTTCTGTTGTTCTTACTTTACTTTTCTTACTTTGCCTCTCTTAGCTTATCTTGAGGTCACCGTCTCGAGGTCATCACTGTATTAGTTTGATTCACTTTTATTTTTTTATTTCTACTTCATATTTTTTTATTACTAATTGGTATTGAACTAAATCACATATATTTAAAACCACAAATAAAATTTACCTGCATTGGGCCGATTCATTTCGAGGTCGTTGGATCGGAGTCACCGGTTCTTTTCCTTGCTAAAAAAGAAAAAGGATTTTGCATGAATCCTAAAATGTCAGCAAGCATTGGAATAATTAAAACGATATCTGTCGAGGTCGCCTTTGCTTCACACCCCGAAGGAAGATGAAAAGCTTTATCTATACTCGGCAGTATCCAAGGTAGCAATATGTGGAGTACTAGTTTGAGAAGAGCAAAGTACACAATTTCATATTTATTACGTAAGCTGAACTTTAGGAGAAACTGAAACAAGGTACCCTTACTTAGAAAAATTAGCACTTGCACTGATAAGCACATCCTAAGTTAAAACCATATTTTCAGTGTCATCCTATATGTGTAATAACCACTTACCCCCTTCGAAACGTTTTTCATAAGCCCGAGCTATCGAGCCGATTGGCCAAATAGGCTGTCAAACTTAGCAGGTATGATATTGAATATCAACCCTGAACGGCCATCAAGTGTCAAATCCTAGCTGACTTCATGGGTGATTTTACTCCGACAATCGTACGTGAAGTGGAGAAAGAACTCCTGCTAAACTCGGGCACACCATTGGGGGTATGGACCTTTTTCACGGATAATGCCTCAAATGTGAAGGGATCCTGGCTCAGCATTGTCTTGAAACCACCCACATGTGATATTATTAGGAAATCTTCCTGAACTCCAAGATTAACTTACAGTGAGGCTGAGTATGAGGCCATAATTGTAGGTCTTGAGCTAGCTAAAAACTTGGGGGCATAAGTCATCGAGGCCAAGTGCGACTCTCTATTGTTTGAAAACCAAGTAAACAAAATCTTTGAGGTTTGGGAAGATAGAATGCAACAGTACTTAGATAAGCTACAAGTAACTCTGCACTGCTTCAAAGAGTGAACTATGGACCATGTTCCTCGAGAGCAAAATAGTGGAGTTGACGCACTTGCTAATCTGGGATCATCAGTTGAAGAAGATGACATCATCCCGGGGGCTGTTGTCAAATTATCACGATCTATGGTTGAAAAGGGTCCTGCCGAGATAAATTCAACAAGCCTAACGTGGGATTGGGGGAATAAGTATATTCACAATTTGAAGAATGGTGAACTCCCATCGGACCACAAATAATCTATCACGACCTGAATTTTCCACCATCGGGAGTCGTGATGGCTCCTACTCATAGGAGCTAAGCAAGCCATTGATTTATTACTTCTCTTAACAACATCAATAATATAAAGAAAGACAAGACAATTAGTATAAAAGCAAAAGTCTCAAAACATAAATAACTGAAACCAAGTGCGGAAGTTCAAATACATCTCTACCCAGATCTAGTGTCACTAACTCACGAATGTCTAGAGAATACTAAAAGGTTTGAATGAAACATAAAATTGTCTGCTTCAGTACACATGATAACAAATTAAATAAAATAGAAAGGGACTCCGGGCCTACGAACGTCAGCAAGGCTACCTTGAATGTCCTTGGACTGAAAGCTCGCTCCTAAAATGCTACTGCTACTCAAATGATGCTCCAACACCTGCATTTTTGCAAAAGATGCACTGAGTGTAGCATCAGCACAACTGACCCCATGTGATGGTAAGTGCCTGGCCTAACCTCGGCGAATTAGTGACGAGGCTAGACCGGACTACCAGATAAACCTGTGCAGATATATATACAAGTACAACAAAATAACAGTGAAAAGTAAGCAATTAAAACTGGGAGGGGAAATGCATATGGGGTAGCAGATAAAACGGAATATCAGGAATAATAAAAAAACTACATCTGATTTCTTCTAACACAGAATAAGGGAACACTTTCACTAGTTTCGATTTCCTCTTATTGCAACTCGATCCCATTTCTCATAATATCACGTGGTAGGCGTACCACTCGATCCCATTTCATAATATCACGTGCTAGGCGCACCACTCGATCCTATTTCATAATATCATGTGGTAGGCGTACCACTCGATCCCATTTCATAACATCATGTGGTAGGCGTACCACTCGATCCTATTTCATAACATTACGTGGTAGGCGTACCACTCTATCCCATTCATAATATCTAGAGGTTGGCGTGCCACACAATCCATTTCTTTCAACACAATACACAAAATAATCCCGGCAAGGGAGAAAAATATCATAATATACTATCCCGGTAAGGGAACAAGATAATATAATAAACTATCCTGGCAAGGGAGATCTAGCTATAACCAAAATTATTCAATGTCTACTTAACACAATTAAATCAATACTCAGTCTCAACAGTTACTGGCTCAGTGTTAAATATTTCCAACCAAGTCCTCATAAACAACAATCAAGAATTCGATAATTTAGCAATTCACGACTCACAGTCATGCTCGACACTAGTGTATAGATACTCGTCACCATATCTATACACCGTACTCGATAAATAGCAATTAAAAAATAAGACTCTACTCCTATTCCCTCAAGTCAAAGTTAGACCAAACGCTTACCTGGAATGCTCCAAATTCAACTCAAGCCTCTAGTATAGCTTTACTCCTCAAATTTGGCTCCAACTCAGTCAAATCTATGAAATAATAACTTTACAATATTATTAATAGCTAAACAAACTAAATCCAATGCCTAAATATGAATTTCTAAGCTTTCTTCCCAAAATTCCAAAAATCAACCCCGGACCCGCTTGGTCAAAATATGGGGCTCGAACCAATTCCATGTTACCCATTCCCCTGCGAGCCCGGATATACAATTAATTTTCAAATTCGACCCCAAAACGAGGTCTAAATAAAAAAATCCAAAAGCCCTAACTCTTCCATTTTCCCTCAATTTCAACCCTAGATTACATGATTTGAGCATACGAATTGGATAAATGATGAACCAAAATGAAGGAAACAAGTCAAATAATACTTACCCAAGAAGCTTTGGTGAAGAAGAGCTCTAAAAATTGCATATGGGCTGTGGAGAAGATTAAATCATGTGTATTTTGTAAAGTTTCCCGTCACTACTCTATTTTGGGTATTTAAAATCACTGGGGAAAAATGCCCTATGCAATCGCGAAGAAGGTTATGAGATCGCACAAGGTAAGGGGAAGCTGGTCATTACGATCGCGGAAGGGCTGCTGCAGACGCATAGAAGAAAAGGCTGTGCATTCCAGGTTTGGACTTAATGAAACGCGAACGCGGAATAAAGGTTGCGTTCGCATTGAAGGATCTGGCTAAGCTATGCGATCTCGGATGAATCTAAGCAATCGCATAGAACAAATGTGAGGCACCTGAAGGATTATTCTATGCGATCGCAATAATACCTATGCGCTCGTATAGAACTAGATACCAGAAAATCTGAACTGAAAATTCTGCAATTTTTCTAAGGCCAACACCACTCCAAACACTCCCGAGCCCTCGGGGCTCCTAACCAAACACACACACTAACTCAACAACATCTTACGAACTTAACCATGCAATTAAATCGCCAAAATAACATCATAAACGAGGAATCAAACCTCAAATTTATCATTTTTTCATCAAACTTCATAAACTTTCATTTTTAGAGTTTTAGGACCGAAACACGTCAAATGACGTCCGATTTCAACAAAATTTCACAGGAAGCGCTTAAACCACATATAAGACCTATACCGGGCACCAGAACCAAAATACGGGCCCAATACCAATGCTTTCTAATCCTTTATCATTTCAAATTTCCAAATAAATTAAAAAAAAAAGAATTTCTTTTAAAAATTCATTTCTTGGGCTCGGGACCTCAGATTTCGATTCCAAGCATACACCCGAATCCCGTATTTTTCTACGGACCCTCCAGGACCGTCCCATTACGCGTCCAGGTCCGTTCACCCAAAATGTTGACCCAGGTCAACTTTAATCATTTTCAAGCCATATTTTGAAAATCAAATTCATAGAATTTAACATATAAGCTTCTTGGCTACGCGCCCGGACTGTGCCCACAAATCGAGGCAAGTAAATATGAGGTTTTCATGGCTTCAGAAGCACGTAATGAAGGAGAAAACATGTGATGACCTCTTTGGGTCGTCACACTCTCTATCTCTTAAACAATCGTTCATCCTCGAATGGACAAAAGAAAGAAGTACCTGAGTCGGGAAATAGATGAGGGTAACGGCTCCGCATATCAGACTCGGACTCCCAGGTCGATGCCTCAGAAGGGTGACCTCTCCACTAGACACGCACTGAAGGAAAACTCTTCGACCTCAACTGTCGAACCCGTCGGTGTAGAATAGCTACCGGCTCCTCCTCATAACACAAATCCTTGTCCAACTTGACAGTGTTGAAATCTAACACGTGAGCTGGATCGCCGTGATACTTCCGATGCATGGACACATGAAACACTAGATCCACATTTGACAATCTAGGCGGCAAGGCAAGTTTGTAAGCCACCTCTCCCACACAATCGAGTATCTCAAATGGACCAATAAACCTAGGGCTAAGCTTGCCCTTATTCTCAAACCTCATCACTCCCTTCATAGGCGGCACTCGGAGCAAGACACACTCGCCAACCATGAAAGCTATATCCTGAACCTTACAATCTGAATAAGCCTTCTTCCGCGACTGAGCCGAACAAAGCCTGTCCTGAATGATCTTAACATTATCCACGTCCTCCCGAACTAGATCGGTACCTAATAACTGAGCCTCTCCCGGCTCAAACCATCCCACTGGAGACCGACATCGCCTACCATACAACGCCTCATATGGAGCCATCTAAATGCTGGACTGGTAGCGATTGTTGTAGGTGAACTCTGCTAAAGGCAGAAACTGGTCCCACGATCCTCTAAAATCAATGACACATGCTCGGAGCATATCCTCCTATATCTGAATAGTCCGCTCGGACTGACCATCCGTATGAGGATGGAACGCTATGCTCAACTTAACCTGTGTGCCCAACTCTCGCTGAACTGCACCTTAGAAATGCGAGGTAAACTACGTTCCCCGATCCAAAATGATGGATGCCGGCATACCATGAAGGCGAACAATCTCACGAATATAAATCTCAGCTAACCTTTTGGATGAATAGGATACTGCCATAGGAATAAAATACGCTGACTTGATCAGTCTATCAATAATAACCTATATCACATCGAACTGTTTCCGAGTCAACGGAAGTCCGTTAACGAAATCCATGATGATCATTTCCCTCTTAGACTTGGGAAGCTCAATCCGCTGGAACATACCTCCAGGCCTCTGATGCTTGTACTTGACCTGCTGACAGTTCGAATAACAGGCCACATATGCAACTATATCCTTCTTTATTCTAGGCCAGCAATAGTGGTGCCACAAGTCCTAATACATCTTTGCGGCGCCCAGGTGACTAGAATACCGACAACTATGGTCCTCCGCTAAGATCAACTCTCGAATGCCATCGACATTGGGCATACAAACTCTCCCTTACAATCTCAAAACACAATCATCATCTAAGGTCACCTTCGAAGCACCTCCACGCTGCACCGTGTCACTCAGGACACACAAATGGGGATCATTAAATTGTCGGTTACGGATATGCTCCAATAATAAAGAACGAGCGACCGTGCAAGCTAACACTCTAATAGGCTCAGAAATGTCCAACCTAACAAATTGATTGGCCAAGGCCTGAATGTCCAAAGCAAGCGGTCTCTCGCTAACCAAAATATAAGCAAGACTACCCATGCTGGCGGACTTCCTACTCAATGCATCGGCCACCACATTGTCTCTCCCCGGGTGATATAAAATAGTAACATCATAATCTTTCAATAACTCCAACCACCTCCTCTGCCTCAAGTTCAGCTCTTTCTACTTGAACAAGTACTGAAAACTCTTATGATAAGTGTAGACCTCACACGTTACACCATATAGGTAATGCCTCCAAATCTTCAAAGCATGAACAATGGCTGCTAACTCTAGACCATGAACCGAATAATTCTTCTCATGGATATCCAATTGCCTTGATGCATAAATAATTACTCTGCCATCCTACATCAATACTGCACCAACCCTAATATTGGAAGCATCACAATAAACTGTATAAGACCCTGAGCATATAGGCAAAACCAATATCGGTGTCATAGTCAGAGATGTCTTAAGCTTCTGAAAGCTCGCCTCACACTCATGTGACTATCCGAACTGGGCACCCTTCCCGGTCAATCTAGTCATCGGGGCTGCTATAGATCCCCTCCATGAATCGACGGTAGTAGCCTGCTAACCCCAGGAAATTATAAATCTCTGTAGCTGAAGCTGGTCGAGGCCAGTTCTTGACTAACTCAAATTCTTCGGGTCCACCTGAATACCCTCTGCTGATACAACGTGACCCAGAAATGAAATCGAGCTTAACCAGAACTCGCACTTCAAAAACTTAGCATATAGCTGACTATCCTTCAGAGTCTGGAGAACCACTATGAGATGATGCTCGTGCTACTCCTGGGTGCAGGAGTAATACCATAATATCATCAATAAAAACAATCACGAACAAGTCCAAATAAGGCCTTAACACTCGGTTCATCAACTCCATAAATGTTGTTAGGGCATTGGTCAACCCAAATGACATGACCAAAAACTCATAATGCCCATACCGAATACGGAATGCTGGCTTAGGGACATCATACGCCCTAATCCTCAGCTGGTGGTAGCTAGATCTCAAATCTATCTTTGAAAACACCTTTGCACCCTAAAGCTGGTCGAACTCATCGAACCATCCTTTTTCTTCACAAATAACACTGGCGCACCCCAAGGAGAAATACTAGGTCTGATAAAACCCTTCTCTAGCAAGTCTTGCAACTGGTCCTTTAACTTTTTCAACTCTGGCGGGACCATGCGATACGATGGATTGGAAATGGGATGCATGCTCGGAGCCATACTAATAAAAAAATCAATATCCCTGTCGAGCGGCATACCCGACAGGTCTAGAGGGAAAACCTCGGGGAACTCCTGAACAATAAGGAACATAATCAATAGAAGGGACCTTTACGTAGGAATCACAAGCATACACTAGATAAGCTAAACACCCCTTCTCGACCATGCGTCGAGCCTTCTCATATGAAATAACTCTGTGGGTGGTATGCCCTGGGGTCCTTCTCCACTCCAAACAGGACAAATCTGGCAAAGCCAATGTCTCGCTCTTAGCGTGAAAATCCAAGATAGCATGATATAGGGACAACAAATACATCCCTAATATAACGTCAAAATCCACCTTGTCTAAGAGAAATAAATCAACACGGGTCTCAAGACCTCAAACACTACCACACATGAATGATGCACTCAGTAGACCACTATAGAGTCACCCACCGGTGTAAATACATATACAAGAATACTCAAAGCATCACTAGTTAGGACCAAGTATGGTGCAAATAGGACGACACATACGAATATGTAGAACTAGGGTCAAATAGCACTGTAGCATCTCTAATACAAATCAGAATGGTACTTGTAATGTCTGCACCTGAAAACTCATTCTCTGGCCTGGCTGCTGGCTGGACTCTACCTCTGGCAACCTGAACTCCACCTCTATGACCTCTACCTCCACCTCTAATACCTCTAACACCTCATCTAGCTGGCTGGGTAGGCTATGGAACCTCTGGTGCCTGAATCACAGCACGAGAACTCTGATGCTGAGAGATGCTCACAAATCGAGGGCTAAACCTGACAACTGCCTCAGATCACCACAAGCATGGCAAGATCTCATCTGTTGCAGCTAAGAACCTCTCAACCTTGGGCAAACCCTTTAGTTGTGACCATACTCACCACACTCATAACATCTACACGAACGCTGCAGCTGAGGGAACTGAGGTTGACCCTGTCGACCTGACCATGAGTGACATGGGGAGCTGACTGAAAGGACCTCGGAGGGTGGACTCTACCATAAGTACCTCTACCTCTAGACGAGGTACCACTGAATCTGCCTGCATTTCTGGGCCTCTTATCCGACCTATGATCGCCTCCCTCTGGTAGGACCACCTCAACTCTACAGCCCACATTGGCTGCCTCCGGAAAAGTGATCTCACTC
Organism: Nicotiana noctiflora; assembly: GCA_032618575.1. Taxonomy (NCBI): domain Eukaryota; kingdom Viridiplantae; phylum Streptophyta; class Magnoliopsida; order Solanales; family Solanaceae; genus Nicotiana; species Nicotiana noctiflora. The sequence goes on from JASVEL010013976.1 coordinate 133,609, forward strand.
CTGGACTAAGCCTCTGTACTCAGCTGATCTGTCACTGTTGGCTGAACTCCTAGAAGCAAACCTGCTCGAATGATACTCTCCACGAAGCCTACCAATTGGACTAGAGCTTCCTAAAGAACTAGGATGGCAATGAACCCCTCTGGGACCTGAGCTGGCCTACTGGGACTGCTGGGGCTAGAACCCCCTCATCCAAATCAACCCGATGCTCCATTGCTGGAGCTGTTGCTAGGGGCTCAGACTGCTGCGTGATAGAGAAGGAAGCACGTGTTCTCGCCATCTGCAGAGGAACGAAGTAGAAATTCAATTGGTACTTGAGAAATAGAATCGCACAAGAAAGAACAAATATGAAACTTTCCTAACTCTATAGCCTCTGGGGATAAATATAGACATCTCTGTACTGATCCGTCAGAATCTACTGAGTTTTTTCGTGAGTTATAAGGCCTATGTAACCTTGTGCTCTAATACCAACTTGTCACGATCCGGATTTTCCACCATCGTGAGTCGTGATGGCGCCTACTAATAGGAGCTAGGCAAGCCAATTAATTTAATACTTCTCTTAACAACATCAACAATCTAAAGAAAGACGAGACAATTAATATAAAAGCGGAAGTCTAAAAACATAAATAACCGAAAGCAAGTGGGGAATTTCAAATACATCTCTACTCAGATCTGGTGTCACTAACTCAGGAACGTCTAGAGAATACTAAATACAAGGTATGAATGAAACATAAAACTGTCTTCTTTGGTACAAATGATAACAAACTAAATAAAATAGAAAGAGACTCCGGGCCTGCGGACGTCAACAAGGCTACCTCGAATGCCTGGACTGAAAGCTCGCCCCCAGAATGCTACTGCTACTCAAATGCAGCTCCAACACCTGGATCTATGCAAAAGATGCAAAGAGTATAGCATCATCAAAACCGACCCCATGTGCTGGTAAGTGCCTGGCCTAACCCCGGCGAAGTAGTAATGAGGCTAGACCAGACTAGCAGATAAACCTATGCAGATATATATACAAGTACAACAAAACAACAGCGAAAGTCATCAATTAAAACTGGGAGGGGAACATGCTTATGGGGTAGCAGATAAATGGAATATCAGGAATAACAAAAGAAACTACATCTGATTTCTTCAACCACAGAATAGGGAAAACAAACCACTTTCAGTTATTTCGATTTTCGCTCATTGGAGAAGTGCAACCCGGTCCCATTTCTCATAATATCACGTGGTAGGCTTACCACTCAACCCCATTTCATAAAATCACATGGTAGGCGTACCACTCGATTCCATTTAATAATACCACGTGGTAGGCATACAACTCGATCCCATTTCATAACATCACATGGTAGGCATACCACTCGATCCCATTTTATAATATCTCGTGGTTAGCATTCCACATGATCCCATTTATTAATATCTCATGGTCGGCGTGCCACACGATCCTATTTATTTCAACACAATACACAAAATAATCCCGGCAAGGGAGAAAGATATGATAATATACTATCCTGGCAAGGGAACAAGGTAATACAATAAACTATCATGGCAAGAGAGATCCATATATAAGCAAGCATATTTAACGTCTACTTAATACAATTATATCAATACTCACTCTCAACAGTTACTGGCTCAATGTTAAAAATTTCCAACCAAGTACTCATAAACAACAATCAAGAATTTGGTAATTTAGCAATTCAGGACTCACGGTCATGCTCGTCACTAGTGTATAGATACTCGTCACCATGCCTATGCACCATACTCGACAAATAGAAATTATTAAATAAGACTCTACTCCTATTCCCTCAAGCGAAAGTTAGACCAAACGCTTACCTTGAATGCTCCAAACTCAACTCAAGACTCTAGTATAGCTTTACCCCTCGAATTCGACTCCAACTCAGTCAAATCTATGAAATAAAGACTTTACAATATTAATAATAGCTAAAAAACTAAATCTAATGCCTAAATTTGAATTTCTAAGGTTTCTTCTCAAAATTCCAAAAATCGCTCCCGGGCCCGCTTGGTCAAAAGTTCGAACCAATTCTATGTTATCCATTCCCCCACGAGCACGGATATATAATTTATTTTCAAATTTGACCCCAAAATGAGTTCTAAATTAAAGAAAAACAAAAAAGCCCTAACTATACCATTTTCTCCAATTTCAACCCTAGATTACATGATTGAGCCTAGGAATTGGATAAATGATGAAGGAAAATGAAGGAAACAAGTTAAATAATACTTACCCAAGAAGCTTTGGTGAAGAAGAGCTCTAAAAATTGCCTATGGGCTGTGGAGAAGATGAACTCATGTGTATTTTGTAAAATTTCCCGTCACTGTTCTGTTTTGGGTATTTAAAATCACTGGGCATAAATGCCCTACGCGACCGCGAAGAAGGTTATGCGATCGCATAGGGTAAGGGGAAGCTGTTCATTGTGATCACGGAAGGGCTGCTGCGAACGCATAGAAGAAAAGGCTGTGCACTCCAGGTTTGGACTTAATGAAACACAAATGCAAAATAAAGGTTGCGTTAACATTGAAGGATCTGGCTAAGCTATGCGATCGTGGATGAATCTATGCGATCGTCTAGAACAAATGTGGGGCACCTGAAGGATTACTCTATGCGATCGCAATGATACCTATGCGATCGCATAGAACTGGATACCAAAACATCAGAACTGAAACTTCTACAATTTACGAAGGCCAACACCACTACGAAACACTTCCGAGCTCGCGGGGCTCCTAACAAAAAATACACACTAACTCAACAACATCATACGAATTTAACCATGCTATTAAATCGCAAAAATAACATCATAAACGAGTAATCAAACCTCAAAATTATCACTTTTTCATCAAACTTCATAAACATTCATTTTTAGAGTTTTAGGTCCGAAACACGTCAAATGACGTCCGATTTCAACCAAATTTTACAAGAAGCGCTTAAACCATATATAAGACTTGTACTAGGAGTTAGAACTAAAATACGGGTCCGATACCAATGCTTTCTAATCCATTTTCATTTCAAATTTCCAAAAAAAACAATTTATTTTAAAAATTCATTTCTTGGGCTCGGGACCTCAGATTCGATTTTGGGCATACGTCCAAGTCCCATATTTTTCTACGGACCCTCCGAGACCGTCCAATCACGGGTCCGGGTCCATTTACCCTAAATGTTGACCCAAGTCAACTTTAATCATTTTAAAGCCATATTTGGAAATTCTTTTTTTTCCATAGAATTTAACAAATAAGCTTCCCGGCTACGCGCCTGGACAACGCACGTAAATTGAGGCAAGTAAAAATAAAGTTTTCAAGGCGTCAATAGCACGAACTAAAAGAGAAAACATGTGATGATCCCTTTGGGTCATCATAGAATCGAGGGCCTTACGAGCCAAGGCTGCTAGGTTTGCATTGGATGAAGATGAAACATTGTATAGGAGAATGTTCGATGGGCCTTCACAATATGTTTGGGGCCAGGAGACACCGATTATGTCCTTCAATAAATCCATGAAATCACTTGTGGAAATCACCCCGGCACCGAGTCTTTGGTTAGAAAATTATCAGAGAATGTTACTACTGGGATAACATGGAAAATGATAGTAAGGAATTTGTCAAAAATGTGATAAGTGTAAACTATTCGCACCGATGATCCATCAGCTTGGAGAACAACTTCATTCAGTCTTATCCCCGTGGCCTTTCATGAAATGGGAAATAGATATAGTCAGCCCTATACCAACGACCCCAGGTAAAGCTAAATTAATCCTTATGACTAATTATTCTTCTAAGTGGGTGGAAGCGCAGGCCTTCGAGAAGTTCCGAGAAAAAGAAGTCATTGACTTTATTTGGGACCACATCGTATGTCAATTCGGGATACTCACCAAGATTGTATGTGACAACGGAAAGCAATTTATCGGTAGCAAGGTAACAAAGTTCCTCGAAGAGCATAAAATAAAGAGAATTTTATCGACACCGTACCACCCAACCGAAAATGGACAGGCTAAGTTAACAAATAACACTATCATTCCAATTTTGAAGATAAGACTGGATGATGCAAAAGGAAAATGGAAAGAAATTTTTCTCGAGGTCCTTTGGGCATATCGGACCATATCAAAGTCTAGTATGGGTGCTGCCCCGTTTTCTCTAGTATATGGATCCGAGGAACTCATCCATGCGAGGTTTAAGAACCAAGCGCCAGGTGTTCGCATGCATCAGAAGAATAAAATCTCGAGGCCATGAATGCCAGTCTCGAGTTATTAGATGAAAAGCGAGAAGCAATGCTCGTCCGGATGACCGCACATAAGTAAATGATCGAAAGATACTACAATAAAAGAACCAACCTTCGATATTTTAGAATCGAGGACTTAATCCTATGAAAATTCACCCTTAATACTATAGACCCAAATGAAGGGAAACTTGGCCCGAATTGGGAAGGACATTATGGAGTCCTCGGAGTTGTTGGTAAAGGATCTTACAAACTAAACACAATAGAAGGCGAACAACTGCCAAACAATTGGAACTTATCATTGCTCAAGCGGTACTACTGCTAAGGTACAACTTTATCATTTTTGTCCACTAGAGTTTAAAACTAACTCATTATAGGTTTCGATCGAGTCCATTCAATCTCTAAGTTCTACACGAAGGCCTTAGGTTTTAAAACATGTGTTGCACTCATTTTCCCTTAGATCAAATTTTGTCTCAAATGGGTTTTACCAGCAAATTTTGTAACGAGGCAACAACTATGTGCTACCTAAGGAGAACTTGAAAGTATCCAAGGATTCTGTTCAATCAAGCTCAGATACTGGGGGGCATCACCCTTGGAGGTTATATTTTTAAAGAAAATATTTCACACCTAAGAGGGACTCGATAGGAAAACTTTGTAAGAAGACAAACAGTAAGATGAACCGTGTCCATATAGAATAGTCAAGCCCCGACGACAAATCATGTATACATGTATCAATTATTTGAAGAAGCATTTTGTTAATATCAAAAACACTTTGTGTCCTAAAGAATTCTACTATTACACGAACTATGCACTTATTATCCTATGAGAAATGGCTCAAGAGCCAAAGTATAAAACCACCCCCGAATACGGGGACTCTCATCGATAGTCAGTACATTCGGGTCATCGAAAACATGGACTTATAAGACCTCAAAGGGACACCCCCTCGAAATAAAGGCCAAGGACAATATACTCGGGTACTAACTTTTCAAACAAGTTTGGGAATTTATTGGGAAACAAGTCCAAGTGACATACCCGAAGGCTACGACCATACTAATGACTACGGTCATATAAAGGATACAACTAATATAATGTGGCACGAAGACGTCCGACCTCTGTTATTAATTAAAGGCCTTTAAAGACTTTGTAAAAATTTGTTAAATTGGGCTACCCTCAGCAAAAGCAACATATAAACGGCTTCAACAAACTCACCTCCAATAAATCTGAGGGCCTCGATAAATTTAGACCTCGAATAATCCAAGGGCTTCAATAACGTCGGCCTTTAGAAATACCTCAAGAGGTATTCATTTATGTTTACAAAAACAAATTACTAATAAAGTTCCGATACATAGAACCTATGAAAACCCAAACAGGTACAAAAAGCACATGTTAAGGCATACAAAATTTTTACTAAGTCTTTTAGCCGAAAAGAGGGAAAAAGTATAGCCACTTTAAAGGCTGAATCAGCCTAACCTAAAGAGCCTAAGGGACAACTAAAAATAGTTTAAGGGCCAAACTATATAGAGTTCGAGACCTCGCTTTCGCTCAACTCAGACTCAACAGTCCCATTATTCCGAGCTCATATCAAATTGATTCAAGCTTAACTCAAGGATGAACAAAACCTTAAGAGGTATCATATTGATCAATAAAAACTTAAGGGTTTATTATGTTCCGAGTCTGAATCAATACGGGGACTAATTATTTGAATTATCGTAATCTTTCGCAAATGAGAACAAAATAAAATCTGACACAAGTTAATGATATAAAAAAAAGATAATTTATATTCATAATGGAAACTTTACAAAACATATTTACAACACTGTGAGGGGTCCTTTCACAGAAAAGAAAAAGGAAACTTAATCTATTTTCGGGGTCACACCCCCATAAACGTAATCTTCAAAAACTGCACCTTCAGCAACTCTATCTTCGGGAGCCTCCTCTCTCTGTGGAACATCTTCTTCGCTTTCCCCATCCCTAGAGCCACTCAGTAAATTCTCTGTTACAACCCATATCTACACACGTTAGTTCATGCCATAAGTTAGATAACACAAATCCAAGAAGGAATTATCCTTGAGATGATAAGAAGTTAATCCGATTAATCTTAAGTGATACAAGGGTGCATAAGGGTGGTTAACAAGTATTAGAAGTTAAACGAATCAAGGATGCTGTAACTCGTACTTTTGGGTAAACCTATAGATTCTTAGTACACTTAGGAGGTCATGATTTAAGGTATTTGAGTCATATAATATCCGTATCATAAGTCTTGAAGTCAAACGAGTTATGAAACAAAAGTCGACAAAAGTTGTTGCAACTTAGGTTCATAGTTTTACCTAAACTTTAGGTCACATGTTATTAAGTCTTTCTCCCAATATACTTGGAATTACGGGGTGATCTACCCACCATATTGAATATCTATGAGTCTAGTTTCCAACGCATTAAATGGTTTATCAATACGACATTGGAATAGAGAGATATAGACATTTTCGTGAGACTGCCGCAAGCTGCTAGGTGACAAGTAGGTGGGTCAACTACTTGGTTAAATGTCGGCCCAAAAGAGGAAATTTCGGGTCAGAAAAGGAGCCCATTAAAAGGCTTATCTTCTTCAATATATCCCTCTTTATATTTCACAAATAACCAGACCTAAAACCCTGCAAACTTCCTCCCAAAAATTATCCACAAACCCTAATTGATTTTCCCTCTCTTTCAAGTTCAAATTGGGGGTAAACACTAGAGTTTGAAGAACCAAGTTAAAGACTGAGTTATCCAACAATTAAGGTGATTTTACTGCTATATTTCATACATTTATTCTTCTGTGAATTCATGGTAATTCGTTATATACATGTAAGAACTCACGGGATGGTGATCGGAAGCCATGAGTTCAAGTTATTCACTTGTAGCGGACTATTTTGTGGACTGTTTTGTGTTGCTGTTGGGCTGCGTTTTTTATTACTGTTTTGTGGAGTTTTGGAGGAGGCAAGGTGTGGAGAAACACCATATATATGTTGGGTTGTGGTATGCTAGTTCTTCGTAATATTTTTGGGTCGTTTGATACGACTATAGTGGCCGTCATATGTATGATGTGATTAGGTTGTGTGTGGACTGTTTTGGGAGGCTCAATATGTTTATTATTGATGTTGTTTAGGCTGTTTGGTGATTGTTTTGAATGGTGTGAAGCCATATATATAGGGGAGGTGCTGTCCGTTTCATCACAAAATAGGTTGTGATTGGTACATAATAGTTGCGACGCTTAAACGTTAACGATAGTGTCATTTCTCCTATTGTAGACTAAGGAGTCGTGACGTTTGCATAGCTTGAGGTTGTGGCAGTATATACAAGGTATGTGAGGCTATCCCTTTCCTTCTTTTGCACGAATCCGATTGTACATAATGTAATGAACGAGCTTCCAAAGATACTCTATTCTTAGAAGCTAAGCAGTACTTACATCATTTCCCCTCTTATGGAACGATTGATGTTGATGTTGCTTCTTTTATTCTTATGTTATCAATCTTGTTGGCACTTCCTGATTCCTATAAGGTTCATAGTGAAGAGTTAGTCCTAATAAGGTGTACATAAGATATCGACCTTACGTCACTCCGAAAGGTCTACAAGGTGTTTCCATGAGTCGAGCATGCATTATATATGTATCTATTTTACTCTACCGAGCCGCGCTATAGTCGGCCGGTATGGCACCTATTGTGCAACCACTGATCAGTTGGGTTTTACCGAGCTCCATGTGGCCGGGTACGATTCTACCGAGCCTTATAATGGCCGGGTATGTTTTTACCGAGCCTATTACGGCCGGGTACGATATGATGATGATGATGCCCACAGAGGCGTATGTTTTAAAAGATTATGTATTTATACATATGTATCATGCATTTCATGTCAGTAGCCCTCAGAGGTACTCAGATGTTACAGGTTGTATATTCTCTATCCCTGCTTACATTACTGTTCGTATTTATGGTTTTCTGCCTTACATACTCAGTACTTTATTCGTACTGACGTCCTTTTATTTGTGGACGCTGCATGTCGTGCTGCAGGTCCTGATAGACAGGCAGGTGCAGCTCCCCCATCACAGTAGGTTGTCCAGTTCAGCGGTGATTGGCGAGATCCCTTCTCCGGACTTGCCTTGGTCTTGGTATGCATGGGTATGTCGGGGCCCTGTTCCGGCTATGTTGCAGCACTTATGTTCCTTTAGAGGCTCATAGATAAGTGTCGACTCATGTATAGTTTGGTATGCCTTGTCGGCTGGTTTTTGTTGTATAGTCTTTCATTTTAGCGTAGTAGCTTGTACCATATGTATATAGTTTCTTGATTGTCTGGTCATCCCATGTTATGTAGGTTCATGCAATCATATTTTATTGTTGGTTGTCCATGATCCATGTCTACCATTTATATTGGTCTCGTCAGCCTAAAAGATAATAAAGAAGGTTAGATAAAATGTACGTTGGTGCTCGGCAAGTATGGTCGGGTGCTAGTCATGGTCCTCCAGTTTGGGTCGTGACAAACTTGGTATCAGAGCAAGTCTGTCCTAGGGATTGTCTATGAGCCATGTCTAGTAGAGTCTTGATTATGGATGTGTAGCGCACCACATTTATAATCAGGAGGCTACATGACATCTAGGATTGTGCATAGAGTTGAGTCATAAGTGTTCGTGTCTAATATTCACCTTGTTTTCTTTCAGCGATGCCTTCGACTAGAAAACAAAAAATTAGTAGATGGCTTGATACAGCTGCGGGAGAGGGTACCAGTCAGGTGCCCCAAGCCAGAGCAGGCCAAAGTGAGGCTCAGAGTGAGATGACGTCTCATACCTCATCTACTCCGTCTCCTCCAGAGGATATTAGGTGGCACCCAACACCTCCAGCTCCTCCTTCTGGCACTACAAACCAGGATATACGGAGTGCTTTGCAGTTATTGACTAGCTTGGTAGCTGCTCAGGCTCAGAGGCAGAATACAGGTGCTACCGATAAACCAGTTAGTACAAGAGTTCGTGATTTTATTAATTTAGACCCTCTAGTGTTTACCGGATCAGACCCCAGGGAGGATCCGCTGACTTTTATTGACCAGGTTCATCGTACACTATGGGATTTAGCGGTTCTTTGGTATGATAGTTGGGAGAGATCCAGGGGTCCGAACGCTCCTCCAGCTGTGTGGAAGGATTTTTCTGAGGCCTTTCTTCGTCACTATTTGCCAGTTGAGATACGATGAGCTGGAGCTGATAAGTTCTTGAACCTTAGACAAGGTAATTTGAGTGTGCGAGACTATAGTATGCAGTTTGATTCTTTAGCAAGGTATGCTCCCCATATGGTGGCCGAGATGAGTGATATGGTGCATTTGTTCGTGAACGGGTTGGGACCCCATCTAATTAATGAGTGTATGACAGCCTCATTGGTAGAAGGCATGGATATTTCCCGTATTCAAGCTTATGCCCAGACCTTAGAGGATCGTAAACACCAGCAGAGGGCGGATAGGGAGCACGATAGGGGCCAGCATAAGAGGGCGAGATTTGCAAGGTATTCTGATGACTTCAGAGGCAGCTCCAGGCCCCAGTCTTCGAGGAGTTCGGCGCCATATGTAGCTAGTGCCCTACACTGTTTCAGAGGCCTCGATATGATCGATCCTATTCTGGTCCAGGTCAGAGTTCGCATGCATCTGGATTGCAACATCACAGGGATACTAGTCAGACGAAACCCCCAACACCACGTTGTGATCAGTGCGGCAAGGCCCACTTTGGACTGTGCCGTCGAGGTTCTGATGCGTGTTATTCTTGCGGACAGCCTGGCCATATGATGAGGGATTGTCCTAACATGGGAGGTGATGGTATGGCTTAGCCGACTAGATCTGTGTCTGGTTCTTCCTCATTAGTTCGACCTCCAGCACGGTTTTTTCAGCAGTCGACAGGTCGTGGTAGAGGTAGAGGTGCAGGGCTGAGTTCGAGTGGTGCTCAAAATCGAACATATGCTCTAGTAGGTCGACAGGATCTCGAGTCGTCTCCAGATGTTGTTACAGGTATATTATCTGTGTTTTCTTATGATGTATATGCGTTGATTGATCCGGGATCTACATTATCATATGTTACACCCTTTGTGGCTAATAAGTTTGGCATTGAACCTGAATTGATAAGTAAATCCCTTGTGGTATCTACTCTAATAGGAGATTTTGTGATTTCTAGAAGGGTATATAGAGGTTGCACTGTGATGATTTGTAGTCGTCAAACCTCGGCAAATTTATTTGAGTTAGAAATGGTTGATTTTGATGTGATACTGGGAATGGACTGGTTGGCCTCATGCTATGCAAATGTTGACTGTCGTATGAAGATGGTTAAGTTTCAATTTCCTGGTGAACCCGTCATTGAATGGAAGGGGAACATTGCTACATTGAAAGGTAGGTTTATTTCCTATATTAAGGCAAGGAAAATGATCTCAAAAGGTTACATTTATCATCTTGTTCGCGTTAGGGATGCAGAGGCGAAGCTGCCTACTCTACAATCTATCCCCGTGGTCAATGAATTTCCGGATGTTTTCCCAAATGAACTCCCAGGCCTTCCTCCAGAAAGGGAGATTGAGTTTAGCATTGATGTGTTGCCTGACACTCAACCGATCTCTATCCCTCCATATAGAATGGCCCCGGTAGAGCTGCGAGAGTTGAAGGCGCAGTTAAAGGACTTGCTGGATAAGGGCTTCATTAGGCCTAGCACTTCACCTTGGGGTGCGCCAGTCCTATTCATGCGGAAGAAAGATGGGTCATTACGGATGTGTATCGACTATCGGCAGTTGAATAAGTTTACTATAAAGAACAAGTATCCACTTCCAAGAATTGACGACATGTTTGACCAACTCCAGGGTGCCAAGTATTTCTCCAAGATTGACTTACGTTCAGGGTATCATCAGGTGAGGGTTAAGGAGAAGGATATTCCAAAGACGGCCTTTCGGACAAGATATGGACACTTTGAGTTCTTGGTGATGTCGTTCGGGCTAACAAATGCCCCAACAGCTTTTATGGATCTCATGAATACTGTATTCAGGCCAAATCTTGATGTGTTCGTGATTGTATTCATTGATGACATTCTGGTATATTCTCGTTCGGAGGAGGAACATGCGAGCCACTTGCGGATAGTATTACAGATGCTTCAGGATCATAAGTTATATGCTAAGCTCGCCAAATGTGAATTCTGGCTGAACTCAGTAGCATTCCTTGGCCATGTGATATCTGACGAAGGTATTAGTGTCGACACTCAGAAGATTGATGCAGTAAAGAATTGGCCGAGACCTACAACACCATCAGAAGTTCGTAGCTTCCTGGGGCTAGCAGGATATTATAGGCGATTTGTAGAAGGGTTTTCCTCTATATCAGCACTATTGACTAATTTAACACAGAAAGCTACCAAGTTTCAGTGGTCTAACACTTGTGAACGTAGTTTTCAAGAGCTGAAGGATCGATTGACATCCGCACCGGTGCTCACTCTCCCTGAAGGAACAGAAGGATATGTGGTATATTGTGATACCTCGGGTATAGGTTTGGGGTGCGTGTTGATGCAGCATGGGAAGGTGATTTCATATGCATCAAGACAATTGAAGAAGCATGAAAAGAATTATCCAACCCATGATTTGGAATTGGCTGCAGTAATATATGCTTTGAAGATATGGCGGCACTACTTATACGGCGTCCATGTTGACATCTACACAGATCACAAGAGTCTACAATACATCTTCAACCAGAAAGAGTTGAATTTGAGGCAGCGTAGGTGGCTTGGATTACTGAAAGACTACGACGTCGAGATATTGTATCATCCAGGTAAAGCCAATGTTGTGGCAGATGCTTTCAGTCGTAAGTCAATGGAAAGCTTAGTACATATTGATGCAGGTAGATGGGGGTTGACCAAAGAGCTTTATCAGCTAGCCAATATGAGAATCAGATTGTTAGACTCTGATGACGGAAGTGTTACTGTACAGAATACATCAGAATCATCTTTGGTAGCCGAGGTAAAAGCACGGCAATATGAAGATCCTATCTTACTATGATTGAGAGAGAACATTCAGCAGTGTAAAATTACGGCTTTTGAGATCGGAGGAGATGGGGCACTGAGATACCAGGGCCGATTATGTGTGCCGAATGTAGCAGGGTTGCGAGAAAAGATTATGAATGAAATTCATCAATCCCGATATTCCATCCATCCCGGCTCAACAAAGATGTATCATGATGTCAAGGAGCAGTATTGGTGGGATAACATGAAAAAGTCTATTGCAGAATTTGTAGCCCAGTGTCCCAATTGTCAACAAGTAAAGATAGAACATCAGAAACCCGGTGGATTGCTTCAGAATATAGAAATTCCGACCTGGAAATGGGAGGTGATTAATATGGACTTCGTTATTGGACTACCTCGATCTTATCATAAGTTTGACTCTATCTGGGTGATAGTTGATCGACTTACAAAATGTGCTCATTTTCTGCCAGTTAAGACAACTTACTCGGCTGAAGATTATGCGAAGTTGTATATCAAGGAGATTGTTAGGCTTCATGGTGTGCCGGTATCTATTATATCGGATCGAGGAGCTCAATTTACGGCTAACTTTTGGAGGTCTTTTCAGAAAGGTTTAGGCACACAGGTGAATCTCAGCACTGCATTTCATCCGCAGACTGACGGACAGGCTGAACGTACCATTCAGACATTGGAAGATATGCTATGAGCATGTGTTCTAGATTTTAAGGGAAATTGGGATGACCATCTTCCACTCATAGAATTTGCCTACAATAATAGCTACCATTCCAGTATTAAAATGGCCCCATATGAGGCACTATATGGGAGGAGATGCAGATCTCCAGTTGGATGGTTCGAAGTCGGTGAAATAGAATTATATGGGCCAGATTTGATTCACCAAGCCATCGAGAAGGTGAAAGTGATACAGGAACGATTGAGGACGGCACAAAGCAGGCAAAAGTCTTATTCTGATGTCCGACGTCGTGATCTAGAGTTTGAGGTTGGTGATTGGGTTTTCTTGAGGATTTCACCAATGAAGGGTGTTATGCATTTTGGGAAGAAAGGTAAGCCGAGTCCAAGGTATATCGGTCCGTATAAAATTCTTCAACGAATTGGACAAGTTGCTTATGAGTTAGAATTGCCATCCGAATTAGAATTTGTCCACCCGGTATTCCATGTATCTATGTTGAGGAAATGTATTGGAGACCCTTCTCGAGTTGTCCCTATCAAAGATGTTCAAGTTACGGAGGATCTATCATATGAAGAAGTGCCAGTGGCTATATTAGATCGACAAGTCCGCAAGCTGAGAACAAAAGATGTAGCTTCCGTCAAAGTATTGTGGAGGAACAAGAATATGAAAGAAATGACATGGGAAGCGAAAGAAGAGATGAAGTCTAAATACCCTTACCTATTCCAAAATGATGATAACAAGGATGTTGGTGGAACGCAAGATACATTATAAAGGTGAAATGGCTTTATGAGGTAAGCAATAACTTGAGAACTCTCTTCCTTAATACAAAGTGGTGATAGGTAAATAATGTCCATGTCCATAATGCTTTGTGTAGCCTTGTGAGGCCATACATTGAGCTTCACTGCTTGCAAATTTTGCTAGTGACCATTTTATAGGGGAAAATTGACCAAAAATTTCCGCTAGAATCCACGATGATTTCGACTACCCATAAACCCTTACATTCGAGGACGAATGTTCCTAGGGGGGGGGGGGAGGGTGTTACAACCCATATCCACACACATTAGTTCATGCCATAAGTTAGATAACACAAATCCAAGAAGGAATTATCCTTGAGATGATAAGAGGTTAATCCGATTAATCTTAAGTGATACAAGGGTGCATAAGGGTGATTAACAAGTATTAGAAGTTAAACGAATCAAGGATGCTGTAACTCGTACTTTTGGGTAAACCTATAGATTCTTAGTATACTTAGGAGGTCATGATTTAAGGTATTTGAGTCATATAATATCCATATCATAAGTCTTGAAGTCAAACGAGTTATGAAATAAAAGTCTGACAAACGTTGTTGCAACTTAGGTTCATAGTTTTACCTAAACTTTAGGTCACATGTTATTAAGTCTTTATCCCAATATACTTGGAATTACGGGGTGATCTACCCACCAAATTGAATATCTCTGAGTCTAGTTTCCAACGCATTAAACGGTTTATCAATACGATATTGGAATAGAGAGATATAGACATTTTCGTGAGACTGCGCAAGCTGCTAGGTGACAAGTAGGTGGGTCAACTACTTGGTTAAATGTCGGCCCAAAAGAGGAAATTTCGGGTCAGAAAAGGAGCCCATTAAAAGGCTTATCTTCTTCAATATATCCCTCTTTATATTTCACAAATAACCAGACCTAAAACCCTGCAAACTTCCTCCCAAAAATTATCCACAAACCCTAATTGATTTTCCCTCTCTTTCAAGTTCAAATTGGGGGTAAACACTAGAGTTTGAAGAACCAAGTTAAAGGCTGAGTTATCCAACAATTAAGGTGATTTTACTGCTATATTTCATATATTTATTCTGCTGTGAATTCATGGTAATTCTTTATATACATGTAAGAACTCACGGGACGGTGATCGGAAGCCATGAGTTCAAGTTATTCACTTGTAGCGGACTGTTTTGTGTTGCTGTTGGGCTGCATTTTTTATTACTGTTTTGTGGAGTTTTGGAGGAGGCAAGGTGTGGAGAAACACCATATATATGTTGGGTTGTGGTATGCTAGTTCTTCGTAATATTTTTGGGTCGTTTGATACGACTATAGTGGCCGTCATATGTATGATGTGATTAGGTTGTGTGTGGACTATTTTGGGAGGCTCAATATGTTTATTATTGATGTTGTTTAGGCTGTTTGGTGATTGTTTTGAATGGTGTGAAGTCATATATATAGGGGAGGTGCTGTCCGTTTCATCACAAAATAGGTTGTGATTGGTACATAATAGTTGCGACGCTTAAACGTTAACGATAGTGTCATTTCTCCTATTGTAGACTAAGGAGTCATGACGTTTGCATAGCTTGAGGTTGTGGCAGTATATACAAGGTATGTGAGACTATCCCTTTCCTTCTTTTTCACGACTCCGATTGTACATAATGTAATGAACGAGCTTCCAAAGATACTCTATTCTTAGAAGCTAAGCAGTACTTACATCATTTCCCCTCTTATGGAATGATTGATGTTGATGTTGCTTCTCTTATTCTTATGTTATCAATCTTGTTGGTACTTCCTGATTCCTATAAGGTTCATTGTGAAGAGTTAGTCCTAATAAGGTGTACATAGGATACCGACCTTACGTCACTCCGAAAGGTCTACAAGGTGTTTCCATGAGTCGAGCATGCATTATATATGTATCTATTTTACTATACCGAGCCGCGCTATAGTCGGCCGGGTACGACACCTATTGTGCAACTACTGATCAGTTGGGTTTTACCGAGCTCCACGTGGCCGGGTACGATTCTACCGAGCCTTATAATGGTCGGGTATGTTTTTACCGAGCCGATTACTGCCGGGTATGATATGATGATGATGATGCCCACAGAGGCGTATGTTTTAAAAGATTATGTATTTATACATATGTATCATGCATTTCATGTCGGTAGCCCTCAGAGGTACTCATATGTTACAGGTGTTATATTCTCTATCCCTGCTTACATTACTGTTCGTATTTATGGTTTTCTGCCTTACATACTCAGTACTTTATTCGTACTGACGTCCTTTTATTTGTGGACGCTGCATGTCGTGCTGCAGGTCCTGATAGACAGGCAGGTGTTGCTCCCCCATCACAGTTCAGCGGTGATTGGCGAGATCCCTTCTCCGGACTTGCCTTGGTCTTGGTATGCCTTTTTGTTATAAACATTATGGGTAAGTCGGGGCTCTGTTCCGGCTATGTTGCAGCACTTATGTTCCTTTAGAGGCTCATAGATAAGTGTCAACTCATGTATAGTTTGGTATGCCTTGTCGGCTGGTTTTTGTTGTATAGTCTTTCATTTTAGCGTGGTAGCTTGTACCATATGTATATAGTTTCTTGATTGTTTGGTCATCCCATGTTATGTAGGTTCATGCAATCATATTTTATTGTTGGTTGTCCATGATCCATGTCTACCATTTATATTGGTCTCGTCAGCCCTAAAAGATAATAAAGAAGGTTAGATAAAATGTATGTTGGTGCTCGGCAAGTATGGTCGGGTGCTAGTCATGGTCCTCCAGTTTGGGTCGTGACATTCTCATAAGCGGAGGAGACAAGAAACCTATCACCGATTTCTCGAGCCTTTGACTAGGCTATCTCCTCGGCAAGATTGAACTCCCAAGCGTGGATTTATTCGAGAGTCTCCCTTTGGACTTGTCACTTAGCCAAATCATTTCTCTGCATTTGTCGGTTTGAAGCCTCCCTTAACTTATATTGAACAACCACAGCCTCCATAAGTTCATGGTAATGGATTTATCAATCAGAACCTTCATCTTCTCATCTTCAACCTTGGCATGTACAACTTCAGCCTTGACATATACAGCTTCGACCCCAGCTTTAGCGAGTTCAGCCTCTAACTCCTTGATTTTCTTTGCCTGAGCCAGACCTTTTGCTTCAATGCCTTGGAGCTGAGTTTAAGCTGAGACTAGTTGGGCCGTAACACTATCCTTATCAGCAACAAGTTGATCCATGTTCTTCTTCCACTAATGACAATCAACTTTTACTTGATTAACCTCGCTTCGGAGCTGCGCAATAATTACAAGATTTTTATGCAACTGATATCAAAGTGTTAGCCTCCGAAGTAGGGCAAAAAAGGTTGTACACTATTAAAATCATGGTTACCTACTCATCTAGCCCGAACTCATTTTTTTGAGCTTTGGCTAATGTGGTCCAGAGATCGTTAAGCTCCTCCTCCTTTTTGGATATAATGCAGCCTTAGGCCTTCTCTTCACCCAAAACTTCTTGAGATCGGCCTCATATTGGCTCAGCTCAACTCTAAACTTTACAATGGCCTACACGTGGAATGGAGATATATCAGTCAAAAGAAAGGAAAGACATAATTACAATAATAAAAGTAAGTACTTACCCCAGAGAGGAGATGTTGAGCCTCTTCGAAGATGGTGGATGCATCATTAAGGTCGTCGGCATCCTCAATCCTAATGTAGGAACCCTGAAAGGGATCTTCCTTGAGGATTTTGCTTGGATCGGGCATACACAGAGCATTGGCTTCTTCAATTGCCCCTCTGAATAAGTTTTCAAAGAAAGGGAGTGGTCTATTATCGTGGCCCCGAACTCTTCACTCGGGGCATTCTCATTAGCTTCAGGGGTCTCAACATTTGCCCCCTCTAGTATAGTTGTTGAAGATGGAGGGATAATCTCAACTGGGGACACATGCGCCTTGCCTGCATCTTTCTTCGGGGTTCCCTCACCATTGGATGAGGTCTCTAGTTTGGGAGACTTGACGGCCTCGATTGGTTTCCTGGTTCGAGGCATCAATGCCAACTCTACACCATCATTTTCCTCATCATCTGGGGAATCATGAGCTGAATCTACGCCCATTTGAGCAAATTGTTTTCGCAGCCTTCGAGTAACGATTTTCTTATTTTGAGGGTCTTACGACTTCGAAAACCTCTTCCTTTATTGTACTTCTCCTATTTTGGAATTTAAGGCTTGGTTCCCCTAGCGGAGCCGGCATAATCTCAGATGCATCTCCAAGGCCTGCACAAGTAAAAATGAGTAAATTGACACCACCAGTATATGATAAGTATTTGAAACTTGGGAAAAGAACTTACCATGGTTCCTGGCCTCCCACTGGACCTTTGATAATTCACGCCACTTGCTCTTGTCATAGGAAGAGGTGGCAGCTAACTTTTGAACCCAGTCCTCGAGGTCCGACACCGCGAGGGGTGCCCTGGCAGCGACATCCAAAAGAAGAACAAAGGTATTATGAGAAGAAGAAGAATAAGAAGGACATGTATAGATATCGAGGAAAGGAACTCCACTTACGATTAAAGTATCACCTCTTCGGGAATGACATTTTGTTTCTCTAGGGATAACATCCGAAGTTCTTTTTCCGATGAACCAGCTCATCCAACCTCGATCTTTGGTCTTGTAAATACTGGAAAATATGGTTTTCATTGTTCGAATTTGCAACTTGGTTAGCCCTCAAAATAGCTGGGACCACATACAGTTAAATCAGGTAGCTGAGGGTCAATTTTAACCCGTCGACCTTTTCAGAAAATAAGCACATCCTGATCACGATGCACCAAAAAAAGGGTGAATCTGACAGATGGTGACTTTGTATGTTTTGCAGAAGTTGATCACCACCGGATCGAGGGGATCTAGTGTGAAAGGGTAAGTATAAACACTTAAAAACTCCTCCACGTGGGTAGTAATTCTTTCCTCGGGGCTCGAGATCTGAATCACGACCTCATCTCCCCAACCACAGTCCTTCTTCATATCCTTGATGAGCTTCTCCGATATCAAGCTAATATATCAAGATGTGTGCTCACATCATCCTAGGACGTCGGGGAGATTTTCATTACTAAAGTCTTTCTTGATTACACACGGGTTGGGGGTGATTTCCTCAAGAGTTTGTGGCACCACCGGTTTGGCCGGCCGAGAAGTAGAAGAAGATGATGCTTTATCCTTTTTGGGCACCATTTTGGAAGTTTTAGCCATGACTGTAGGTTAAAGAATATAGGTTGCACTGGGATGTGGTGTTTCTTACAAGAGTTTGGCATTTTACTGCGCTTAAAGAGGCAGTGAAAATGGGTGATTAGAGAAAGGGATGGAGATAGGGAAGATGTAAAGAAGGAGAAAAGTTCTTTACTCAGAGGAATCGCCTAGTATTTATAGAAGTGCAACGATGGTTCGACGATGCTAGTGGCTGAACAATACTGGCATGCATTCAATATTTTGGGAAAGTAGACCGGTGGGATGTTTCGGTCACTTTGAACGCCTGCATCATAAAATTGATGTCATCACTAAAGACTTCAGGAAAACGAGGATAACAAATATTTCTTATCATCTTACTCTAAGAAACGCACGGACTATTTGTATACGTTCGAGATTGAATGCCTTCGGTCTATATACTTGAGAGGTGGTCCGAAGTCCGAGTTCGAGTAAGGCCTGGTTCGAGCTCGAGGGACCAGACCCGAATTCGAAGGTGAAGCACGATAAATACCGATGTCAAGTGCGTTCTACCCTAAAATAGTACCGTTATGGATATGTACCAGAACGAGCTAGATTCCTGCCATGCCCCTAAAGTCATGGCGCAAATCACAAAATAAGATTGTACAATTCCGTAATTGGTGGTTAGACAACTGTACCAAGAATGTTCCATAATGTAAATGAAAATATTCCTTATTTAGGGTTACTCCATTATACAAAGGGGATCTCAATCATTTGTAAGACTATCTTTTACTGAGCAAAAAATATACTCTCTACATTTTCACATACTGTTCATCAGCATTGTCCTTTAGCTCTATTGTTCTTACTTTACTGCTCTTAGCTTATCTCGAGGTCACCACTGTCAAGTATTATTAGTTTGATTCACTTCTAACTTTCATTTCTACTCATATTTCTTGATTACTAATTGATATTGAACTAAATCACATATATTTAAAATCACAAATCAAATTTAATTGTTACTCATATTTTCGTGGTAAACACTTGTGCTAGCGTACGTAGTTACATTTGCTCTTTTAGGTATAATTTGATGGAAGTTTCCTAAATAAAACTTTGTCTTCTCAATCAAAGACTTTATCTCAAGGCTCAGTATAAAAAATTATTTTGAAGCCAGTGGTTGTGAAACCAAATTGTGGAGGTAACCAAGAATAATCACATGGATATATGGAGAAAATGAAAATGTGATCCTTGTGTGAATAGCAGGGCATATTCAACGATAGCTGATGGACATGACCATTATTTAAATTGTTTTCATGAATTTTTAAGTTTTTGTTTCTCCATCGTTAGAAAAAAGAGGACCTGCATAAACCAAATAAATATTAAAAGACTTGAACAATTAAAATAGTTATCGTATTTGATCTCAAGAAAGCACCTAACATAGAAAATGTCAGGCAAAATAATATTATCTGTTTTCATATACGTGAACCTATTTTCTTTTTGGTTCATATCTAAAAGAATGATTCATTTTCATATTTAGAAAAAATTTACCTTCATATAATAATTTAACACACAATATATATGTACCTTATTTTATAGCACAAAATTAATATTTTTTCTTAAAAATTGTAATCTGTCAAATAAATTACATAAATTGAAACGGGGCAGTAATACTTTTTATTTTTCTTAGAAAAAAAATTTAAAGGTGACGATAAAAAGAGTATAACGAATGATTTTGTTATGAAATAAAAGCAATTTAGTAAAACATGAACAAGAAAAAAAATAATTTAGTAAAACATGAACAAGAAATATAGATAGAGAGGAGGAAGAGATTTTCTTCTTCAATTGTGTGTATTTTCCTATCTATTACAAGGCCTTTATATATACATAAAAAGTGAAGAAACCATGTCATGGAATATGTCATTGAACATACAAAATATGTAATTGAATATGTCATTAAGCATTTGAGATGAAGATCATGGAAGAAGATTAGACATCCACTATAATATGATATTTATCATAACACTTCCCATTGGATGTCCATAGATAATGTGCCTCGTTAAAACCTTATTAAAAAAACCCTATGGGAAAAATATCCTAGTGAAGGCAAAAGAGTACACATGTTTAGAAATACGCCTTTCGGTTGCCTCATTAAAAACATTGCAAGGAAAACTCAGTGGGATAAAACCTTGTAAGGGAAAAAGAGTACAACGCGTATTAACTCCCCTTGATGAGAGTATCAATTTATATCCTTGGTCATTCACATACCAATCTTGTATACTAGTTTCTTGAAGGTTGACGTCAGTAGAGATTTGGTGAACAAATCAGCTATATTATCACTTGAACGAATCTGTAACACATTGATATCACCATTATTTTGAAGATCATGTATGAAAAATAACTCACTTGAACGAATCTGTAACACATTGATATCACCATTATTTTGAAGATCATGTATGAAAAATAACTTTGGTGAAATATGCTTTGTCCTAGTTCCCTTTTATGAATCCTTCAATTGGGCTATGCATGATGTATTGTTTCATACAAAATTGGGGTAGTTTGTAACACTTCAAACACATTTGTCTCAAATAATATGTATTATATACCTCAACCATACACATTCTCAACTTTTTTCATGAATAGCAATTATCTCAGCATGATTAAAAAAATAGTCACGATTGATTGCTTAGTCGATCGCCTAGATACGACAGTGCCTCCATATATAAACATAGCATGTTTGAGATCAATCCTTGTGTGTGCCAGATAAATACCACATATCGTCATAACCAACAAGATCGGGATTGCAGTCATTGCATAAAATAAGCTGACATCGGTAATTCCCCTTAGATACGCAATATGTGCGTGATTTCATTCCAATGTCTCCTTGAGTAGAGCTATATCTTGCTAAGACATTAACTGAAAAAGTTATGTCACGCATTTTAGTGTTAGCAAGATATATTAGTGCATTAATTGCACTAAGATAAGGTACTTCATGACCAAGAAGTTCTTCATTATTTTTATATGATTGGAATGGATGTTTATTTATATTGAGTGGCCTCACAACCATTGGGGTACTCAATGAATGTACTTTATCCATATAAAATTATTTTAAAATATTTAAGTGTATCCTGATTGATGGACAAAAATTTCATCTTTTATATACTCAATTTGTAGACCAAGACAAAATTTTATCTTTCCAAGATCTTTCATTTCAGACTCTTTCTTTAAATAGTTTACTACTTTAGGAAGCTCCATGGGAGTTCTAACGATATTTGAATCATCAATATACATGACGATTATAACAAATTCAAATCCATATTCTTTATAAAGACACAAGGACAAATTAAATTATTCTTATACCCTTCTTTGAACAAGTACTCTCTCGGGCGATTATACCACATGCGTCTTGATTTTTTCAATCCGGACACGAATTTCTGAAGCTTTATTTAATAAATTTCTTGGAAACCTTAATATGCTTCAGAACAATTTAAATCCTTCAATGATTTCCATTATACGCATATCAAGTTTTTCATGTATTTCCAGATTAAAACCTGAAATGATTATATCCACCATAAGAGAACATGTCTCCATATAATCAATGTGGGGATATTTACTGATTTTCTTGTGTCACAAGTCGTCTTTATGTTTATCGACTTGAAACTTTTGAACAGGAACACATTTATACCTCCATTGGCTTTATACTTTCAGGTGTTGGAACTATCCGCCCAACTACACATTTTTCAAGTGAAGTCAATTTTTATTGCATATTTTTCATTTGACCAATCATGTTTTCTGCTCAAAATTTATGATAGATTTGAGCTCAGGATTCTCAGCGCTACATTCCATTAACAACACCGTCAACGATCATTTTATATCGGTTCCATCATCGCACAACAAAAGCATAACTTACCGAGATCTTATTATTTTCAGGTACCTGAGCCTCTCTCATGAGGTCTTATAAAATGCTATGTCATGGTGCTCTTATAAAGCACTTACCTCCTTATTATGTCAATCTTGAATATTTGCTACCTACTTCTTCAAGGAGTTTTATCTTTGGAGCCGATTTGTCTATTACGCTTCATGTGTGCCATAAACTCTATCCATCATGGACGTTATGCTATTTGGTGCATTAACAGTTGGAATATGACATTTAGCTTTGGGTCAGCAATGTGCTTGGAGATATTTTAGAAATGAATTATCACTTGAACTTCAAGTTCACATTTTCTTATACGAGGATTTAGATGTATTCATAGTAATTCATTTCATGTATAACTTTTTCAGCTGTTCATTTTCTCCCCCTAAAGTAGGGATCACCAACACATTTTTCAACCTTCTTTGGGAACCCATCTTTGTGTATTGTGACATCTCTATTAAATCATATAACACATATATATTTTTAGATTGGAATATTTGGTTCCTGACCGTGAACCAATTGTGATGGGGAGAATTTATCATAACTTGTTGGCTAGATGCGTACAAGTGCTGTTGTATTTTAAATAATACACCTCATACCAAATTTCTATTTGGGAGTTTTGTTCTCATAACTAATGGTTTAGCTATAATTGGAGGCATACAATTTCTGCTAAAGCTACTTGGATTTAAACCAGCATTATCAAGATAAATTATCATAATATTTATTCTGAAACCGTGCTCTAATAATTTGAGCAAACAACCTTGCAAAAACCAAAGTGCAAGTTGATAACAAACGCACATGTGACAATACAATAGATGCATCTATTAAAATCATATAATAGTAAACGTTCCACATGGCAGGTGACTGAGCCTATATATATATTCCAGAAATTAGGGAATACAATCCCAACTCTAGCTGGTATAGTAATCAATTTATCATGAGAACAAGTCGTACAAGAGAATTCTTGAAGAATTTTTGAATTCTTCAATATGTGTCAATGTGAATTCTCAATCATGTTTCGCATCATAAGTGAACCGGGATGGCCAACCAGTCATGCCAAGTGATATTTATTTTAGTAAATCGCTAGTTTACTTGTGGCATGTGATTCTATCATCATGCTTACACTTTTATAGTACAAATAGAAGAAAAATCAAGCAACCTTTCATATTTACCCGGTATAATTATAGTAATACGAAGATATTCAATTTTCCTTTCATTTATAGTCTCAGTATGCCAATCAATTTAGCTAATATATTTGAAACTCAAAAAATTCCTTTTGAGACTTACTACTATCAATGTCATGAATAATTTTATTTATTCAGGTAGTAACAAATTCGCTCTTCCGGAGCTCTCAATAATTTTATACTACAAGATCTTTTGTCATACCATCCATATGGTGAATGTTTCCTTCACGGAAAAAACCATATCATAATAATTATCATGATCAAACTCATCATAAGCAAAATTATTTTTTGCTTTAATTTTGCCTTTAATAATCTTTTATAAGACATGGCAAATTTTTTTTTGAGGTTGGCGTACCACATGTCACTCAAACGCTGTGGCTTACCGATATAAAGGCACCTTAAGCCATAATTAATTGGAACATAAACCCACTCTTATCATCATGGAGTATCGAAATTTGATCCCGATATTTTACCCTCATGGTTCAATGCGACTTGAACTCATTGAAGTTGATATCATTAATAGCAAAGGACAAAAATAATTTCAATTACGAATGAAATGCTTATCTCTTGAGTTAAACTCTTCATAATATCATTTGGATATAATTCTCAACAGTAGACATTCGGTTACTCATATCAGCTAAGTAATTAGTGTCAAATAGATATATGAAAATACAAAATAATATTGATAATTCACATGTGGTCTTTGCTGCAATAAGCCGACTTCAGGATAAAAGTGATATGACCAGAACATTCAGGAAAATTGATGTATCAAATAGAATAATAAAATACTACTAGTTACTATGTACTTTTGTGAAGATAAGTATTATGCTCTCTAGAAATACAAAGAAATATAGTTGAACCTTTAAGTCAATCAGGGAATCAAAACAAAATAGTGGAAAATGCTCTGTCTACTAGCAACTACTACATGCTTTCCATATAGAAATGATTGAACATGTTAATTTGATAAGAAGTATAATTTGGTGTAGTACATATTTCTTGTACTATTATTTTATCTTATCAAATTAAATAGTTATGAGAAGTATTATTATTTTTATTAATTCTAGTTTCAAATGAACTTAGATAAAATTGCAAAGAAACGTTATTTACCTTCACTGTAATCATGCCTAAAAGAAATACATTGTGGTTAATATAAATGGTTACTATTTATTTTAATTTTTTCCTTCAGATAAAGGAATATAAACCAGAAGATGAGTGACAACTACTAGGGTGTCCATAGATATTCGAAAACCGATCTAACCGTACTTCACTTAACCAATTTTTAGGTTTCTTTTTAAGAAACTGTAGGTTTTTATATAGATCTATAACCACACCGATAATTAGGCTATGTTTTTTATTTTATAAAAATAAACCGAAAAAATAATGAACCGTGCCGAATAAATTTTACATGTGGAAAATATATTTATTTTGTAAGTTTAAAAGTAATAATGCATTAAACTTTCTTTGGGCCTTGGAATTATAAAAACTATTACAAACCAACAAGTAATTAGACGCAAAATACTAATTCCTAAACCTATTATGCTACTTCTACTTAAACTAAGTTATTTCATGTATCTCTATTAGCAAGACACAAAGATTTTAAGCGATTATGAGTGAAAAACTACAGTGTATTGAAATTGTTTTCTTTCATATAATTTAGATTTATCTTTTTGAATATTTAATCTTCTATAGCTTTATCCTTGAGTACCAACTTGGTATATCTTTCAACCCGTGTGATTTATATTTTCTTTGATTTGTTTGATTTCTTTTATATTGTTGTAGAATGTTGATGGATCTATACTCTAACTATTTTTTTAATTCAACATACCCTTTAAACAGTAAAAATATCTTGAGAGTTTTGCTAAGTCCTCTAAAAGAACGTATGTTATTGCATTTTACTTTTACTGGTGAATTTTACATGATATTAAAAAAATACCGAAAATTAATCAAACCGTACCATTACCGAAGAGAAACCGACATAATTGGAACTATTTCGAAAAGTCTAATTTTGATTATACATAATAAAATAATCGAATAATTGATATAGTACAAATTTTATAAAATATTCGGCAGAAACGAACCATTGACACCTCTAACAACTACACTGAAGTGCATTTCTTATGCAAGCACGACCTACTATTCATTAAAAATATAGCTCAATATATATCTAAAATCATAACTTTTCAACTATTATTAGTTATTGATCATAAGAAGTTTCTGATTTAAGAACTATTCTACAAAAGACCATTTGAAGCGCATTTTTTTAATGTCATATCTTATGTGATAATAGCATGTACATATTTGTGGATACGTAAATCCATAAAGTACAAATTGCATAAATCAAAATTATACAAACCATACCTTCTTGGAAACATAGTGAAATATAGCATAAAGGTTTGTGTGTTATTAGAGGTGTATATAGTTCGGGTTGGTTCAAAATTTTCAATTACCAAACCAAACCAATTATAGTATCGGATTTTATATCTATAAACCAAACCAAACAAACGATATCGGGTTTTTCAATCTCGGGTTTTCTCGGGTTTTATGATTTTATTTTTCCGATAATTCTTCATAGCACAAATAATTAACTTGTGCTCCACATACTTCTCTAATCTTACAAAGATACAACTATATAATGTATTTTTCAAGAAAATAATACAATAATATTAGATGAGTCATAGCATTGTACTAAAATATTCAATAACAAAAATACTAAAATCCATAAAGAAAATATTACTAAGTAATAAGCCATAATAAATATTAACATAATCTAAAGTACTATATAAGTCAAGCTTAATTAATTAAGTACAACTATAAGTATATTAGGTACACAACTAACACTAAAGAAAAAAATAAACTAAGTTATGTATTTTCAATATAAACAATGCAAAACTAAAAAGTAAATATCCATGCTATTGTCATTTCTAGTGTTGAATTGAATTTTCTTAGTTAGCATTAGTATTGATGTAAAGTTTATTTGGATTACTACCTTTATGAACTATAAGGTTTATTGGACCATTCAAGAATGTTAATTCCAAACTTGAAATAATATATTTAAAGATAAAACTGTGAAAATGTTTAAGAAATATTTATGAATTGTATTAAAAGTAAATATTTATATGTATAAAATATTTGTACAAATTGAATAAGTGTAATATCGGGTTGGTTTGGTTTCGTTTTGACTTTTTTTAGTTAAAACCAAACCAAACCAATTATGGTCGAGTTATTTTTTCCAACACCAAACCAAGTCAAACCAACTCATGATCGGGTTTTTTTTTCGGCTTGATTCAAATTACCGGTTTGATACGGTTTATCGATTTTTTTTGTACACCCTGCTGTAAGCTATGCCAACAAATATAGTAATATCAGATGTACTGCTTGAGTGCTCATCTTATCGTATCTTTAATGTATGATGATATTGTCTCTTCTATTTATATATATGAAAATTCTTGAAGAAGGAAGAGATCAAACTCTATTGGTTAGATGCTCGTGTTGATGACGTGTTATGAAATAAAAGTAATTTAGTAAAACATGAATAAGAAATAAAAGCAATTTAGTAAAACATGAACAAGAAATATAGATAGAGAGAAGAAATAGATTTTCTTCTCCAATTGTGTGTATTTTCCTATCTATTACAAAGTCTTTATATAGGCATAAAACGTGAAACTGCTTTGCATTGGATTGTGTTGGATGTTCTCTATTGTTGTTGATCATCTCTCCCACAGCCAAAGGCTGGGGAGAGATCACAGCTTCCATAGATTTCGTCAAAGCAGCATTGACGTGAAGCAGCAGCTCAAAATTCTGAAATATGAGTCCGTTGCTACAGTGATTCAAAAAATAAAAATTTAGAACTGTCCCAAATGGTAATAGATTTGAAGATGAAATCAAAAGGGGATTGTTCTCAAAGACTAGGTGGTTCTTTTGACACCAAGTTTGCTACGATCCACCGCTGGATTCTGAAGTTATGGCCGATGAATAGTGACGGAATCACTATTCACCCTTCCTCCTAGAGAGAAGGCGCATATGACAAAGGCCAAGGACTAAAGGTTGCCCTACTCCGGCGAAGCACAAGCTGGGTGCGGATGCACGAGGCGAGTGCCATTGAGGATTAGGCTGTGCATACGAGGCTGTGCTCAGTCAAGGCGAAGGACTAGCATGTCCTTAGCTAACCTCAGGTGCGCGCATGGATGTGATCCAAAGATGAGAGGCGCCTGGAAGTTATTGAAGATAACTTCTCCTCGCTTGAGTCTACAGCTCTATAAGAATTGGGAGACGCCAAGGAGAATTTGGATCGCTTAACCGATGAGCACAAGGATGGACTGACCAACCTTGAGCTCAAGCTGACCGAGGTCGTATCAGCACTGCACGGGGAATAAAATTAGATCATGGAAGAAAATTAGACATCCATCATAATTTGATATTTATCCTAACAAATTTATATTATTCAAAGAATTAAGCTTTCTAGGACTAATAATGAGTTTTAGCGCGTTGAATTTTGGCAATCGTCTTTTTCTCTTAGTATTTTTTTCTTAAAGGTGCGACATGATAATTTCGTCATTTTGGGTCCCAACAAATCATTGAAGACAACAACTCAAGCAGACGATGGACAATATAAAAACATATATTTGTACCAAAAACGTAGGACCATTTGTTTTTATTTTTAGGGAATAACTCGGACTTTCAAACAAGGATGGCGGAAATATTTCGCACTCTTTATTCCGTATCTCGTCCTTTTTTCCTTTTTGTTTTCGGTCAACTCCTCCGTTGTTTCGTAAAGCCAGATCTGACTCTATAAATCACAAGCCTCAATTCCTTTCCGTGTGTAATTTTGTCTACTCATACTAAGAAGGTAATTAGTTTGTGTTTGGTTTTTCCTATTTTCCTCTTTCAGTCATGAAAATTTTCTACTATTTTTTGGCTGTAAAAGCAAGCTAGATTTCTCATTTCTTTTTGCTAAAAGATTTTTGTGTTTGTAAACATAGTACTGCTACTGTTTCTACTTTTGTTCTCTCTACACATAGTTCCCTTTAGGTATTTTCAGTTATGATTGTGTTTTCAAGATTTGAGCCAAAATGGCAATCATATAAACTTCTTGCGCTCCAAGCACATTAGACCACAAATGCGTGGCAATTTTCGTAGTAAAACTTTTTATGTAATATCAGCAATTTATTTTGATGATTTATCTTTAGCTGAAACGATCTCTCTATCCCTCCGGTAATGGTAAGGTCTGTGTACCAGACCCCACTAATGAGATTTATTGTATTTTGATGTTTTGTAATTTTTATTTAGAAGTTGTATTTGTTTTATCAGGGATTATATTGAAGAATCGGAAAAGGAACTAATCACAGAGATCTGAAAGATGGATTCCTCTATTTCAACAACACAGCATCCCGTTTCAATTATGGTTGGAGTAGGTAATTTGCGACGTCAAAACAGGAAGGAGAACTGTCCATCTGTATTTGTCGAAAAGGAAGGAAAGATATTCAACGATCATTTACCTTTGCCTAGGAGCAATAAACCATCTACAGACCGCGTTGCATCAAATCGAAATAATAATTCATATTCAAATTATAATGAGCGATCACCAAACCAAATTCGTCGGGATGCACCAATCCCGTCTCCATCATTTAGCAATTATAATTCATATTCAAATTATGAGGTGACACCGACTGCAGGTTCGGGAGGTGATCCTCCGGCATCAAGATCCGACAATTTCTATTCCATGATTCCTTTTATCATTGTCTTCTTTTTTATCGTCTTCAAGTTCTTTATGTAGAATTTTACATTTTACTTTTCGCATGAATTGTTGCTTTTATTTAGAAAAAATAAAATACTGTAGCCCCACACACTAGAGGAAGAGGGCAGTTGTCCATGGTGCAATAGCTTATGGGTCAAGTTTTTCATTTCGATGTATGATATTTAATTAAGTTTTGAGTTATACCTAAACCACTCATCATGCATAGGAATATGATAACGTCCAAACTAAAGAAAGTCTGTTGCAATAATAATCCACCAAGAGTCAGAGGTAGAATCACAAGAAATTTAAATAGGTTTTATGGTAGATATCTAAGAGTGAGACTAAATATACCTTAAATTAGCATTTGGAGTGACTAAATCCAAGAATTACACTAACTATTATAGTAAGAGACAATTCAGCAAGCATGTAACAAGCGAGATTTAACTATAAAAATTACGTGCATGATTAAAGGCCTAGGATTATATTTTTTTTACCTAGGTGTTTCACTAGATGAACATAATATACTAAGCTTGATTGACTGATTTTTTTTTTTTTTTTTTTTTTAAACCCCTCCCAAATTAGGAGGATCTATAGTGTTTCCACACTTCCCCTCCACGGTGACTCGAACCCAGGACCTAACGGTCGTAGGTGGAGGTGCTTACCAACTGAGCAAGCCTCACTTGTCTGATTGACTGATTGGGGATGTTACGTACACACCCTAATTTACTCACTCGATGTTTCTCAACTAAGAAGTGGAGAGATTTAAATTGCTCTCTCGAGTCAATAGAATTGCATCAAGCTTTAGTGTTGTTGTATCCAAGTTAAGAGATCCCTATCTCTAGTTTACTCTTTTTAATTAGGTCTGAACGAATTCTCAATTAGTCTAATTCTTTGTTAGTTAAATTACCCAAACTCAATGTTAGGACTGAAAAAGCAAGTGTTGTGTGGAAGCTAGCAAAACAAATCTTCAACGACGATGAATAAGAAAACAAAAGAAAAATGTACAAAACGAGAATAAAAATTTAACGTGGTTTAGTTAATTGACCAACATGCACGGCGGAGATGAGAAATCCACTATATATAAGAGAATACAAAATATCGGAAGAACAATTTCACGAAGAGGCAAACATAAGTGACACACTAACACTTATCCCGTAAGTTCCCCCTCCCCTCCCCTCCAAACATGACTCACAAATCTCATATGGCTACATTGTGGATACTGGTGAATGAGAATGACAGATACTCAATTTATAGAATTCCAAACATTTTCCTACAAGAAAAAAGATTAGCCAAATATAAGAGATTTATAATTTTCTTTTATAAGGAAGAAAACTCAAGTGTGATAAATATGTTGTCCTTTCCTTTATGAGATAGGAAAATCAATTATGGTGAGAAGATTAAATCTAGACAGCTCCTTACAATTCTCCCACTGGCTTGAATTGTTCTTGCAAAACAAACCTGATCAACCTCTTCACATAACCTCCATCATATCGCATATCCAAATCTCTACCACAAAGTTTGTCTCAACGTCCTTAGCACACTGGTCAAATTTCTCATACAAAAATCACGATTATCGTCAAATAGGTTGCGACTAGAACTAAACCCGCCAAGATGAACATTTCTTGAACCTTGCTCTTATATCACTTATTAAGACCGAAAAGGCAGGTGTCAAGCGGAAGCTAGCAAAATAAATCTTCAACAACGATAAATAAGCAACAAAAGAAACATAAATATTTTACGTGGTTCAGTTAATTTATCTATATCCATGGAGGAGATGAGCAATCCGCTATATCAAAGAGAATAAAAAATATCTAGAGAACAACTTTACGAAGAGGCAAACACAAGTGACAGACTAACACTTATTCCGTAATGTTCTCCCCCTAAACATGACTCTCAAACCCCATATGGTTACATTGTGGATGCTGCTAAATGAAAAGGATTGATCCACAATTTAAATAACTCCACATCTTTTCCTAGAAGAATAAAAATGACTAGCCAAATATAGGAGATTTATAATTTTCTCCTACAAGAAGAAAAACTCAATTATGGTAAATATGGTATCATTTCCTTCATGAGATAGGAAACCAATTATGGTAAGAAAATCTGGACAACTCCTAACAACTCAACTCATTTTTCTCAAGAGTCAAATCATAAGAGCACGAATCAATGTTTGCAACTACTAATTTACAATTAAAGGATATATAAAAATAACTAAATAATAAATAACTCAATCTCAAATAAGCTCAGTGTTGGATACCGAAAAGTTGTTTTACTTCAAGTCCTAAGGAAAAAGATATGCTAAAACGACCTAAAAATTCTATTTGTAATGCTTCAATTTTTTTTGCCTAAAATGCGCTCCGGGGTGCTTTGCAGCTGAACAATGAGAGTGCGATTTGGACTATTTGAGTCTTTAACTTTTTACCTTTTTGTACGTTCTTCCGAAAAAATATAATAATGAGTCATCCAATAAATATAAATTATTTACAACATCAATATACAACAAATATAATAACCACATTAGTACCTTGTTCAAGTTGCTCTATATTATCAAGATCTTTTCTAACACTAATATGTTGTTTAATTTTTTATTTCGAAGTCAATTTTGAAAATACACTGCAGTTTACACTAATTTAGGAGTCACTAAAATCTTAAATGAATTTGAAAGATGTCCTCCTCTACTAAACAAACATTCAGATGCCAAACTTGAAACCGGAACATCTAATACACCACAAGCCAGCTCCACAAGAACATGAATAGCTGAATTAATTTTCCACTAGAGAAGGACATCAAATTCTTTAGTGTCATCCTCAGTTTCTTCACCAAAATATTTATCTAACTCTTCTCTAACATCCACATATCCACTCACAGTTTTATATTTCTTTAGATGTTGCATGAGTGAGTCTAAAAGTCTTGTATTTTGGGTACTTACTTGACTGCCAAAAAGTTCGGAAGTAGAAGTGTCCAATGAAGTGCAAGTTAAGGATGAAGCAAGTGTGATACCTTTTAAGCTAGACTTTACATACTCACTAAATAATGAAGTCATGTATTTCTTCACTTCTGCTTGTACAGTTGCCTCCGATTTTTACCAAATATCTTTACAAGTGTGTAGCCAACTAACTTGAGCTTGTAATAATAATGAAATGAAAATTATCTTGTTCATTTTTCATAAAGCACCCCAATAAGATCGGTGTGAAGGATCGAAGGTCGAGCTCATAATAGATCAGATCGCGGCATGAGGATGAGACATTGAGTTCGAATTCGAGGTACCTAGCAAGATCGAAACCGATAATGGTCGAGGTTGAGCAGGATAGACCGAGTGAAAATGCGAGATATCCGTCACTGGTCGAAGATCGTGGGGAAGATCTCGGAACATATCAAATCAAGGGCGATTGTTTAGTTAATCACGAGATTTACTTCCGTAATAAGAATTGTACCATAAATAGGATTCATCTACTATATAAAGAGAGTTATAATCATTTGTAATATACTTTGTTCTCACGTTATCAAAGAAATATAACACTTTTTCTTTAGCTCAAATTCTTGTTCATCAGCTTGTTATTATATTTTTAATTGTTCTTGCACCAATCAGTTCGAGGGTATTCAAGCTTGAGGGCTGAATTCCATTCAAACACTGGGTAAACAGTTTGGCGCATATTCTTGTTCATCATCTTGTTATATTTTTAACTATTCTTGCACCAATCAGTTCGAGGGTATTCAAGCTCGAGGACGATATTCCATTCAAACACTCGTTTGCTTTATCTTATTGTCAATTTCTATCATTAATCTACATATTCATCAATTGATATTAGGTGAAATCGCGTGTCCTTAAAATCACATTATAAGCTTAATTATTATCTAATTTTTAGGATAAACAGTACCACATCTAGTGTGAATGTACAACATGTGTTTGGTTTAAATTGGATAAACTTAGGATAAATTTGTTGTTTCCATTAGTAACCTTAGTTATCTTAGTGATTTAGTGTCCCACTTAAGATATCTATCATCAAATTAAAAAAGTAAAATACTCAAAATTTTATAATATATAATTTTTAATATAGTAAATTTTATTTTTTTTAAAAAGTATAAATGTCCCATTTCAAGCTGTTCCTTCGATCTCTTTCTACATCGAAATCGAGTTGTAAGCATCTTTATTTCTTCCTTCTTCTAGTTTCCTTAGATTCAAAATTTTGTCTTATCTGATTTCAATTGAAATACTAAGAGCACTAATATTTTTTTGCTTAAGTTTGTATTTGGCTAATGGTAAGCAACCCCCACTTCCAACCGAGAGGTTGTGAGTTCGAGTCTATCCAAGAGCAAGGTGGGAAGTTCTTGGAGGGAAGGATGCTGGGGGTCTATTTGGAAACAGCCTCTCTACTCCAGGGTAGGGGTAAGGTCTGCGTACACACTACCCTCCCCAGACCCCACTAAGTGGGATTATACTGGGTTGTTGTTGTTGTTATTGTTGTTGTATTTGGCTAATTAGTTTGATAATTACTTTTGAATATCAATTAGTGTTTGACCAAACTTTAAAATACTGCTTCTAAGTGTATTTTTCTTAAAAGTGCTTATCAAAAAAGTGCTTTTGGAGAGAAGCTACTTTATTCTACTTCTCCAAAACTTCTTCTGATTCTCCTCAAATGTACTTTTTTTCCTTCTAAAAGCTTGGCCAAATACCTTAATTTTTGGTTAAAAGTATTTTTGGCAAAAAAATAGGAGCATTTTTGACCAAATAAAAACTTGGCCAAATAGGTTATAACACCGATTTCACTTGGCACTACGCCAAAGGTAAATAATAAAAGTAGATCAAGGGTAATATGGTTAATTTATTTCTATTTTTATTGTATGATAACTTATCTTGTAGTATTAGTTATTCCACATAAGACAAAATTTTGAATGTATTTAACTTAGGTTCCATTTTGGTTGGAGTGCAAAATATTGTTGAAATTGGATCCATGTGGCTTCCCCAATTCACATTACACATTTGCATATTAAATTTTGCTGCTTGTCTTTGTCACTTTTTGCTTCCATTTTTATATTTTCCGACACACGATGAATAAAAAGGGTGATAGTGGAGTTGGCCGGTGGTTTCAATAGTTGGTGTACGACGGGCCCTTTTTGGTGGTTAAAAAATGAGGGGTGGGCAATAGAGTGGTTAGGGTTATTCATAAAAACTCAAAAAATCCATCAAAAAATTGATATTTTTTAGGTTAATTTTGTTTTTGGTTTTAAATTTTAAAAAAAGATTAAATTTGATTTGATTTTGGTTTTAATAAAGTAATAACCGGAAAAAATCGAACCGAACCGACTAAAGAAGTAATTATTTATATTTATTATTATACATATATATATGTATATTTTTATAGAAAGTTTCTAAAATATTATGGTACATATTAGTCGTTTATATTTTTAGTCTAGTTCTATTCTATTATAATAATCTAATTTTTTGCCTTTACATTCTAGTTTGATTGATAGTTTGCTTTAGCTAAGTACACGATATATATCACGCTAAAATTAATTCATTTTAAATTGAGTCCTTAATTATCCATCACTATTTGATTCAATTATCATCAATATGGTATGATAGTTTTATGTTACAGATGTGGTCGCCGAAATATGTATTTGGTAGTGTATGTCTTATATTTAAGAAAAAATCATATAAATAACTAAAAACCCAAAAAAATAATAAAAATCGACAAAAACCGAATCGCTAAAAAATCGACTTAATTGGTTAGGTTTGATTCCAATATTTTAAGAACCGACTTACTTGACTTGGTTAATTTTTAGGAAAAAACTGATCCAAACCAAACCATGAACACCACTAAAGGTGGTAGAGATAGTATACTGTGTTTTAAAAGGCATGCGTGTTAGACGAGTCGTTTTAGATATGCATCATCGAAGCGTAAGCCTCGAGGCACTGGGCTTAAGCCCCCGTGGGTATTTAATTTTTAATATTTTATAAAATAACATAATTATACTAAATATTTTTATATGAATAAAATTGATTAAAATTATGAAAACTATAAAGAAGAAAATTATATATATATACTGCACAAAAAATTAGTGAAAACAATCCATTATACGCTACTTATAAGCACAAATAACTTGAGTTGAAAACAATAAAGTTATCTATATGCAGGAACAAAAAGAATTTAACCTGCAATTTGAACTTTGAACTTACTGCTATGGCGGAGAAGGAAGTGTTTTTTTTGTATTTGAAAAAAAATTGATTGTTTGTTTGTCACGGCCCAGATTTACCCCATCATCGGGTGTCGTGATGGCGCCTACTAACGGAACTAGGCCAGCCAAACATTACATATTCTCTGTCAACATCATCAATATAATATACTATCAACAATTGAATAAGTGCGAAAGACTTTTAAGTTTAACAAGATAATTTAAAAATGCGGAAGTTTGAAACACATCACTACCCAAAACCTGGTGTCACTAGCTCACGGACTGCTATAGAATACTACAACCAAGTCTGAATGAAGAAAATATATAAGTCTGTTTCGGAACAATAAAAATAAACTGAAGTAAAGGAAAGAGACTTCGGCCTGCGAACGCTAGCTAGGCTACCTCGAAAAGTCCCTGGACTGATGATAGCTCCTAGAATAAATATCCTACTGCTGCTGTCCAAAAGCTGCTCCTGGATCTGTGCACAAAAAAATGCACAGAGTGTAGCATCAGCACAACCGATCCCATGTGCTGGTAAGTGCCTGGCCTAACCTCGGCGAAGTAGTGACGAGGCTAGACAGGACTACCAAATCATCCCGTACAATTCTATATACATGTATACACTAAAAATAACAGAAATACTGAAACTAAATAATAAAAAGGGGAGAGAAGCATATTGTGGGGAGTATAATTGAATATATCGTTCATCAACGTAATTAGAAACATGGCACAATAATAATTATCACAGAATAAGAAATTCAATAGTTGCACAACATTAACCTTTGTGCTTTTACCCTCATTCTCACCCAAAGCAATCGAATAAAATGCATGGCATCACCCTTCGTGATTTCCCTCACATAACTCTCATTTTATAGAATGGAATGACCTTTCGTGCAATTATAATCAAATTAGAGCACAAAATGTACCATCGTGCGTAAATAGTCGAAATATAGCACGGAAAGACTCTTCGTGCAATTATAATTAGAAATAGCACAGAATGACCCTTCATGCAATATCACTTTTCTTCACCCAAACAGCAGTCACAACCAAACAGGAAAGAAGAATAAATAAATAGTAAGCATTATCCCGGCGAGGGAGTAACACAAATAACAACTGAGTCCCGGCAAGAGAACAATAACAATAACTTTCACAACCCGGTAAGGATAATACTCAATATATTCAACTATCCCGGCAAGGGATTAATCACAACTCCTTTCAATACTTTCATCTTTTACTCAATAGTATTTAGCAAAGAATTCATCTTTTACTCAATGGTACTCAATAGTATTTAGCATTCATCTTTTACTCAATATATATATATATATATATATATATCTTCAAAGCATGAACTATAGCAGATAACTCCAAATCGTGTACGGGGTAGTTCTTCTCATGAGGCTTCAACTGACGAGAAGCATATGCATTAAATCTACCCTAATGCATAAACACACATCTGATATCAACTCTCGAAGCATCACAATACACGGTGTAAGAAGCTGAAGGCAAAACCAACACTAGAGCTATGGTCAAAGCTGTCTTGAGCTTTTGAAAGCTCTCCTTGCACTCGTCCGACCATAAAAATGGTTCACCCTTCTAAGTCAACTTGGTCAAGGGTGAAGAAATAGATGAAAAACCCTGGACGAACCAGTGATAATATCCTGCCAAACCGAGGAAACTCCGAATCTCTTTGGCTGAGGATGGTCTAGGCCAACTCTGCACCACCTCTATCTTCTTCGGATCAACCTGAATACCATCACTGGACACCACGTGTCCCATAAAAGTCACAGAACCAAGCCAGAACTCACACTTGGAGAACTTTGCATAAAGCTTCTCCTTCTTCAATTTCTGTAATACCACTTTCAAATGTTGAGCATGCTTCTCCTAGCTACGCAAGTACACCGGGATATCATCAATAAAAACGATAACAACCGAATCAAGATACGGCTAAAATATGTTGTTCATCAGATGTATGAACGCGGCTGGGGCATTAGTCAGCCTAAACGACATAACTAGAAACTCAAAATTCCCATATCTAGTCCCGAAGGCAGTCTTCATAATATCCGAATCCCTGATCTTCAGCTAATGGTAGCCTGAATGGAGATCAATCTTAGAGAATACCCTTGCCCCCTGGAGCTGGTCAAAGATATCATTAATGCGCGGTTGTGGATACTTGTTCTTCACTGTCACCTTGTTCAACTGCTTGTAGTCAATGCACATTCTCATTGTGCCTCCTTCTTATTCACAAATAGGACATGTGCACCCCATGGTAACACGCTAGGATGAATAAACCCCTTATCTAGGAGCTCCCGAAGCTGATGCTTTAGTTCATTTAACTTCGCTGGTGCTATATGATACGGAGGAATGGAGATGGGTTGAGTTCCCAACACCAAATCAATACCAAAATTAATGTCCCTATCCGGGGTCATACACGGCAGGTCTATAAGAAATACATCATGGAAATCCTTCACAATAGGAACATAATCAATACTGGGAGCCTCAACTCCAACATCACACACGAAGGCCAAATATGATAGATAACCTTTCCCAACCATACGATGGCCTTTCAAGAAAGATATAACCCTACTAGGGACATAGTCAGTCATACCACGCCACTCGATCCTCGGAACACCTGACATAGCTAAGGTGTCTGTCTTTGCATGACAGTCTAGAACATCATGACACGGAGATAACCAGCCCATGCCCAGAATAACTTCGTAGTATACCATGCTCAAAAGCAATAAATCAACTCGAGTCTCCAGACCCCCAATAATAACAAGACAGAACCGATACACATGGTCCACAACAATAGTATCACCTACCGGGGTAGATACGTGCACAGGTAAAGCAAGACACCCTCAAGTCGTACCCAAATTATGAGCAAAATATGATGAAACATAAGAATAAGTAGAACCGAGATCGAATAAGATAGAGGCATCTCTTTAGCAGACTGAAATAATACATGTGATAACAGCATCTGATGCAATGGCGTCCCTCATGTCCGGAAGAGCATAAAATCGAGCTTGACTACTACTAGATTGGTCTCCATCCCTAGGGCGGCCCCTAGCTATTTGGCCCCCACCCTTACCTGATTGGAAGGGTGGTAAAGTAGATGGAGTAGAAGAGGAGGGATGATCCCTCTACTGAGACCAACTACCACGAAGCCGAGGACATTATCTCCTCATGTGACCAAACTCTCCGCACTCGTAGCAACTACCCGGTGCTAGAGAAGGGGACTGAAGGGAACCCCTCGCACCGGAATGACCAGCCGATGCACTCAGCGCAGAAGAACCCTGAGCTGAAATGGCATATGATGAACCCTAAGCTGGGAGGGCACTAAGAGAAGACTGGACTTACTGAAACCCCTGATGAATGCGGCCTGAAGACGCCCCATGATACTCAGGACGAGCCGACAGGTGAGGCCTGAAAGAACGACCTCTGCTCTACTGAACCTGGCCCCTAGACGGAGCACCACTGAAGCTACCCAATCCTCGTGGCCTCTTGGCCTCTCTCTCCTCTCTCTCCGGACGGTGATTCGTCTCAATATCACAAGCAATATCAACTGCATCCTCAAAGGTATGACTCAGAATCCTCTCTCGAATCATAAACATACGGATGTGATAAATGTGTCCGTCCACAAACCTCTTAATCCTCTCCCGATCAGTCGGGTCCATCCATGGAGCATAACTAGCCAACTCAGAAAATATCACCTCATATAGAGACACGATTATATCTCATTGACGAAGCCACTTGAACTGTCTACGCAACTTCTCCCTCTGAGACTGTGGTACCCACTTCTCCAAGAAAAGGGTGGAGAACTCCTGCCATTACAAAGGCACTGCACCTACCGGCCTATGCCGCTTATATTCCTCCCACTAAGTGAAGGCTTCTCCTAAGAATTGAAAGGTAGTAAATTATACCCCGCTCGACTCCAAGATCCCTAGTGTACGAAACATATGTCGGCGCTTGTCGAGAAAACTCTAGGCATCCTCGCCCAGAACACCACTGAAAGTAGGAGGTGAGAGCCTACCGAACCTCTCAAGATGACGCTGCTCATCGTCTGGCATAGATTGAACCACATCGCCCTGAACCAGGGCAAGCGGCTAAACAGGTGCAACCCACTAAGCCGGTGGCACCTCTAGTGTTTACAAACCATGTACTACATGTTTAGGTGTGCGAGCAGCGGGGGTCTGATTGCCTTCCCCGGCCTGCAAAGTAGCTGCTACAATAGTGGCTGAGACTGCGTGAGCCAGACCATTGCAAACTGATAGAATCTGCGCTATAGCCTCCTAAAGACCCGAAATCATAATAGGCACCACCGGTGCTTGAACAAGTGCTACTGGAGTCTCTATAGCTGGAGCTTGATCTTGAGCCGGGGCAACTGGTGGGTCAACAGGTTCTGCCCCCCCGGCTCTACCTCGACTATGACCTCGATCACGACCGCATCCCCAGCATCTGGTGGCCTCAGTAGGTGGTACAGGTGGTCTTCTGCCACGTCCGGTAGCACGTGTTCTCACCATCTGCGAGAGAATAACATAATAGAATTTAGTTCTCGCATCAACAAAGTCGCACGATAAGAATTCCAAGAATATGAAGTTTCCTAAAGGTTCTACAGCCTCCCGAGGATAAGTACATACGTCTCCGTACCGATCCGCGAGACTCTACTAAATTGGCTCATGACACACGAGACCAAGTAACATAGGCTTTGATACTAGCTTGTCACGATCCCAACCCGATCATGATGGCGCCCAACACACTACTAGGCAAGCCTGACCATTTCCAATATTTAACCCAATTGATAAATAGAGCCAGATAGATAATACAGTGAATCACCAAAAAATTTAAGTCAATGAAAAGGAAATACTAATAAAAATGTGAAAGTTTAACAAAATACAGAATATAGCCCAACCATGAACCCGATGTCACGAACATGAGCCTCTGAATAAAGAATGTCATCCTACTACAAGGTCTGTCTAAAATTTGATAACGTAGAAACAAAAGATAAGGATAGAGGGGAGGAATCTAAAGTTGCGAATGGCATGCAGCTACCTCGATGCTCCCGAAAGCTAACTCTGCTCGATCAAACTGGATCTACTCAGCCTCAGAAGAACCTGGATCTGCACACAAGGTGCAGGGAGTAAAGTGAGTACTCCGACCCAGTGAGTAATAAACATAAATACAGTCTGAAAGCAAGAAATTGCAGAAAATACACAATATAACATATATCTAAAAGTTCAGATCAATATCGGTGTAAACATGTAAAAGAATAATATAGTAAAGGGAATAATGCATGATGAGATGCAACACATATAACGATATACTCTAGTACCCGCTGTGGCATGTAGCTCGCTCCACTTATTTAACATCGATGGCACTCACTGGGGACATGTACAGACTCCCGAGGGGCTCCTACAGCCCAAGCGCAATATCAGCCATCTCATGGAATCAAATAGGCTCTCAGCCTCAATATCAGTATATCATTGTTGTGGCATGCAGCCCAATCCATATAAAAGAAAAACAACCTCACTATTGGGTCCTCGACCTATCTTAGTCAAATAATTTCACAGCCACTCAGGCACGACATACTATAGGGATCTCAGCCCTCATACCTTTTTCATTTAATATTCATGATTAAAAACACAGTCCTTATATTATTTAACAGTCGAAAACATGATTGAGAGTATAATTTATGCAAACAAGTGAGGAAAACTAATGAATATCCCCTAAGGATT
Source organism: Nicotiana noctiflora (assembly GCA_032618575.1). Taxonomy (NCBI): domain Eukaryota; kingdom Viridiplantae; phylum Streptophyta; class Magnoliopsida; order Solanales; family Solanaceae; genus Nicotiana; species Nicotiana noctiflora. The sequence continues at coordinate 175,138 of JASVEL010013976.1, forward strand.
CTACAGGTCGGCACAAGGCCCCAAATATGGCGATAAGTCCAATTTAGAGTGATAAGGTATGCGTCTCAATCGCCAATATAATGGAAATAACACTCGGGATGGACCAAGTCACAATCCCTAGTAGTAAATGACCTCGCACGCGACATAAAATGCATGTCACGCCTCAATATAGCATTAGAATATTAAAGTCGAGGGTTTCAAACCCTCAGAGCAACATTTACATCTATTACTCAACTCTAGCCGGCCAAAGACTAGCTCGAAATGCCTTTTCCTCGTGAATGGACCTCCTCACGCGTCTAATCTGACCAAAACCACAACGAATACATTACAATAGGCTAATGGAATATAACCCAATCGAAAGAACTCAAAAAACACCAAAAATCTCAAAATTGACAAAACCCGAGCCCTGGGCCCACTTCTAAAAAAATTATAAAATTTACATCACCGTAAACCTCATCTCGCCACGAGTCCATACATACCAAATTTACCAAAATTGGAGTTCAAATTCCCTTTCAAATCCCAGATTTTCATTTCAAAACCCACACCTAGTTCTTCCAATTTTTACCCAAATTTCCAAGAACTAAAGGTTGATTCTTCAATAAAATAGCATTTCTAGGTCACGAGACTTACCTCCAATCAATTTCCGTCAAAATCCTCTTCAGTATCTACCAAAAAGCTCTTAAGGTGGTTAACAATGGAGGAAAAGTGAATATACTTACGGATGAAATAATGATATAAAAAACCCTTCTGCCCATAGTTGTTTCCGCTTCTGCGGTCCCGCTTCTGGGACCAAAACCCCGCTTTTGTGGTCTTCACTTAAAAATCTGACTTCTTCTTATGCGACACAAATTCCGCTTCTGTGGATCACCCAAAACCGCTTTTGCGGTTACTCACTCGCTCCTGCGGACCCGCTGATGCGAAAAGGGGCCCGCTTTTGCGGAACTACTCTACCATACCTCATACCGCTTTTTTAATGCCTCACTCGCATCTGCGGAAATGGATTGCAGAAGTGGTAATACCAGTTGACAGCAAAATAAAGCTGCAACCAACTTCTAAAACTCTCGTTTAACCACCCAAATTCACCCCTAGGCCCCCCGGGACCTTAACCAAAAATACCAACACATCCTAAAACCTCATTCAAACTTGTTCCAATCCTCAAAACACATCAAACAACGCTAAAACCATCAAATCACACCGGATTCAAGCCCAATTTTCTTCAAAACTTTCAAAACTCGCATTCGATCAAAAACCCAATCAAAACACCTCCAAATGACCTGAAATTTTACCCGCACATCCAAAATTACCTAACGGATCTGCTGTAACTCTCGGAATTCCATCGGATAATATCTCACCTATCAATCAGAATTCGCCAAAATTCTAACTTCGCCAATTCAAATCAAATTCTACACCGGACCTTCAAATTAACTTCTGATCACACTCCTAAGTCACAAATCATCCATTGAAGCTAATCGAATCACCATAATTCATATCAGAGCCCTCTAACTCATAAGTCAACATCCGGTTGACTTTTCCAAACCAAGCTTTCCTTAAAGAGACTAAGTGTCTCATTTCCTATCCAAAGCAATCCAATTCGACTGAAACTCACCGATGAAAGCAATGAAACATTTTGGGAAAATGGAGATGTAATACATGGGACGACGAGATGGATCATCACAAAGAAGAGAACCCTGACCTAGAAGATGATGAGGTTGGTTGCTAACAGCTGTGGTAAAAAGGAGATGCTGAACCCTGAAGAAATTGACGATCTAGTGTCCAAGGAAATAGCTCAAGTAATAGAACAAGAGGGAACAAAATAAAAAAAAAGCTGAAGGTAAATGTGGGCAACCAAAGCTCACTGATACCAATAAGAAAAAAGGTTCCTTGCAAACCTCCAAAATGTTTAATTGATTAACATCACTAACTAGACATAAAGTGGGTGAAATCCAAAGGAGCGAGCATAAGATTGGCCAAATTGATTAGGACGCACAAATTTAATTTTTTGGTGCTACCAGAACCCTTCTTGGCTGCATAACAATTAGAGCATTACAATAATATTACGTGCTTTGATCATGCTGCTTCCAATATAAATAGCAAGATTTGGAGTATGAGGAGGAACTACACTATTGCACTATCATCAGCAATAGTATGCAACTGATTACTCTAGAGGCCAATCATAATAGAAATAATTTCTAGATAACAAGGGTCTATGATAAATCTACTATTGAAAAAAAAGGAAATTTTGGCACAAAATCAGGCCTGTCCACCGCAAAATCAACAGGCCATGGACTATTTTGGGGGACTTCAATGTCAATTCGAATGCTGCTAAAAAGAAAGGTGGTGCACCTTACACCTTAAATGAGAGCAGAGATTTTCTTTCATGCATAGAAGGATTGTGGGATATACAACCTAGGCTTTAACGGCTATCCTTTCACATGATACAATTGTAGGGGTAGAAGAAACAGAATAAGCGAGAGGCTGGATAGAATCATGATTAATAAGGCTGGTCAGATCATTTATATTCTAACAAGGTTGACCACAGAGGTAAGACTTGATCTGACCATAGTCTCATGATTTTTAAAGCTGATAATGATAATACTGAATTCACCATGTACATCAGGTTCCTAAACTTTTGGACCTTTCAAAGTGGCTACCTCTTTACAGTTGAGAAAATCTTGAATATTGACGTTCAGGGCAACTATCTTTGGGTATTACAACATAAAATTAAAGCTATTTCGAATGGCCTAAGCAAATGGTCCAAAGATACTACTGGTGAGGTTTTTCAAACAGTTAAAAAACTAGAGACTGATATCTGCCGATTAGAGGAAATCTGTGATGCTAGTGGCACTGACAATAACAAGCAGACTCTTATGAAGTCCCATGCCAAATACATAAGATGAATAGATATTCAAGAGTCCATTTTCAAATAGAAAGCAAGAATCAAATGGGCAGAGGAAGGAGATGCCAACACCAAATGCTTCTATAGTGTAGTGAAAGAGAAAAGAATGAAGGCTAATATACATAAAATCAAAGATGCCAATGGAGGATGGATTGAGGGTAATTATCTCTATTGTTGTTGTGGACCACTACTCTAAACTCTTTGAAAACAGCTGCATCGACATTGATCTATCTATATTGCAATATGTGGGCTCACATGTTACGGATGAAGATAACAAATACATGTATGAATTGCCAGATGAAAAAGATATAAGGAATACTGTCTTTTCCATGTATCCCAATAGTGCTGCTGGGCCTGATGGGTTTAATGCGTACTTTTATCAAGACACTTGGAATATTATTAAAAAGGAGGTGTGTGTTATGAATCGAATTTTATTTAGAGTGAATGTGTATCTTGTAGAGAGTTTTACTATGTGGCTAAGTCATATTTCTCTTACAAATAGAGGGGTCTTGCCCCATTGTAATTCATCTCAAAATTCAATAAGAATTATCTCTCCCTACTTTTCTCTGCAATAATGTTCTTCTTCTTTTATTATATCAGCACGAGACTATAACCAATTGAGTAAAAACTTTGGGATTGAGCATAATGATTGTCAATTATTTCATGAACTTCCTTCATGATTAAAATTCTGGATATAAGGTAAGTATTTTACTTTTATCTTTCAAATTCTTGAAATTCTATAATTTGATTTTATATACAGGCAAATACAAAAAAGTTTGATTATAACTCTAATGGAGTTTTTAAGAAATTACACCCACATGAAGAGGTAAAATTTCTATGTCTTGCCATGATCAAAGTCATGTATTGAAAACTTATCCCATTGAATTTTCTCCATTCTCATTCCCTTAAGAGAATGTGATAACAATATGTGATAAGTCTGAAAAAAGATAAAATTATTACCGTGAAGGTATCAATGGATGTGGACGTGACAATAGACGAAATTATAATCGTCATCATTTGTGGTAATGAGAACAATAAGGATTCTCAAAATAATCTCACACTTTGTGAAAATATTTGTCATCGATTTGACATTAGATTTTATAAAGTACATACAGATGACTATGGTCCATTCATGATGTGAATGAGAAAACATCTGATTTATGAATATATTCGTTTTTAGAAGAATATAAATATGCTAGTGGTAGTGATTACACCACACTCACCTCTAAAAGGAGGTTTGAGATGATACAAGAAAATAATATCATTATTATGACATTAATGGTCATTGGTCACGCACCTATTGTACGCCAATATATTTTGGCATTGTGATTATTAAAAGTCAACGATAATGCAAGAAACAGATCTTGCATATTATTTTGACCATGGCCATAATGGTATAACTTTCTCTTTAAAAGAGATATTCACCACATGGATGAGTGATGAATCTGTGGTTGTGCAAAATTAATTGAGAGCTGTGGAAGAGCCAATTATTACTATTTTGGAGAAACACAATTTGTTACCAATAAGGTATTGTGTTGTAGTAAGTCTCAAATAAGCTTATTCAGTTTCCAAAAGTATATGCGAAAGTAGTTTATTATATTGAGACTATAAATAAAGGAAAGATTTAATATCTTCTATTACTACAACTTGTAGCGGGGTAATATGTATGTGAAAAGTTACCCGCTTTATTCTCCAATTTGTACTACATAAACAAAAGAATATCACAATGAAGTGAATATTTATTGATATAAAAACCCATATCATGATAAACATGGAGTTTATTTATAATTGCACACATCATGGTGTAAACCTGAAGTTTATCAATATTGATAATTTATTCAGTTGGCATAATTGATTTACCCATATCAATTTAAGTATGATGTCTAAAAATAAAGAGAATTCACATGGGTAAATATTAAAGAACTAGAAAGTTCTTTATGAATTCTTTTATATGCTATGTTCTCATTAATTAATAGATCAACTAAAATTGGAATTGAATTTCATGAATGCTGGAAATATCAAAGGTGAATATGGGCTCATTCACCTGCCATGTATACCACATAAGATGCATCTATGAGATGGTTACATGTGCAATTATTATTTACTCCCAACCTGGCCGATGTGTGCGAGGTAACTTGCTCAATAATTTGATTTAGAGCATAATTTCTAGATTTTCTATTCAAGAGGTTCATCTTGATAAGTTGGTCTACATCATAGATGGTTTAGCAAAATAATTTATTGAGTGCCTCCACTTAATAGCTAAACTATTGCTTATGAAAACAAAGTTTATATATATCAGTTTGATATACGTTATATACGAAAGTATATTATTTTCTCCCCTCACAGGTGGTTCAGGGTAAGGAACCAAATAATTCCATCTTATTATTATTGATGTGCGGTGTATATTTTGATTAACACCATAACAAACGAAGATAGGTTCTCAAAGTTGAGGAAACAAGTTAGTTTTTCTAACATGAGGGGGAGACAAGATACAACAGTTGAGAAAAGTTACATGGAATAAATTATCATTTATACATCGAGATCCTCGAATAAAATAATATGAACGAAGTTCATAAAAGGATAATTCATGTGTAGTTTATTGCAAAGCATGCCAGACGCATTTGCTGACCCAAATAAAGTAACTATATTCTCATTGCAAATGCTCATATTAAGTCCTATAAGGACAAAGTCTATGGTAAGCTTACAGCGTATAGACAATCGGTTTCAAATAAACTTCTTGATAATGAAGATGAATAAATGATCATAATAAAGGAGACAAATGATCTAGAAGATTAGATGACATAACACTTCATAATATCTCATGAGAGATTCAGGTACCTGAATATATGAATGAAGAGATCTTTATGTTATGTCGTTATGAAAATATATTGAAACCGATATAAAATCCTTGTCGACGTCAACCTTCAAGATGCTAGTGCACAAGATTGGGATGCGAAGGCTTAAGGATGTGAATTGATGCTCTCATTAGGGGGAGTTAATGCGCGTTGCACTCTTTTTCCCTTACAAGGTTTTGTCCCACTGGGTTTCCTTGCGAGGTTTTTAACGAGGCAACCAAAAGGCGTATTATTAGATATGTGTACTCTTTTTCCTTTTCTAGATTTTTTTCCCACTGGTTTTATTTTAGTTAAGGTTTTAATGAAGCACATTATCATTGAATAGACATTCAAGGGGGAGTGTTATGAACCGAATTCTATTTAGAGTGAATGTCTATCTTATGGAGAGTTTTACTTTGTGACTAAGTCATATTTTTCTTATAAATAGAGGGATCTTACCCCATTGTAATTCATCCTAAAATTCAATAAGAATTATCTCTCCCTGCTTTTCTCTGCAATATTGTTCTTCTTCTTTTATTACTTGATAACAGTGTGCCAATTTTTCCAAGCTTACTTCTTTAGGACTATTCTTACTAAATACTTCACTCACACTAACCTCGTTCTAATTCCAAAAGTATCCTCACCTTCCACCTTAGACCAACTCAGACGTATTAGATTGTGCAATATGTTCAACAAGATTATCTCCAAACTCTTATCTACCAGATTATCCCAACTACTCCCCAAATTTATCTCTGATAACCAAAGAGGCTTCGTCAATGGAAAGCTCATTACTGAGAACATCCTTATGGCCTAAGTGATTGTCCATGATATTGGTAAGAATAACCAGGGAGGCAACATTGTCATTAAACTCGATATGTTGGAGCTTCCTTACAGTTGTGCTTAGGAAATTGAATTTTTGTGAGGTTGTGATTGGTATGATCTACAAGCTTCTTGCTGACAATTAGTATTCTATCCTGATCGATGGTACAATATATGGTTTTTTCAAATCTTCTAGAGGTTTAAAGAAAGGGGACCCCATATCCCCCTTTCTCTTTATTTTGGCTAAATATGCTTCATGAGAATAGCCAGTTCATTGGCTTCTCTATGAGCACTAGTGTCCCCAAAATTAGTCACTGAGCTATGCTGATGACCTAGTTATCTTCTCTTCAAGAGATAGGAATTCTATCAAACTAATCATAGAGGTTCTCAATGACTATCAATAGGATTCAGGGCAGGAAGTTAACAAGGATAAAAGTTTCTCTCACTTAGAATTCAAGAGATAGAAGGGCGAAGAGGAGTATCAAAAGGTGAACAGGTTTCAAACAAGTGGAATTTCTCTTCACTTATCTAGGCTACACAATCAATATTGGTAGGAAAAAAAACTACTACTTTTCTGATCTTGCCTCTAAGGTCCTTAATAAAGTAGTTGGTTGGCAATGGAACTTGTTGTCATTTGGGGGTAAGGCTATCATAATCAAACACATTCTGTAGTCCCAAACACTCTACCTACTTGCTGCCATGGTACCACCAAAAGCTATTATTAGCCAAATTGAAATGCACCTCTCTAACTTCTTCAGGGAGAAAAGGAAGGCAAAAAGAGCTATCATTGGAGCTCATGGGAGAACTTGAGTTACCCCCACAATGAAGGTGGAGTTGGTTTCAAGAAGCTTAAAGACATTTGCAACTCATTTGCTGCTAAGATATGGTGGAGGTTTAGGATGGAAAATAATTTATGGACCAGATTCCTTAATGCAATGTATCGGCCTAGATCTAATCCACTATAAAAAAATTCATGTGCCTAAGGACTCAAGTTCATGTAGGAACTTAATGAGTACTAGAGACATAATTGATTCTCACATTTTGCGGAAGATACATATAGGCAACAACTTATTATGGTGGACAAATGGACTCCCACAAGTCCTATCAACATACGCAGAAATCACACTTAGAAACCCGACAATACAAGGGTTTGTGATTTTATCTCCAACCAGAGTTGGGATATGGAGAAATTAAAAAATATTTTTAACGAATATATCTAAAGTGAAATTTTCCAGGTGGATATATAGGCTAGCAACATTGCAAAGACAGGGATCTTTGGATGCCTAATGTTCAAGGAAACTTCACATGTGCTTCTACCTTCCATCTCCTAAGAGAAAGAGAACCCACGCCTATGATATCCAAGGAATCGATAAATGAACTACGTTTCAAGATCTTCTTTAATATCTGGAGAATTATTTATAAAAAGCTTCCTTTTGCTGACACACTTTAGAGATTTTGGTATTTCTTTATTACCCAATTGTGCTTGTGGTAGATCACCCTAAAATTGAATCTCCGAACCATGTCTTTACCATCAGTGATATGGCCTCTAGTATTTGGAATTATATCTCTTCTCGCTATAACTTCAAGACTAGAGGCAGAAACATCCTCTCTATCCTTAATCACTGGTAATTCATTCTTACCAAGAATCATGCTCACAAAATCCTCCTATATGTCACCCCTATGATTGTCATGTGGGAATTATGGAAGGCTTGATGTGGAAAGAAGTATGGTACCAAATTAGTCTCTACCGATAATATTTGCCAACAAGTTCTATTACATGTTAAGATATCCGTGGGGTTAAATTCAGTAAGATGGGTTGGGATTGGAATTGTTCGAAGGTATGCCAGACTGTTAAATCCTACAAATCTACCCTCAAAAGTAGCATGGTTATATGGTCTAAATCGGAAGGTAACTTCTGAAAGCTAAACACTAAAGGGAGCTACATTGCTAATCAAGGCAAGGCTAGAGCTGGGGGCATAGTTAAGAATAAAAATGGACATATGGTGATGGCCTTCGTGTCACCGGTCTAATTCTTGACTAACAATTATTTAGAGGTCTAAGCAGCTTTACAAGGAATACAATAGTGTTGTGCTCAAAATTGCCTTGGAGCTAGATTCGCTACTAGTTGTAAACATGGACCTTGACCAATGCAAAATTCCATGGAAACTGTTTGACCTAAAAATTATCGGTTACTTTATGAGTTAGGGATAATCAAAGATTATATAAAGGGTAAATCGGAATCAATAGTAATATATCTTAAAAATCGATCTTTTGATTCGTATATAGGTTGCCCTTGTTAGAATGTAGTGGATCTTAATGAAGTGTTTGAGCAAGTAAGCAATAAAGAGATAAAATAGAGAGAAAATGATAGAGCAAGAGAGAGTTGTATTATTATTAATGAATAATACTTGTCTTACAAATGAGGGGGACCATTCCTTATAAAGAAGGATGACCCCCTCGCCAACACATTACATCGTTCCAAAGCTATTACTATTACAACGCAGATATATGGGAGGGGGAGTCTGGACATATGATCGGGTGAGCCTATTGATACGCCCCTGCAGTCGAGGGCGTACCCTCTTTATCGTACGGACACGGAAGAGGGTGTCATCTGGCGTCTACGGCCGCGTAAGGATACGTGCTCGACCCGTATTATATCTGAGTCGGCTATATGTGTATATATGCTCGACCCGTCTTACATCCGATTCAACCCCATACTGTTAGTCCCTCTGCCTATTGGAGATGTATTCGGCATATATCTGCAATGGGTGGATAAAGTCGACCCGTATTGGATCTATCTACATGTTCTTCTGAACCGTTGTTTGCTAACGGCGTGCGTCATAATTGCTGTTGTTCTCGAGGCAGGCCATAAAGGCGATTTGACGTTTTGGTTTCCCGCCTCTTTTCTGGTGCAATACTCTTCGAATCTCGTGTAATGGCTTATTATAAATAGTGAACGTTTTCAAGACTTTCCATTCTTTGGATCATCAGAAAGTTTTCCAATACTTTTATTTCTCATATTTTCTTGATAGAACTGCAACTTTTCACGTTGGCCTTGTGTCTCACCGTTATACTTTTAGTATAAAAAACATCTAAAATTGCTAAGGGTAGCCGCCGCCGGGGAGCAGATGAGGGTGAGGCTACTTTCAGGGTTTCCCGGCCATGAAGGGATGGCAAGAAACCTCGCAAACCGCTCGTCCCCCTATCTGTAGATAATCTCCTCCCCCACGAACTATATGTTCGGAGGGATTTCCCAACAAAAGGGAATACACCTGCATGGGAGAGGTCTACTTACACCGAACCTCACCTAAATGACCTCCGGACGTCTTGCCAAATTCCGAAGGCGGCCGTTATGCAGGCGGCTGGAAGGGACCTTGCCAATTTACATAGGCTTGGGTTCTGCACCTTTTACGAATACCGTTTCATAATGGGGTGAAAACTCCCCATCTATCCGTTGGCGGAGGAGTTGTGCCAGTTCTACAATGTATGTCCAGCTCAGCTTACTCCCTATACATGGAAGATATGTTGTATACTGACGACGTATGTCGAGAAAGACGGCTTGGACGTCACAGTATACCACATGCTACAGATGTTCAGCCCCGACTTCATGAGAGGGACAATGATTTAGCAAATAAACCGAGGGTCGAAGGGCCTGGTCGTCGAGGCGGATGATAAACCCAACCGTCAATTCTAGCTGAAATACTTTTTCGTCCGAACCTCGGACCTGGTATAGGACCCGACCAGATTTCCCGAGGCACGGAATGATAACCGCAAGTTTTATTACTTATATTTACTTTCTTTACGTCTATTCGTCCTTTCGTCGTTTCAATTATTTTGTATGGATGCAGCAAGGGTACGTACACCCTAGTCTGTACCGGACATAAAAGTCTAGGTGGGGCGGTTGATCCCCTTTGCTGAGGAGTGTAGGACGTGGGTCTCCTTCACCATGAAATATGGTCGTCCAGGTATGGTGGTGATTTTTGATTTGGCGAACTCGTCTTCCATTCGGATGTCATCATTTTTTTTATATCTGACGCATTTATATAATTGTGTTGGCAGCTCGGAGTGTACAGCGGAGACGGAGATGCTGTGCCGCCTCTTCTTCGTCGATGGATTCCGAACTCGTGTTTCACGTGAGGGAGAGTATCCCTGAGGCTGTTCATCCTGAGGATGATCGAGCAGATATGGGAGCGTTTGGTGACGGTGTTGCCGACGCTGCCCGTCCAGAGGGCGAAGCTATAATTCGGGAGTCGGTCTTTGCTGACGTTCCAGGGACTTCTTGTCCCGTAATTGAGCCGGTAATTAACCCGGCGTCCAGAGTGGACATTTTGCCTCCATCTCTTCCTGTTGAAGAGGATGCTCCATCGAACGATGAACCGTTGGAGCGGAAGAGGTGTCGGCTACTCCTTGGAAAGGGGGTGGCTGTGGAACAGAGGGAGGTGATTACTCGCCGCCCTGAGTCGAGACCGGTCTTCATGGGTGACGCCATCAAATCGAGAGGGCGAACCTATAAGGAGGTTGCGCTCCCACGCATGTCGAGGACGATAGCGCGCCTGCTTTCAAGAATGCGGTCGCAGATCTGCTATGTGGACCGCATTCCTACCGCAGAGTGTAACAGAATTTTTTGCAAAATTGGTGTTGAAGATACGGTCCAATATGCGATCGCATAACAAAAATGCGGACCGCAAATTCATCGCATAATTTCTTAAGGATTTTTGAGTGTCAGTTCTGCGGTGGATTCTGCGACCGCAGAACATGAATGCGGACTGCATTTTGGTCGCATATCGTAACAGAACAGGTGATTTTTGGGAGCAATTCTGCGGTCCAATATGCGGACCGCATGTTGATTCTGCGATCGTAGATGCGACCGTAGATTTGACTCGGCCCAGATTTTTATAAAATTTTGACCCGATTCCTTCTTCAATAAAACACCTCAAAACTTCATTTTATCATATTTTCTTACCAAAACAAGAGAGAGGAAAGAGAGATTCTTGAGAGAGAAACCTAACAATCTTCAAAGTTCATTTCTAATCGCTTGGTCCGAAAGATCCTAGGGCAAGTGTCATCTTCCCCAATCTCTAAAGGTAAAAGCCCTAACCATTTTTCTTTAATTTTCAGTTGTCAAAGGGAAAGAAAGATTTTCATGCATTACCTTTTGAAAATAGAATTTAACACTCATGCATGTTCTTTGAACTTGAAATTTAGTAAAAAGGAGTGGGCAGGAGTAAGAGTTTGCAAAAACGGAAGTTGGCAACATAGGATAACTTGGGTGAACTTAAAGTAGGAGATTGAAGAAAGTAAATTCGACTCCAGGTATGTATGGCTAACTTTGATCCTTGTGAAATCGCCCTTATGTGTACAATTCATTTGGTATGTGAAAATTTTGAGAATTTTCGTGTAATTCTTTGATTTGGTTGTTGGGTGTTCAATTGGTTTGACTATGTGTTATGTGATTTGAGATGTGAACCGACTCATGAAAAGGGGAATCATAATTGGTAAAGAAATTGAGAACAATTGTAGTGATGGCATACTTGGCTTCTTGTGGGAAACTAATGAAACAACTCGAATTGTGATGAACTGTTGAACAACATGGTATGGATACTCTCGGATATGGAAATATTGTAACTTTGTTGTGATACCGGCTTGAAAAGTATTTGGAAACATGAACCAATTTGTAATTTGCTTATTGCACTTGTTTGTGATCTTGTGTAGTGCTCTTGTTTGCTGTTTGTGATTGTTGTCATTTGAAACCGTACGGTGGGATCGGGTTGCGCGCCGCAACACGAAGTAATAAGGTGTGGGTCAGGGTGATAAGGGTGGCCGAGGTAATAAGGGTGGACGAGGTAATAAGGGTGGAAAGCGATCGAAATCGCCATTGAAATTGATATGAAATCATTGATGTGAAATTGTGAAAGGAGACAGCAGGAGAGTTTGCAACCTGTGGGGCACTAATTGCCCCTTTGATTGACTTGATTGTGCTTTCCGTGTATATTTGGTTGTTGACTTCCTTGTTGATCTCTAATTGTACACTAACTGAGGATTTCTTGAAACAAAGTAAGTGTAGGAATGTGATTGGCTCGCTTGGTTATTTCTTGGTGTATTTGTTGGTTGTTCTATTATTGCAATTTAATTGTTTATGGCTTGTGTTTACTTGGGACAAAGATTGTCCATACATACCAGTACAATTCCAGTGTACTGACGTCCCTTTTGCCGGGGACGCTACATTCGTGTTATGATTGTAGGTGGATCCGTAGCAGGTACTTTAGCTCATCGCCAGTAGCATTCTTCACCTTCCAATGGCCGTTTTGGTGAGCCCCTTTCCTCTCGGGGCCCTGCGTGGCTCATGCCACTTCTATTTTAGACTTTATTTTGATTTTTGTGTAAGGTATAGCCGGAGCCTTATTACCGGCAAGTATTGTATCATTCTTTGTATCCAAGAGGCTCCGTAGACAGTAAACTGTGGGATTATGGTCTATGTATATATGTGTCGGGCGTTGTAATTTGTAAACTTGTTAGAAAGTTAAGTGTGTTGTTATGTTTGTTAAAAGTGTGATTTCAGTTAGCTTGTAAATACTTTAGTTTGTAAGTAATGAACGATACACGGGTAACGCGTGGGTTAGGAAAGGCATCCAGCTCCGCTTGGCTGGGGCTACCCGATCAGGCACCGGTCATGTTCCTCGATTTGGGGCATGACAGTTATGTCTCACTGTTAGCATACTTGACATCATTTTCAGTGTAGGCCTTTGTGCCAGATTTCAGGCAAATCCAAAGGAGTCTCACTTGATTATTGTCACGAGGATCTTGAGTTACCTCGAAGGCACCACTGACCTCTGTCTGTGGTATCCAAAAGGTAGTAACTTCAACTTAGTGGGACATGATGAAGCTGATTATGCAAGTTTTCTTGTGGATAGAAAAAGCACCTCAGGTATGGCACATTTTCTTGGCTCATGTCTTGTGTCTTGGTGCACCAAAAAGCAAAATTATGTGGCATTATCTACTGCTGAAGTTGAGTATGATGTTGCCGCGTCATGTTGTGCTCAATTATTGTGGATCAAATAGCAATTGATGGAATTTGGAATTGATATAGGTTGTATCCCCATCTTTTGTGATAACACTAGTGCAATTAGTATGTCCAAGAACCCGGTTCATCATAAAAAAACTAAGCATACAGATGTTAGGCATCACTTTTTGAGGGACAACTATGAAAAGGGTTTGATCACTGTGGAATTTTGTGTTACTGACAAACAAATAGCTGACAACTTCATTAAAGCTCTAAGTAGAGATCACTTGGAAAGGACCCAATTAGAATTATGGATGAATAAGATCACTTAAAAGGAACCAGTTCTAACTCAAAATTTTTGTTTGCAAATTTGTGTTTGTACATAATTAGATTAGATTTTGCTGAGTCTCTTACTTTCTCTAGTATACTATTGTGCAATGTGCTAAATGTCTCATTAATATCTAATGATATTATCTTTATTTTCTTGGAAAATTCAGACTTACACAAAAAAATTCTTAGTGAAGAACCTGGTTCATCAAGATTACATGGTACGTACTCTCCACTCTGCATATTTTGAAATAATTATATTTAGATTATGATCAAAAGGAGAGTCCCATTTAATCCTAACTTCCTCAAGCTTATCCGTTATGAAACGAACCGGCTTCATCCAAATAGAGTCCCAAAACACAATAAATGCCTAGATCCTAGGGAGAGTCTTCAACGTCTCTTCAAACTGACTCCCAATTTGATTAGACTCCTGAGCTTCTAAAAAAGCTGTCATTACCCAATCAAATTATCCCTCTTTAAATTTATTTGGCCTTAGTCATTTCTTCACTTCTAATTTACAACTCAAACAATTCTCTCATCTTCCAAACATACATAATCATTTTCTCTCATCTTCTAACCATCAATGGCCAACACCTCTGAGAATCCCTCATCACCTCCCAAAGAATCCACACTCACTCATTCAACCATATCCTCAACCACACATGTCTCTAAAAAAGGAAGATTTATGGTGGTTGCTCGCAAATTAGTCACTGAAGGAGAACAAATCAAGAAAATCAATGAGCACCTGAAGGCAAGTCAGGCAGATGAACCCCAAAAATCTGAAGATTCCTTTAAGTCTGCAATTGAGGGGAAGGAAATTGTTTCATCTTAAATAGAGCATGTAACATCTGGTCCAAAAATTACATCTGACACTATCTTTGAGGTTGTTGAAAATTTGGAAAATAGTTTTTTGTTGATAGGAACCATGGCTAGGGTTCAAACAGTTGAGTCTAGGAAATTGGGTGGTAAAAAAAGTAAGGGTGCTTAAGGCGATGTGAGGGGAATGGGAAATGGAGTGGCTGAATCTTCACCCACTCTTGTTGGTTTGACAAAAGAAATAGGAGCTATGGTAGTATAATGAGGAAATGCTGGAGAAGAAGAAAGTTTGAGAGAAAAAAAGGGAAATGGGTCTGGAGAAGCTAGTGGGGGGTTGGTTAGAATGGGAAGAATGTTTAAGAACATGTTCCATCAGTATAGGAACCCCTCAAAGATATATTGAAATGCGTGTCTGTCAGCTATAATCCAAAAAGGAAAAAGAGTCAAGGAGTTAAAATACTTGGAACTTCCAGGGCAAAAAAGAAGAGAAAGATTGCCTTTTCTATCCCTATAGAGACTCCTCCCACGAGAGGAAGAGCTACAAGGAGTCAGAAGAAGCAGAGTGAGGCTGAACTCGAGAAGGCCTTGAAACAAAGTAGAAAAATCATTGCGAAGGGAAAAAAGAAGGTGAGTGAGCCTGTTGAGGCAGTTGAAATTGAGAACATTGACATGGTCCTTCATAATAAAGACGCGGAAGAAGTGGTGAAGGTTGTGACTCCAAAATCAAAGAAAATCAAGACTTCCAAAAAGAAGTCTCCTTCGAAATCAAAGTCTGCAGAACCTTCTACCTTGGCAAAAAGAATTAGGTCTGCCTAGAAAAGTGAAAGTGGTGGAGGAAGAAGAGAGTGAAGAAGAAGAAGAAGAAGAAGATGAAGAATCTGATGCAAAGAAGTACAAAATGGTTAAGTTTAGGAATAGAACCATATTAAAAGGTAGACTCCTTAGGGAGTTATATGAGGAAGACATGATGATGTTGCTTGAAAAGTTACAACTGCAAGGTTGGAAGGACATGGTCTTTCAATTGGATGGAAAGCTTGCTAGAACTGAGATGATGGAGTTCATGGAAAATTGCGAGATATAATATGGCAGAGTCACAGTGTGGTAAAGGAGGTGACTGTGAGTTTCGATGATAAGGAGTTGGGAGAAATTATGGAGTACCTGTTGAAGGGTACAATGACCACAAAAAGTTAAAATGACCAAGCCTAGGAAACCTACCCACATCACTTGCCATTACAAGGAAGTTTGGTGACAATGAAGAAGAGCTTTAGCCTAAGGCTATACACAAAAGTGAGGTGAATCCACCCCTACAAAGTGTTGTTCAAATTTGTTAACATGGTTGTGCTACCCAGGTAAGAAAGAAGGCAAATTGGCACATTCATAGACCTGGTTCTTATGGAATATATAGACAGTGGAAGGCAAATCAATTGACATGGGTTTATCATCCAGCTTCTTGATAGGGTTTTGTCTAGCACAAAAACACATGCCACACCCTATGGTTCCATTCTCGTGGTTGTACTTGCACATTTTAAGGTACCCCTTAAAAAATGGGAAATTGGTACAAGCAAGGTTCACTTTGGGGAAAACACTTTGACTGCATGTGAGTATGAAGTCCACACCACTACCAAAGAACCTGGTTCATCTAGGAAGGTACATGTGAACAGAAAAGTGCTAGCGTTGGTGCAAGAGAGTGGGACTAGGGATGCTAAAATTAAAAGGATGAAGAAGTGGTTGGTTGAAGTGGAAACTGAGATGGATGCTCTCAGGGCTAAGCTTGCAAAGGAGAAGTAGAAGAATGATGGTATTCTTAATAATATGCTGAAGTTACTTCAGGCTAGAAACCAAGAACCTGGTACTTCCTACCCTTGAAACCTTCCTAGTCTACTAAGACAAACCAGTGACCCGGATGGAATATCTTTTTGTTCTTTTTACTCATGATCCAATATTGTCATTTCTCTTTATGCTTTGTGGATGACTAATATCAATGATAATTAGATATTTTTGTGCTCTAACTGTTTGTTGATGCTTATTAGATGGATAATATCGTTAGATTGATAAATGATGCTTGACTTTATAATTGCATTTGAAGTAACCCAATGGCCATGCGTAATGTCTATTAAAATTTTGTTATCTAACATAATTATGCAACTTTTCAATGATGCCAAAAGGGGGAAGGTAGGGTGTGATTTTAAATTTGGACTGTGATATTTATAACCTAATGAACCTGGTCCTTGATGATTAGTGACTTTAAAATGGAAAGAGTTCTAACATTGTGTTACTGTTGAGTTGAGTTGAAACAATGCTTATGCTTATGAAAAACATAGAGTTTGTCATCATCAAAAGGGTGAATTTTGTGGCCCAAGTGAAGTTTGTTTTGATGATTGACAAAAGAACTCAAGCATGAACTAGGTCCATACAAAGTATTCACAGACACAGGCAGACCCAAGCACAAGGCATGCACATGAAGGATATAAGATTAAGTAGTTATATATGATATCTCCTGATCGAAAATGTTGCATAAATGATAATGAAAAGGACTCCTTACTCGAGAGAACTCTATCCTAGATAAGGGAGGAGTTAGATATTAAAGATCACTAGAACTTTTCCACCAAGTAAGAGTATAGCTTTGGACTCTAGTTATTTCTATTCTACTAACTCTATATATTTCAGGATGTTTTTTTTTTTACAGGTATGCAAAACGCTGAAGTTAAACGAGAGTTGAGAGCAAAATAGCAAAGCATTTTGCAAGCAATTCATGTGTTATTCAAGTGTGCAAACTTGAAACTACATGAATCAGATAGAAGAATCAGTTTCAAGTGTCTGTCTTTTATTGTAGTTTTATTGTAGTAGGTGTTTCAAATTGTATTTAAGCCAGAGTTAACTTGAAGTTATCGCAACAACTAGAGGTTGGTTGCCACAAAAGTATTAGAGGTAATCCTTAGGTTTACAAAGAGTTTTGTAAATGTTATTTTGGTTCACTAATTTAGTGAAGTGTTGGAAAAAATCCTATTGAGCAGTATGTTATGGTTTTTTCACTTTTTGAGCCGGGTATTTTTCACGTAAAACTACTTGTGGTGTTCTTTACTTCCCGCACTTACTATTACGCAACGTAGTATAAGGAACACATAGAAGAACTAGGCCCGTCTATAATCTGTACACGCAAAAAATTAAATACCACACAATCACCCCTCCTCCGTGGTATTGAAGTATAAAACATAATAATTCAAAGCTAAAGAAAATTCTATTCACATATGGGATGGACCCATCAAATAATTAATTGAGAATTATTAGGCAGAGATTTTTATATCAAAGATTCCATGTCAAGTTGTTTTATCTTTTTATTAATTGCTAGACATCTTCTTGGTTCCCTTATTTTTGTGCCGTGTAGAATATCAGTATCTATTCTCGTACAGATCATGCATTTTGATATAAAATAAAACCCAACGACCTCTTAGATTAAAAAAAGACCACACAAAAAAAAAAGTGGTGGGGTTATACCTTTAATCACGACTGTATAAGTTCCATCTTGCCCTGCGAGCACCTGCGTCAAAATAACAAAGAGAAATCCATTATTTGAGACGAAGAAAGCCAAAAGTTTGTGCTCTTTAATCTGTCTCTCTGTGTGTTCGTTCCTTGTCCGATATTGAAGATTAGGAGCTTTTAAAGCTTCATATACTAAGATAGTTCACTATCTCCAGTTACTGAAGAAGCATCATGAGTACGTCTTTCTTCTCTTCTCCTTCTTCTATCTTCTCATGTTTTATTCATTATTTTATTTTATTAGGGAACAGCATAGGAAAGACTAGACTATGAACAACAACTATAAAATAAAAAAGTAACATGAAGTTGAAAATTTATCATTTAGAAAACAAACTATATATATGCGGTATTATTCATTTCAAGTTTCACACTCTGGGTATCCTATTCTTCCCATTAAAACTTCATCTATATATTTTTAGTTCATCAATATATTTTTGGAGGGTATTTGAATTTGGTTTAAGCTGGTCAGCTTTTAAGCTTTTTTTAGACGTTTCCATATTGGGAAAATTAAAAAATATTTAAAATAAATTAAAAATTATCTAAAATAAGCCAAAAGCAGCTGAGCAACCCAATTTATTGCCTTTTAACTTGAAGGCTATACTTTTTAATATCTAAAAAAGAAAGATTATAATAATCGCTAAAAGATCAAATTTAAATCAAATGTTTAAAAAATAAATATGAGCTATGAGCTGGTCTTGAACACATGTGATCTCTTTGTAATTCAAATTTCAAAAATTTCCATACATTCTTAATTATAGGTGTGGTTGGTATGGAGTAAAATATTTCCAAAAAATATTTTTCAATTTTTACTTATTTCCTGTATTGCTTCCTTCCCAAAAAACAAAAAAATGGCCAATTAGTTTGGGTTAGCATAAACATAAAAGATTTAATTGAATGAATGACACTTTCGTAGTTTACCCTATATCAATCTACTGAATGCCTGTTTAGATCAATTCAATAAAAGAAAAGAAAAAATCAATTCAAATCGGTCTTGAAATAATTCATTGCATTTCTTCTAAAGTTGCTAGGTATCCATTTTTTATTCGACAATTATACGTTTGATTGGTCAAATATTTTATCAAATATTTCTTCTAAAAAAGCAAGTTCCTTAAATAAGAAAAATAACTTTCCTATGAGAAAGTAGGGAAAACAAGCTTCATAATTGGCATTTCACGCGAATTGTTTATATTCCGCACCCCAACTCCTGTCACCTATCGCGTCCTCATCACCACACCATCCACCTCCTACCATCCCCACACCACCCCTCCACCACTACCTCGCCCTCTCCCCTGCAAACCACCCATCCCCGCTCTATAGTATTTAATTTACGTAAAATTATATCATGTAAAAAATGTTTTAAGATATTTCTTCAGTTTATTTACCACCACCGGATCATAAATAAGAAAATCGTTTATTTAAAAAAAAAAACAAATTTCTCGTACCAAACACAGCCATAGTCTAATACCAAACCAGGAGATGGAAGACGATCTTTTCAATATGTATTGACTTGATTTTTGTCATTTCCCTTTATATGTAACAAACCTTCAGACACAATAAATGACGGTTAAACTTGCTAGCATATTTCATTTATACACTCGAACTAAGGCATGTTCAAGTGAGCACCTGGACACGGATAAAGTGTTCCTATTAGATACTCCCTCCGTTTCAATTTATGTGAACCTATTTCTTTTTTAGTTCATGCAAAAAAGAATGACCTTTTTCCCTATTTGGAAACAATTTACCTTTATGCAATGATTTATAGCCACACAAAATAAAGGTGCCTCATTTTACACCACAAGATCAAAAGTCTTCTCTCTTTTCTTAAACTCCGTGCCCAGTCAAATGGGTTCACATAAATTGAAACGGAGGGAGTACTTGATTTTCCTTTCTTATAGGAGATTTTTGGAAAATGATTTTTGGTATTGTTTTTGAGTGATAATCAAAACAAATATTGTATTTTAAGTAACAGTTCAATACAATACAATAGTTAACAACTATCCAACTAGTTTTTTTTCTTAAATTTTATTATATCATACCATTAAATTCATCGTTACGTAGACCCGAAAGTGTCATTTTTTTGTAACGATGGATTTGGTGTGATGTCGTTGTTATCTTTCTTTCCTTTTTTTTTCTTTTTTTCCTTTCTTATGTATTACATAACTATATTTTGTCATTTACCTTTTTTTTTTTGTATAATAATTTTATTCTGTATTCTTTTTGTAGTAATGTTGTAAGCTTATTCTTGGTATTGTTGGTATCTTATATTATAAAATAATAGCAAACGATACCATGGATCCAAACATTTATATTTATCAAATAATAAAATACAATTTCCTTTATACCATATAATTTATGAAACTACAAGTAACAACCATCCAAACAATTTCTCAAACAAATCTATATAAATATATAAAGGAGAGATTTGACAAGATGATGTGGCATCTCTTATATTGTAGGAATCCTATTTATCTTTTTTCTTATTTTTTGACTTTTTTCTTTCAATTTAATTATTTATCTTAATTTAATAAAATTATATCCATAACTCACAAATCACACCTCTTCATTCATGGTGACTTTTCAAGTTCATAACCCCCAATTATTTAATTTGTTATAAATTGCATCTTATTGTGACTTTTGGAATATGTAACCCATATTTGTTTGTTGTGTTATAAATTACATATTTTCTTCCTTAACTCAGCTTCAACTTTGCATCACATTTCAATTTTTTTTTTGGTTCATGAAGAAATAAATTTCTCCTCTTCTGTTACTAATTTTTGGGTATTTTTTACTCTCTTCTTCGATTTTTAATTTCTTATGCTTAAGTTTTTTTTACTGAGTTTTTTTATACGTATGAAAACATTCAAGTACTAAATAGATATTTACATTAGAGAGTTGCACAGTCAAACGTTATGTGTATGAAAAAAGGAAGCTTATCTTACATGGCCAAAATGCCAACAACGGATTTATTACCTCAGCATCAACATCTAACACTCTGTCAATGTGGTTGACTTTATATTTAAAGTTTTTTATTTTGTTAACTGGGAGGTAGTTCTTACTTTGTGATTACTTGGTTTGTAGTTATATTGAATTTTTCACTTCTTTAATTTTTAACATTTTGCTTATGGGTTGTGATATTTTTTTATTTCCATCTTCTTTTCTTTTGTGCCAATATATGCACTCAAAGATAGATCTTAGACTAACAAATATGCGATCTATTCTTATTACCAAATTCTCTGTATTTTTTTCCTTTTTTTTTTCAATAAAAATTTTAATCTTTATGCTTATTAGCACGTTAGTTTTACTTTTTAGATATTCATATTGCCAATGGCATGGTCTAATTAGGAACAAATATTTATAACTAAGTGTAGAATCTAATGTTAATGCATTTATTTTACATGTACAAAAAGTTTTTTCTTTTATATTTTTCCTCTTTAAATATACAAATGTATACTTCTGTATTGTCTCTGCTTTTTCCTTTAAATTATTATGTTAAGGTATTTTTGGTGGAAAGTACTAATTATATACCAATAATATGGTAATCATTAATGAATTGACTCACAAAATATACGGTTACCGGTAAATATATATGGAATATTTTTGGAGCTAATTAGAAAAAATATATTTATAAAGAAATATATACACATAAAAAATTATTCTACTCTATCCCGGATAAATTTACAATAAGATTATATTACAATTTAATTTTTTTTATAATCGCGCGCAGCGCGGATAAATTGACTAGTAAAGTTATATAAGTTGTCACCATCCGATTTCTTAGAAAGAATTGATTGTAATATCTGGCCAGTCATAAGTTATATTCGTCTTTAATTAATTATTTCGTAAGTTTTGTAGATTACAGTCCTGATATAAACAAGATAACGAGGAGGTCATACGCCGTCAGCCGTTATTGCTCAGCTAAATCATACTTTGATGAAATCGAAGAACAAGATGAAGGAGGGTCACCATCTGATATTGAAAATCAATCTCCTGCCCGTCTGCAGCATGCATTACTTTCTAATAGTAAGTTCACAGTTACAGTAGTATTATTTTCTTGCTTACAGATAATTAAGGGCGGCGGGTTTTACCAAATCAGTATAATATAGCTTGATGAATCATTACGTATGCTGCAAATTTAGGAGTCCAACATTCTGGCTATCAGATATTTCCATTTGATTAGAATTTTGGAAGGTGGTTTTAAGATTTCTTTGCTGATGAAAAGCATTGAAGAGTGCGGGAACATTTTGGGTTCCCCTGTAAAACCTTACAATGTCAAATGGGCTGGTTGGGCCGATTTTGTACGGGTTGAAATGGATTGAGTCAATAATTGGGGGTCAAAAACAAGCCCAAAAGTTATGTCAAAATTGCGTGGCATAGCCACTTTTATGTTTGGCTATAAAAAAATAGTCATTGTTTACGAAGTCAATAAAAAATAGCCACTATTTGCTGCAATAGGAACCGGTCCTGTATAATTTACGTGACTTCTGGTGCATTTGTGTACGAACTTCAGCATATTATGCTGGACCAGTATACTTTGCTAACTCCTGTAAAATTTGCACGACACTGGAGCACCATTGCTCCAAACTCCAGTATATTATACTAAATATTTATACTTGCTGGAACTCCCGTAAAATATACGGGAGTTCAAACATTATTATGCTTGAAATTCCGTAAAATTTGCGGGAATTCAAGTATACTTATGCTGGAACTTCCGTAAAATTTGTGGGCGTATTTTTCGGATTTTAACGATGTTTTCGCTTAGATTTCTCTTTATATAAAAAGTGGCTAAATTTCGATGACTTTTGAAACTTGGCTATTTTTCAACGACCAGTGGTAAATCTGGCTATTATTAAATTTCTCACAAAAATTACGTGAGCTAAGATGGGCAGGGTCAAAATTAGCTAAAATTTGGATTATAGCCTAACCCGCCTAACTCTTAACAAACTTTACTTAATATGTGGTGTTTTCTTATGAATTGTGTAATTATTAAATTTTTTTTTTTTGTTATAGTCATAGATAAGATATCAAACAAAAACTAATTGTTTTTAAGATATTTTGACAATGTTACTCATGTATCAATTTAGGCTAAAAATCAGTCCTACTTTAAACGGTTGAGATGAGTTGGGTCAAGAAGGCTTAGTTCAATAAAAGTTATGATCTAAAACAAATCGTAAGATTTGTGTGGCCACAAATCATCTCATTAAGGGTATTGTAGTAAGTTTTAAGTTAAATTATTTCCAAAATTAGAAAGCTGAAATTCTTTTTTAAATGAATTAAAAAGGAAATGTTACCGTATAAAATGGTACAGAGGGAGCACTATAAAGTTGAATAGAAATTAAAGAGGCAGCTGTCCGTAAAGTGAGTGTTTTTATAAATTGCTATTCAGTTGACCACCCAAAGTAGATTGTAAATGTAATACTACTAGTTATACCCTATGTTGCGCGGACTCTCCAAAATGCTGTCGCATCCGTATCGGATCCTCCAAATATACACTACTTTTGGAGAATCCAGCACACCTGTCAATATTTTCGGAAAATCCGAGCAACATAGGTTATACTAGTCCAGCAATCCAGATACTCATTGAATTTTTGTATTCACTTACATCAAAAATAAAGATATGTCAGGCTATCCATCTACAAATAAGAGTTGTCCAAGCATTACTCACTGCGCTCTTTTAATTTTGCAGGTGGCAGGAAAACAAAGTGTCGGACGCCACAACAAATTCTTTATCAAGCTGCTTTGCGAGATGATTGGGAAGCTGCTGAACCTATTCTGGAAAAGGATTTGAGTGTAGCTAGAGCTAAGATGACGGAACGTGGTGAAAGAGTTCTTCACATTGCAGCTGTGGCAAGAAGCACACGATTTGTACAGCAGCTAGTGAATAAAATGGAGGAAAGTGACTTGGAACTGCCAAACAACGGGGGAACTAATGCGTTTTGTTTTGCAGCTGCATCAGGGGTTGTTAAAATTGCAAGTATAATGCGGGATAAGAATAAGAAGCTACCCGACATCATCAGTAAACATGGAAGTGCAATCACAATGGCTGCTTTGCTTGGACACAAAGATATGGTAGTATATCTTTACGAGGTCACAGATATTGCCGCGCTGGACAACTTAGAACGCTTTGAACTTCTCGAAGCCACGATCCAGCATGAGCTGTATGGTATGGATCTCTTCCAATGACAGATATATATGCACACAGAAAGTATGCTCTCTCGCTCCTTTACCGCCTCCAAACCCTCCACCCTAAATAAGGAATTCACTATGCATTCTTGATTTTCATTGATGTATGCTTTTTGTGGTATTTTACATTCTTTTTATGTGATACGACATGTATATATTTATAAATATTTTCACAATGAAACAATCAAGTGTTATTTTGTGCTAATGTGATTTCTTTTTTGCATGATTCTTGAACTCAAGTTTTAGGGTGAACTTTTAAATTGTTGCAGCTTTCCAACTTCCACTGTCACTCTATCAGCTTGCCCGAAAATAGGACTATTATATTTAGTTTTTTAATCAGTTAGGGGGCTAAACTTTTAACAAGCTTTGAGTACTTTTGAGGTGTATATCTACTCTAGAATTAATTTATTCTCTTGGTTTTCACGTGCAGACCCCACTATGTGGGATTATACTTGTATGATGTTGGTTTTTACATGCAGATGTGGCATTAGATATTTTCAAGAAGGACACAGCTTTGGCCACTACGATAGTAGAAGGAAACCGATCACTCTTACATGCGTTAAGTAAGAAGGCTTTAACAATCAGTTGGCAAGATCCAGACGGGAAGTGGAAAAGGTTCGTTCATATGGTAAATGCTGGAAGTATGCAAATTTGTTCTCCAGTGTGGCGAATATTTATTAGTATGATTTCCAGGATGCCATTTATTCCACGTAAGATCTACTAAGACCTTTTTTGTTTCAATTTGCTGTCTTGTTTGTACCTATGTTACTCGGACTCTCTAGAAATGTTGCCGGGTGCGTGTCGGATCCTTTATATTTTTGGAGGATCCGACACGGGTACGGCATCATTTTGGAGAGTCCGCGAAACATAGGTGTGTACAAACATTGTATCACAAATTCAAATTCTGCATTTTTTGCTTGAAATAGTGTTTATTTCTTCTTGCTTTGTTTTGACTTTTGTTTCAAGATGGAGCTCTTTCTTAGTAGTAGTTTGTAAATATACATTGCTGGAATTTTAGGGTTCGAAAGTGTTTGGGTTATTCGGGGAAAATCATTGCTGAAGAAGCAAGCCGGTGTGCTACTTGAGGAGCTCTGGGCAGAGTGTCTACAATTGCCAGAGGCTGAGCTTGGGCGGCTAATCTCAAAGACCCAAATATTGAATTCTGCAGCAAAAGCAGGAAATGTAGAGTTTTTAGCTGTGCTAATTCGTGATCATCCTGATCTGATATGGAAAGTCGACAGAAGAAAGCGCACCATTTTTCATGTTGCTGCTTTACATCGACAAGAAAAAGTCTATAGTCTTATACACCGAATAGGAGCAGTTAAAGACTTGATAACTCTTGGTGTTGATGTTGATGGCAATAACATTCTCCATTTGGCTGGAATGTTAGGGCAGCCAATCCCTCTCAAACAGAAAATCGGGCAACAATTTGGAGAGATAGAAGAGCTCAAACAGAAACTGGGGCAGCCAATGCCTTGTAATGATATAATCTTGGAATCTATTAAGCAGCTTTTGGAAGAGATCCTTCAACAGAGACTGGCTGAGCAAACACCTGCCAATATTGAATATGAAGAAGCTCTTCAACAATTAATTACTGAGATTGATCAAAAAATTGGCCAGCCAAGCCCTTGCGATAATATAATGAGGAAAGCACTACAAAAACTGATCAGAGAGATCGAAGCCATTAAAAAGTTAACAGAGACAGTGTGCTTTAAGGTGATAAACTCTGTCCTATTGGTGTACCTTGGTAAAATTGTTGTCACGTGACCAGGAGGTCATGAGTTCAAGCCGTGGAAACAGCCTCTTGCAGAAATGCAAGGTATGGTTGCGTACAATAGACCCTTGTGGTCACTCCCTTTCCCGGACCCCGCGCATAGCGAGAGCTTAGTGCTCCGGGCTGCCCTTTTATTTTCAGTGTTCTGATTTACAGAAGTCATTTGTTCTCGATTTTCATTTAGAGTGATTTTCTGGAGTTCGAAAGTAGTATATATATTTTCCATCAAAAGGGGGGAAATGACTTCTCTCACTTGTGAACGGAAGTCCTTTTCATTTATAACTATCCCATCTCCTACTCCACATAATACTAGCTAGCTTCAACCAACACTTAGATATTATTATTCATCTGTAAAACTCAAAAGTTTCGTCAGTAATTTTCAATGCAAAAACCTATATATCCAATTTGTTGACACTCTTATCCACTCTAGTAAATGCATTTCAGTAAAAATATTTTGTGCTCCCCAATAAATACCAGAAAATAGTTTTTGATGACCATACACACTTGTCATTATTTTCGTCTCTCTTGTATGCATATTATATTTCCTATCCAATCAATCCAATTTACCGATGATACATGAACTATGTCTTAATGTAAGAGTGCGATAATTAGGTCATCTTCGTTTAAATTATGACTGATTTGTACAGGAGGAAGAGAAGATTATGCCACCGTCATTTCTCCTGGTATCTGGAGCAGCTCTTCGACTGCAAAGAGAGATATTGTGGTTTAAGGTAAGAGATGACTTCGAGCAATATTGGCAGTCAGAAACGACTTGGCTTATGCATTTCTATCCCAGCCATTTTATTTTTCGTTGTAAACACGTATGTTTAATTTTAGCATTTATTTTAAAGAAGAGTTCGTAACCTTTTCTGTTGCTAGTTAATGTCTGATTGCAGTAATTATTTGGTAGGAGGTGGAGAAAATTGTACCACCTTCATTTCTCAGGATGAAAAACAATGATGAAAAAACACCGAGGCAATTATTCTCAGAAGAACACAAGCTGTTGTTGAAAGAAGGTGAAAGGTGGATGAGAGACACTGCAAATTATTGTATGATTGTTGCAACTTTGATTGCCACAGTGATGTTTGCTGCTGCCTTCACTGTGCCAGGTGGTAATAACGACAATGAAGGTACCCCAATAATGCTAAAATTGAAAGGATTTACGGTTTTTGTCATATCAGATGCAGTGGCAATGTTCTGCTCAATTGTTTCCATCATTATGTTCTTGTCCATTCTGACATCTCGCTACAATGAAGAAGACTTTCTTGTGTCATTGCCCAAGAAATTACTCTTTGGACTCACGACACTCTTTGCCTCGATAGTTGGCATGCTCGTGGCTTTTGCAGCAACTTTCTTCTTGGTCTATAATAATCATATGGCTTGGCAGCCAAAGCTCATTGCTGCTATTGCTGGTGTTCCTATTGCTTTATTTGGGTGTTTACATTATAAGCTATGGTGGGATACTGTAAAATCAACATACTGGTCCAAATTTCTGTTTAAACCGGGGAAGCACAGATTGTATTAACAGACAGATCTCGAGTCATATTGGAATAACAGACAGCAACATTTCACATTCTCCGGGAATAACATTTCAAATAAGCTACTTGTGATGTTCTTTTGACAAACGTGCACAACTACATGTTAGGGAGGAACTCTCTTACCTGTGTTAAGGAATGTAGGGTGTGTTTGGTATGTAAGGGACATATTTTCTGGAAATTGTTTTCCAGTTTTCCAGTGTTTCAAAAACAAATGAATATTTAATAGTCATATTTGGTGCTGCAAGTTTATGTTAAAAACATATCACCGTGGTTGTTCCAGTAAATCTAATATAACTCAGTTGTATTACCCTAACAACTAATCTATTAAAATTATCAATCAATCAACTATACATTGATTCCAGATTGGTCAAGATCGGCCATCTATATCATCAACATTCATTCCCCTCTATCACGTTCATAACTAATACTATGATAATGTTGCCAAAGAAAATAAAATACTATCGATACATAGATACAAGCTGGACTTGCCAAGTGTGTTCAGGATGGTTACTTCAAATAATGTACATTCTCTATCATTTTCTTCTCAGCTGATTTTGCTACAATCTTACCTACCCGCATAGGCGTATCTATAGCCTGCAATACGGGGCACATGCATCCATGGTCCGTCCGTCAAATTAGATATTTTATGTACGTATTCTCTAAAATTTGTCCAGTATTATGTATTGGCACTCATGCTCCATAAAGGTTGAATGGTGCACTTGGTTCAACACTTAATTTGTTTGCCTACTTTTTTAGTAGTGCACCCATGTTATCGAAATCCTAGATCCACATCTGCCTACCCGACTAGCGACTACAACTTTAGAATTAACAATGAGAAGTACGAAGAATGTGTGTGAAAGAAAAAATACACAGCTAATTCTACGTATCTGCTAATGTTGTCTAGGTGAAAAGTGAAGCGCAGAGTCAAAGAAGAAATATTGTACAAAATCTCTGGAACTCAGCTCTTTCTAGGTGCCTTTGGTCGTGTTTACATGCTTGCTCTTCGAGCCACATCCCATGCCTTCTGAGGTGCCAAGACGCCAGCCTGAGATGCAAAAAATGACTCATTGTTGAAATGTCCAAAAATTCAACGTCCCACATCAGTGGGTTAGCAAAAGTGGGTAGGATTTTTTCTTATAAAAGGAGGACTAATGTTTAGAATTTAAACACATATCTCATTTGCCTTCTTATCTTGTTAAGACATTTGTATCTTCTCTCTTTAGTATTATTTCACTTGTATTTTTGTAGTGGAATAAAATATTGGTTGTGTCCGAGGAGTAGGCAAAATTAGCTGAACGTCGCAAATTCTGGTGTTCCTTTTATTGTTGCTTTATTATCTTATTTATTATTTGGTGGCTGCCATAATTTTTAGTAGGCAAAATACAAAAGTTACCCATCAAACTTAGGACCAAATTCCTCTTACACACCTATTGAACACGTGTTCTATTTTACATACCAAACCTTTCAAAAATGTGTCAATTACACACTACTTTTGACCAGGCATAATACACGTAAAAGGAGCGCGTGAGGAGGTGAAAAATGTGTGTCTGCAGCTTTATGTCAACAGTTCAGATTTAATAAAGTTGATCATATGGTCCAACTTAATTATTTTTCTATTTCTTTTTTTGTTTCCCCCTCCAATCTCATGACCAGCGAAACCTAATGTGTTCTCTTCCAGTGAACCGCATTATTTTATTTCAATCAATTACTCCAACAAGAAAAAAGCCAGTAACTTTCACTATTAGAAGTCCAAGGAAGTTCTATTAATTTCAATCCAAGAAAATTCTATTAATGTTATTCCATGGCTTCTTTGAGACATGTAATTAGCAAATACTTAAACACCCAATTCAAAGAAATGCTGCAAATGCACTTTCCATATAGAGCATCTTCAAAAAAGCTAAAATTTAAACTTTTCAATTCATGGTCTTTTAGTTGACATACAAGCAAACAAATGAAAACCCAATTCGAAGAAAATGCTAACGCCAAATTTTCAATGGAAATGACATACAAAATTTTGGTACATAAGCAGTTGTGGCGATGACAGCCATGGAAATGACAAATAAAATTTTGGAAGAGGGCTATAAATGAAAATAGTCCATTATATCTTTGTTGATGTAGATAAGCTTCAATAGATATGGTACCCAAGCAATTGTAATTTTCGATCTACCTTTGCCATTGTTGCATTTTTTTTAAACAATGGCCTTGTTGTGGTGATGATACAGTGGTGTGAGACATGGCTTATTGGCTTTTGATGTTTTTATTTCTTTCTCGGATTAAATCACTTGGGCTCCTAATTTTTTGGTTGAATTGTGTGTTTTAGTTTTTCGGGTGGTCCACGGAGGATGAGATGGATGTTGAAGAGATGGGGTTGGAGAAGATGAGGGTATATGTGTAATTTTATATTTTTTGTTTTATATTTATGTTTATGAAACATGTCACAACCTTATTGGTGCGTGATACACATACATTTTGTAAAACTGGTCTAGCATGAAAGTGGTTTGAAAGGTTTGATGTGTAAAATAAAACCCGTGTTCAACAGGTGTGTAAGAGGGATTTGGTCCTATATTTGATGGGTAGATTATGTATTTTGCCTTTTTGGTATAGTAGTTGTGACTCATTCACACTATATACATTTAGATTCTGCAACAATTGGTATCAGAGCCAAGGTACTGTCTAAGTATGCTCTATCTATTAAACACAGTCTGATCTTCCACATCAGGAAAGATTTATCTTGGTAACTGAGTCAAGGTTCTGTCTGAGTATGCTATGTGGTTGTAGCTTAGTCTGATCTTCCACACCAGAAAGGAAATAATCTTGATTTATGTCGTCAACTATTAAATAATATTTGTATCAAATATGGGAGACAATAAATAAGAAGAATGTACATAAAGTGTCAAAACTATACCACGATGAATGAACATATTACCTGTTTTAATAAGTTGGTCACAGATTTGCAAAATATGGATACAACTTATGATGATGGTGACTTGTCCTTGATGTTGTTGGCGTCACTTCCTAATGAGTACATGAACCTTGAAACTACTCTACTTCATGGAAATGACGAATTTTCTCTCAGAGAAGTTTATTCGGCTTTGTACAGCTATGAAAAAAGAAAGCGAGAAAAATAGAAGGGCGGAGAAGGAAAAGTACTATTTGTGAGGGGTCGTCCTCAAGATCAAACGAGGACAAAGAAAGGAAGATCTAAACCTAGCAAAGATGAATGTACCTTAGAAAAAGGGCATTGGAAGAAAGACTGTCCAAGGTTGAAGAATACGGCCAAACATAATAATGGAAATGCCATTATGGATTCAAATGTAGCTGATTGTGATGATTCGGATTTCTCATTAGTTACAACGGAGTCGTCAACGTCATCAGACATATGGTTGATGGACTCAGCTTGTATCTATCATATGTGTCCCAACAGGGATTGGTTCGTAGACTTTCAAGAAGGAGAATGTGGACTTGTCCAAACAGCGGATAACAACCCTCTTACCTCATATGGAATTGGTTCAATGCGATTAATGAACCATGATAGAATGATCAGAACATTAACAGATGTTCGGTATGTATCGGGTTTGAAGAAAAATCTCATCTCTGTGGGAGTCCTAGAATCAATAGGGTTCAAAATTATTGTAGAAAATGAAGTGATGAGAGTATGCTACAGTGTACTAGTGGTAATGAAGGCCAATCGGAAGAACAATAACATGTAACGTTATCTTGGTAGTACAGTTATTGGGACAGCGACAGTGACGTCCAGTGACAACAAAGAGGCAGAAGGAACCAGGCTATGGCACATGCGCTTGACAAATGCTGGAGGATAATTCTTGAAAACTTTATCAGATCAAGGATTAT
Organism: Nicotiana noctiflora; assembly: GCA_032618575.1. Classification (NCBI taxonomy): domain Eukaryota; kingdom Viridiplantae; phylum Streptophyta; class Magnoliopsida; order Solanales; family Solanaceae; genus Nicotiana; species Nicotiana noctiflora. The sequence continues at coordinate 206,711 of JASVEL010013976.1, forward strand.
TAAAGGGAGTAAAGGCTTGCAATTTGGAGTTTTACGAGCATTGTGTCAAAGGAAAACAAACAAGGGTTAAATTTGGTATAGCAATCCGTAATATTAAAGGCATTTTGGATTATGTACACTCTGATATTTAGGGTTCTTCCAAAATACATTCATTGGGTGGGAAGCACTTTTTTGTAACCTTTGTTGATGATTTTTCCCAAAGAGTATGGATGTATACAATGAAGAGCAAAGATGAAGTGCTGGGAATTTTTCTCAAATGGAATATGATGGAGGAGAATCAAAAAGGCAGGAGGATCAAGTGTATTCACACAGCTAATGGAGGTGAATACAAAAATGATCATTTCAATAAGGTCTGTGAAAATGATCGCATCGTCCGACACTTCACTGTCAGACATACACCACAATAGAATGGAGTGGCAGAACCGGACCTTGCTGGAGAATGTACGGTGTATGTTGTCCAGTGCCGGCTTGGGCAAAGAATTTTGAGCTGAGGCAATTACATATGCATGCAACCTCATTAATCGTCTACCATCTGCTGCTATTAATGGCAAGACACCATTTGAAAATGGTATGGAAAGCCTGCTGTAGATTATGACTCTTTGCAAGTGTTTGGTTCAACTGCATATTATCATGTGAGAGAGTCAAAATTGGATCCTAGGACAAAGAAGGCTATTTTTATGGGAATTACTTCTGGAGTCAAAGGATATTATACAGTGACACGATACCTCCTCTCTTACCCTCCACTAGAAGTAAGAAGCTCAATATGATTTCCCATTCTGGTTTCTAACAAAGCAACCATGCATGGCCTGTGAGTGTCCACCATTTCTCTAAATTCCTACTAAAATTTTTGTTGTTTCAACTCCTTATATTCCAAATGAATACGTTGGTTGGACGATTCGTAGAGATATTAAGGTTTGAGTTTGATAGCTCCATGTTCTCCCTCACTACCCTTAGTATTGGGTTTCTACTCAGGGATGGAACTAGAATCATGGCTATGTTTAAACCATTGGATCTTGGGGTGGTATGATATCCATCGAGCAATTGTATAACGTTAGTGGAAAATTGAGCACATGCCTCTTCTCTTGCATCTCCTTGAAGAGACATACCTTAATCCCGTCTAGATTTTGAGAACTCTAGGAATTGTTCTAAGATTATGTTGAGTGGTTCCTATTCCTCCTCCATTTTTTCTTCTAATGGTTCAAGTTCTAGAGCTGCTTTGTGAGGTGGTGGTGGAGGTTGCTGGTATGGTTGGGGAATTGGTGGCTCCTGGACTGGTTGAGGATTATCCTATGTCATGAATATGGGATTAAGTTGGTTTAAAGTTTCTGGTGGCAAGAATGGCATGTCCAGGAGAGCATTCTATAGGTAGATTAGATTGAAATGTGGTGGCAAATTCCATTGGTTTCTCATTTCATTCACTAGTTGTGGGTTCACTAAAGGATCTAGGGGTTGTAGGATGTTGTTTATCCAAACTATATTTAGATAGTTATTTATGGCCAACCTCATGCCCTCCGCTACCAATTGGGCTATGTATTGTGTGTTGTGTAGTATGACACTTGAGTCCGGGCCATTGATTTGAAGATTGAACAATACTGCATGGCCCATAAGTCCCATTTCAATCCACGAGACAGGTTGGTAGTCCTGAGCTTGTGGAGGTTGGACATGAACTAACATTGGGTTTTCTAGTTTAGGGGGAAATGGTGGTAGATTTTCTATAGCAAGTGCTCTTTTTCCTTAGAAATTTGTATGAGAATGTTTCATCTTCTTAGGGTTGATGGAATTCTTTGCATTTTAAATAGAGGGTGGAATACTTAAGGTTTCTAAAACATGCGTGGGAGTGGGGCTAAATAGTGTTTGAGGGATTGGGTGATATTTTAATGATTGGGGTTGTCAATTGTATGGCTTTTGGATGCCGAATACTTTGGTTTATAGGCTGATCCTCCATGGATGTAGTATCCATTGTGTGTACTTGGTTGGAGGCCATTTGTTTTACTTTGTTATATTTATTGCCATTTGGCCGGTATGCTCAGGGGTGAGAAGATTATCAAATCTTAAAGAGAGACTTTTGAACCAAATTTTTAGTTAAGCTTGGGTCATTACTAATTTGTTTGGTTTGTTCGGTAGTAGGGGCAGAAGGGTTATTATTAGTAGGGTGCAGTATTGTCATTTAGATAGATATTTTGCATGGCTTTGTTTTCACCTTTTTTTGGAAGTAGACACGTTACCAACATGTCAATATCTTCATTTGGGATGGACATTTGTTTATTTGCATGACTATAACTTATATGTGTAATTGTAATGACCCCGACTCGTCGTTATGGGAGTTATCATCCCGTTTTTCTTATTTTATTCTTTTATATGTTTCATTATATGTGTTTGGAGAATTTGAAGTAAATCAGGTAGAATTCGGTTAGAAATGAGGCAATAAATCTCTTTTATGGGAAAGTTAGTTTGGAAAAGTCAACCGAATATTGACTTATGAGTTAGAAGATTCGGAAGGATTTCTGATGATTCAACCATTTTCGGGGGATGATTTATGACTTAGGAGAACAATCGAAATTGAATTCGGAGGTCCAGTGTAGATTTAGGCTTGAATTGGCTAAGGTTAGATTTTGGCGAATTTCGGATGGTAGGTGAGATTTTGATCCGAAGGTCGGAATAGAATTCTGAGTGTTTCTGTAGCTTCGATATGTGATTTGTGATGTTTGTGCAAAATTTCAGGTCATTCGGACGTCATTTGGTTGGGTTTTTTATCGAATGCGTGTTTCGGAAATTTTTAAAAAACTTAGGCTTGAATCCGATGTGAATTGATAATTTCCGTGTTGTTAGGTGTGTTTTTATTATTGGAACAAGTTTGGGAGATGTTTTGGGATATGTTGGTGCCTTTGGGTGAGGTCCCGGGGGCCTCGGGTGTGTTTCGGGTTGTGATCACGCTCTTATTTGATGTTTCAACGTCGTAGCTTTGGATATAAAAGGGTACCATATTGAACAAACGAACTCCGATTACTGTTTTGAATCAAGCATTAGATCCGTATCGTAATTACGAACCTGTAGCAAAAAGAATCATCGAAATTGGACATCGTATGTGGATTTTATGGTCATTTTACTAAGTTTGCCCAGATTTTTAGGTTAATGATGAAATTGCCCCTGACGGCGTATTAAAAACCTGCACTATTTGCAAATCTTAAATCCTATATATCTCCTTCATTATAAGGTCAAATTGAGTGATTCAAAAGCTTAAATTCATTAGAATTTTACAAGGAATCCATTGGGAGCAGTAAAACGCATGAACAATATACCTATAATGAGCTGGTCGAGTTTTCTTCCAATTTTGGAACGGGAAGAAGCTTCTGAGGTAATTTTTAAGAGAGAATTCGTGGGATTTCATCAGGTAAGTGTTCTTAGACTCAGATTATGTTGTTATGATGTAAAAACATAGATTAAATACTGAAAAATCAAGGATTTAAGGAGTAAAAATGGAAGTTAGGATTTGAAACCTAAGAAGGTGTAAAATTTAGAATTTGAGGGGTCAAACGGACTCCGATTTTGATGAACTTTATATGTACGGACTCGCGGCGAGACAAGGAATCCGTTGGTATCATTTTACAAAATTTTCGAGAAGTGAGCACGGAGCTCGGGTTTTACCAACTTTGTTAATTTTAGTACTTTTCGAGTATTTTTGATCGGGTTATGTTTCTTTGACTCATATTTATGTTTTCACTATAGTTTTGACTAGATTAGATGCACGAGTAGGTCAGTACGAAAGGAAAAGGCATTGCGGACGAGTTCACGGTCGGTTAGAGGTGAGTAGTTGGTATATATGATGGTGTGAGGGTTTGAAACCCCGGCTTATCACATTGTGACGCTATTTAGGGCTTGACTAGTAGCCCATAGTAGGTGCGAGATTTGTTTATGACTGGGGATTGTGAATTGGTCCATCTCGAACAAGAATAATATTATACTGGTAATTGATACGCACCCTTTGTTGAATATACCTGGGCTTATTACCATGTTTGGGGCCTTGTGCCAACCTGTAGCACCCTTAGAGGATGAATATCATTGTGATTGCATTATTTGTAAAATCATTGATCGCAGTCCTGTGTTTAATCACTGTTATGAACTGCTAAGTCACTTTTCCTGAAAGCAAATAACTAAAGTATATTCTTTTAAATGACTTGGAAATTGAGAACTATAAACTAAAACTGTTATGTGTCTCATATGCATATTGTGGACTGAGTATTGATCGAGCTGCACGCTACAGCGAATGATATGAATATATTGCGCTTGGGCTTAAGGAGCCCCTCCGGAGTTTGTACACACCCCCAGTGAGCGCCATCGACGTTAAATAGATTGGGATACACGCCGTAGCGGTCATATGTATTGGATTGCATTTATGCATTGTTATTTACTTGTGTTATCTGTGGTTTGCTGTTGTTGTTGGTTCGTAGTAAGGTATCGGACTGTTAGACATAGCTTTATTTTGTGCCATTTCGTGGATTTCTTATCTTCACCTATTTTATATGATTTTTACTCACTGAGTACTTAGTAATCACCCCTACTCCACGCACCTTTGTGTGCAGCTTCAGGTTTACCGGAGATTAGCTGAGCAGTCTCGTTTCCAGAGTATCAGAGTTGTTGAGGTAGCTGCTTGACGTTCACAGGACCTGACTTCTCTTCGTATTCCAGTTTTTCTTTATATATACATTATTCAGACTTGAGTATTTAGTTCAGATATTGTTATCCAGTATTGTTTAGAGGCTCTCGACTCGCAACCCCAGATCTTTGGGAGATTATGCAGTTTAGCTTCTAGCTATCTGTTAAGCATTTAGCTTTATTGTCGACAATAATATTCAAGTAATTGATTTGAGCTTCATGCTTGGGATGAGAGTGTAAATGGTCAGGCTTGCCTAGCAGTTGTGTTGAGCGTCATCACGACCGGGATTGGGGTCGTGACAAGTTGATATTAGAGCCTAAGTTACTAGGCCTCACGAGTCATGATCAGGTTTAGTAGGCCCTCGCGATCGGTACGTAGACGTCCGTATCTATCCCCGGGAGGCTATAAAACTTTTAGGAAACACTTCACTTTCTTGGAAGTCTTATCGTGTGTATTTGATTTAGCTTGAGATATAACTCTTGAAATTCCTTCCACACGTCTGTACGCACACGCGAACTTTTAGTAATACATCTGCATCGATAGCTTGTGATTCCCCGATCGTGGGGCGAGACATAATCTCTGTTAGTTCATGTTGGGCCAGTCTGGAGGACTTGAGGCCGAATCTTCGCCTATGGCTTGAACACCGAAGTGCTGAATATGTGAGCAAGTGCTTTTAACTTATGTGTTCGGTAATGTCCTTATTAGCCGGGATGGCGGTCGGATATCCATGTGATGAGTATGTTTGTGTTGTGAGGTGCATCAATGTGATCATGGTAGCGACGAAGAAGTCTGTGGGAGAATAGCTGAACTGTTAAGCGATCCGTTTCTTATTGCGATCTATTGTGTAGTCCCTGTATCGATTTTGATAATATAATATAGGTAGTATGATATTAATGTTGTTGATATACATTGTGATGTTTTGTTAAGTTGTAGCTGCGCTATTAGGATGGTTTTGGTGATTCTCTAGCAGGTGGATAGGCCCAATTACAAAGAAAACTCTACCGAAATTTTTGAAAAAATTGGGACTTAGTAATAATTTGGACGCCTAGAGAGCAGGCTTAACTGTTATGTGGGTGAATGCAAGAAAAAGGCAGAATAGTTAAAAATTTTGATGATCCGTGTCTCCACAAGCTTGTGAAAGAGTGAGTTTAATCTCACCATGGTATTACGACAGCAATATAGTATATCTGTTGTGATATATATGGCTTCGAGATTGGGGAGGTTGCCATTGATTAGCTGATTGTACGATTATATACTATGTTAGTTCTGATTTGATGCATGTTGGTGAATCAGTTTGGTTGCGGAAATTGTATCGAGAATGACACGAGTGAAGGAAATTTTTTGACAAGACGTCAAGAGATCGTATGTTCAAGAAAGAAGTTTCGATGGTTAAGAAAAATTGGTATTATCTATAGCATCACCTGAGAGTGGTGTTGCGTCCTAGTTAATGATTCTTGATCGCTCCTCAGCGTTATCGCGACTGGTGGTTTGAAGGTACGCCCCAAATATTATTGCGGGTAGGTTATGGGAGTGTATCCCACTGGAAGATTATATAAGTGTGGCATATAGTCACTTGACTGATTAAAGATGTAAACCAAGTATGAAGTTTGAGATGATATCGTTAAATTAAAGATTCATGCCTGGAGGGCACTTGGCATATTAGGTTGTGAACTAGGGAGGATTACTCCGATTATGATAGTTGTTCTTGTGTGTTATGAAAAAAAAACAAAAGGAGTTATTATGGACCCTTGAAAGGTTATTAAACTAGTTCATTGTGATCAGAATCAGCTTGAAGTCGGTGATGGACTTAATGTGAATAATGGATCTATATCAGGCTAGATGGTTGCATTTTTGTAATGCGGTCCTCGTGGAGGAGTAGTAAGGTTGATGTTTCATTGTCAGATATTTCGCGTAGTGATGCATTGCGCTGGGTGAGTTGTGAGATGGCTTGAGATATTGCTATATGTTACGAATCCGCATAGTGATGACGTTATATGAGCATCTTGGCTCTTGAGATTCAGATTGTACATCGCACCTCAGTTGCGCTTGAGTGTTGTAGCTTATAACGATATATGTCCCTCAAAGATATTATTATGCACTTAATATGCATACGACCGATACTCGGTATTATGTTGTAATGAGCAAATTTGGCTCGATGAGCATCTTCTTATGTAAGATTTATGTGTGGATCTGGTGGCACGCCGCCCCGGGTATGCTAGCTATAGCGGGTTGCACATCGTAATGGTGTGATATCGAGTATAGTTTTCTATTTGCTGTCTTTGTATGCCTTGATTCCTATTTTCCAAGTAAAGTATGTATTAGTGTGTAGGATTTGATAATTTCTTCCAGAGCTCGTTTTCTTTACCACATTCGAATTGGTAGTCTATTGGCACATTGCAGCATCATATGTGACATTTAATTATGTCTGGAGTGGCTTATTGCCCGAGCAGTTCATACTAGGTAAGACGAGAGCATTGAGTTTTATATAAGTGCAATCGGAGTATAAGAAGTAAAGTAAAAAACAAAAACCATAGTTTGACTCAGAATGAGGTGATAGTTCTTGCCAAGAGTATAAAACTAATGAATGATTGTCTCGACGGTGGCTGAGAAATTATACATATCTCATCCATCGTGTCATTATTGTAAGAATTTGCACAAGGCATGTGTATATTATGCAGAGCATGGGATGTGTAGTGATTCTTTCTAAGCGAATAGATAAGAGAGCTTAAGATGATTAGAGAAGATGGTATTGCTAAGTGGAAGTAATTTGACGCGAGTAGGTGTTTTAAAAAAAGGCAATGTGATTAAACTGAGTAAATTTCAGTAATGTTGTGGGATGTTCTTGTTGGGCCCACTAGTGGTATTCGGGTTTTCTTGGCAGCACAGATAAACCTTGATTTTCTAACGTGGAATGATTAGGTGTCAAAGGGGTGCATGTATTCGCACGGTGAAAATTGGGATCAGGTATGATGATTTATGTGTTATATGGAGTTCTGAGGTACAGGCTATGTTGTAATGGTGAATCTTTATTTGCTGGTATGTTATATTGTGGATGTGACATTGGAATTCGGACTGTTTATCGTAGTGTTGGGTGATTTTGAACTATTGCATTGGTGGCTACGCCAGAAATGCCACGGGTTAAGTGGTGAAGTGCATTCGAAGATGTTTTAACAGAATGATTTATATTTCAAAGAACCAGTGAATAGCTGGGAAGGAGTACTTTCTTAATTGGGCATTTGTGATAGATATCAGTATAGAGGTTGCTATCATTGATCCCGTTCCGTTATTGACGGACTTTCGGATGTATTTCTTAAGGTCGGGTTTGTCGCCGGATGAGATTGTGGAATTTGGTATTTATATGATGTTGGGAACTGTATTGTACGGCTTTGGGAGGGGTTATAAAAAGGGGAAGGAGCAGCTTCGGGCTTTTTGGTATTGAGTTTGTTGACAGGCCGATATGGCTACACATTTAGCGTGAGTTAGCTTGGTTGACCCTGAGTTGTACTGTTGAGGAATAGGTTGAGTCTAACGTTATTGAGCTTGTTAGTGATGTGAGGAAAGCTATGAGTTGTTTTTTGATGTTGTAGGACATTGTGATTTGTTAGTTATGGGCACATGTGGTGCGGTTCCATTGAGAATTCATAGAGAAAGTCGACCGTGAATAGTAATTGAGTATTGGTCGGTGTATTGAGCATTAGTTATGGTCTATCGGGTGTGTGTTGTGTGTTCTCTATTTTACCATGGGTGTAATGAATTGCATTAGTTTCAGACATAAAATGTGCGTGGTTGTTGATTTTGAACATAACAGCTTGAGGTGTTTCAGCTGTAATGGTATTAGGATAGGATTGTAGTGAGGCTGTGGGAGTTACGACCTTTCAGAGTATATTCAGGCATTCTATTTCTATGATGTGAGACGGGGTCTCAGCCTTGTATTACAATGGAATTGATGAGCTTGAGGTACAACTCTTTTGTTTGAGACATTTGTTATAATTTGAGTGTGTTCAAATTGCTTCTTACTGGTGCGGGTATTATGCAAGATGTGGTTTAGACTTGTATTGAGGTATCATATCACCAGAGTGGTGTTGGATTCAAGGTGATCGTTAGGTTCATTAATGAATACAGACAAATTTGATCTCAGCTTGTTAGGAAGATAATATCGAGGTTTGACCCGGAAATCTATCGTGATATCAGTCAAGGGAAATGGTTTTATGAATGGTTGATCTGAGAGATGATTACGATTTATAGCGCATTTCATTCATCGTTGGCAGTATATGAAAGTGTTTGAATAAGGTTTTGGCTAATAAGAGGTTATCTGCCTGTAATTGGTTGATGGGGACAACTGCTGTGAATAGAAGTTATGATTCCAAGTGTTTGTAGGTGGTATATCATATGTTTTCACCTGAGGGTGCAAGTATGGATTAAATGGATTGTGAAAGTTCGGTTGTACTGTATTATCGGGTCTATGCGAAATAGGGTGACGAGGGATCACCCTGGGTATGTGGTTGGTAAGATCATTCAGCTACTGTTTGGCTTCTAAAACAACTCTCGATACGCTCGAGGACGAGCGTCTGTTTAAGTTGGGGAGAATGTAATGACCCGACCCGACCCGACCCGTCGTTACAGGAGTTGCCGCCCTATTTTCCTTGTTTTATGCTTTCATATGTTTCATGCTTTCAGATGTTTCAATATATGTGTTTGGAGATTTGAAGTAAATCGGGTAGAATTCGGTTAGAAATGAGGCAATAAATCTCTTTATGGGAAGCTTAGTTTGAAAAAGTCAACCGAATATTGACTTATGAGTTAGAAGGCTCAGAATGGATTTTTGATGATTCGACTATTTTCGGGGGATTATTTATGACTTAGGAGAACAATCGAAAATGAATTCAGAGGTCCGGTGTAGATTTAGGCTTGAATTGGCTAAGGTTGGATTTTGGCGAATTTCGGATGGTAGGTGAGATTTTGATCGAAGGTTGGAATGGAATTACGAGACTTTCTGTAGCTTTGATATGTAATTTGTGATGTTTAATACAAGATTTCAGGTCATTTGGACATCATTTGGTTGGGTTTTTGATCGAATGCGTGTTTCGGAAGTTTTTGAAAAACTTAGGCTTGAATCCGATGTGAATTGATGATTTCAGTGTTGTTAGGTGTGTTTTGATGAATGGAACAAGTTTGGATGATGTATTTGGATATGTTGGCGCCTTTGGTTGAGGTCCCGGGGCCTCGGGTGTGTTTTGGGTTGTGATCACACTCTTATTTCATGTTTCAACATCGTAGCTTTGGAGATAAAGGGGTACCATATTGAACAAATAAGCTCTGATTACTGTTTTGAATCAAGTATTAGATCCGTATCATAATTAGGAACCCATAGCAAAAAGAATCATCGAATTTGGACATCATATGAGGATTTTATGGCCATTTTACTAAGTTTGCCCAGATTTTTAGGTAAATGACAAAATTGCCCCTGACGGCGTATTAAAAACCTGCACTATTTGCAAATCTTAAAACCTACATATCTCCTTCATTATAAGGTCAAATTGAGTGATGCAAAAGCCTAAAATTATTAGAATTTCACAAGGAATCCATTGGAAGCAGTAAAACGCATGAACAATATACCTATAATGAGCAGGTCGAGTTTTCTTCAAATTTTGAAACGGGAAGAAGCTTCTGAGGCAATTTTTAAGAGAGAATTAGTGGGATTTCATCAGGTAAGAGTTATTAGACTCAAATATGTTGTTATGATGTAAAAACATAGATTAAACACTGAAAAACCAAGGATTTAAGGGGTAAAAATGGAGGTTAGGGCTTGAAACCTAAGAAGGTGTAAAGTTAGAATTTGAGGGGTCAAACGGACTCTGATTTTGATGAACTATATATGTACGGACTCGTGGAGAGACAAGGAATCCGTTGGTATAATTTTCAGAAATTTGCAAGAAGTGAGCACGGAGCTCGGGTTTTACCAGCTTCGTCAATTTTAGTACTTTTCGTGTATTTTTGATTGGGTTATGTTTCTTCGAGCCAAATATATGTTTTCGCTGTGGTTTTGACTAGATTCGATGTACGAGGAGGTCAATATGAAAGGAAAAGGCATTGTGGACGAGTCTACGCTCGGTTAGAGGTGAGTAGTTGGTGCATATGATGGCCTGAGGGTTTGAAAGCCCGGCTTATCACATTATGACGTTATTTAGGGCGTGACTACCAGCCCATAGCAGGTATGGGATTTATTTATTACTGGGGATTGAGACTTGGTCCATCCCGAACAAGAATAATGTTGTACTGGTAATTGATACGCACCCTATGTTGAATATATCTGGGCTTATTGCTATGTTTGGGGCCTTGTGCCAACCTATAGCATCCTTAGAGGATAAATATCAATGTGATTGCATGATTTGTAAAATTATTGATCTCAGTTATGTGTTTAATCACTGTTATGAACTGCTAAGTCACTTTTCCTGAAAGTCAATAACTAAAGTATATTCTTTTTAATGAATTGGAAATTGGGAAAAAAAACTAAAACAATTATGTGACTCATAAGCATATTGTGGACTGAGTATGGATCGGGCTGCACGCCACATCGAATGATATGAATATATTGCGCTTGGGCTGAAGGAGCCTCTCTAGAGTCTGTGCACACCCCCAGTAAGCGCCATCGATGTTAAATAGATCAGGCTACATGCCGTAGCGGTCATGTATATTGGATTACATTCATGCATTAATATTTACTTGTGCTATCTGTGGTTTGCTATTGTTGTTGGTTCATATTAAGGTATCCGACTGTTAGACATAGCTTTACTTTGTGCCATTTAATGGATTTCTTATCTTCAGCTATTATATATGCTTTTACTCACTGAGTACTTAGTACTCAACCTTACTCCCTGCACCTTTGTGTGCAGATTCAGGTTTACCGGAGATTAGCTGAGCACTCTCATTTCCAGAGTATCAGAGTTGTTAAGGTAGTTGCTTGACGTTCGTAGGACCTTACTTCAATTCTTATTCTAGTTTTTCTTTATATATACATTATTCAGAGTTGAGTATTTAGTTGAGATATTGTTATCCAGTTTTGTTTAGAGGCTCTCGACTCGTGACCCCAGATCTTTGGGAGATTACACAGTTTAGCTTCTAGCTATCAGTTAAGCATTTAGCTTTATTGTCGATAATAATATTCAAGTAATTGATTTGAGCTCCACGCTCGGGATTAGAGTGTAAATGGTCGGGCTTGCCTAGATGTTGTGTTGGGCGCCATCACGACCAGGATTGGGGTCGTGACAAGTTGGTATTAGAGTGTAGGTTACTCGTCCTCGCGAGTCATGAGCCGGTTTAGTAGGCTCTCGCGGATCTGTACGTAGACATCCGTATCTATCCTCGGGAGGCTATAAAACTTTTAGGAAACACTTCACTTTCTTGGAATTCTTATCGTGCGTATTTGATTCAGCTTGAGATATAACTCTTCAAATTTCTTCCACACGTCTGTATGTGCACGCGAACTTTCAGTAATACATCTGCATCGATGGCTTGTGATTCCCCGATCGTGGGGCGAGACATAATCTCTGTGAGTTCATGTTGGGCCAGTTCTGAGGACTTGAGGCCGAATCATCGCCTATGGCTTGAGCACCGAAATGCTGAATACGCGAGAAAGTGCTTTTAACTTATGTGTTCGATAATGTCCTTATTAGCCGGGATGGAGGTCGGATATCCACGTGATGAGTATGTTAGTGCTATGAGGTGCATCTATGTGATCTTGGTAGTGATGAAGAAATCTGTGGGAGGATAGCTGAACTGTTAAGCGATCCGTTTCCTATTGCGATCTATTGTGTAGTCCCAAGTTTTGGGCGCGTGAAGAATATTATTGTATCTCCTAGTTGGAAAGTTAAGTGCAATACATGTGGCGGTATGAGTTCAGTCTCAGAAACACTAAATTGGCGATATTTTATATGTGTTGTGATTCAAACAAGTGCAACACATGTCCCTGTATCGATTTTGATAATATAATACAGGTAGCATTGAGATTAATGTTGTTGATATACATTGTAACATTTTTTTAAGTTGTAGCCTTGCTATTAGGATGGTTTTGGTGATTCTCTAGCAGTTGGTTAGGCCCAATTACAAAGGAAACTCTGCCAAAGTTTTTGAAAAAATTGGGACTTAGTAAAAATTTGGACGCCTAGAGAGTAGGCTTAACTGTTATGTGGGTGAATGCAAGAAAAGGGCACAAAAGTTAAAATTTCTGATGATCTGTGTCTCCACAAGCTTGTGAAAGAGTGAGTTTAATCTCACCATGGTATTACGACAGCAATAGAGTAATGTGTTGTGAAATATGGCTTCGAGCTAAGTTGGGGAGGTTGCCATTGATTAGCTGATTGTACGATTATGTACTATGTTAGTTCTGATTTGATGCATGCTGGTGAATCAGTTTGGTTGTAGAAATTGCACCGAGAATGACACGAGTGAATTAAAACTTTTGACAAGACGTCAAGAGATCGGATGAGCAGGAAAGAAGTTTCGATGGTTAAGAAAAATTGGTATTGTCTTTAGTATCACCTGAGAGAGGTGTTGCATCCTGGTAAATGATTCTTGATCCCTTCTCAGTGTTAGTGCGACCGGTGGTTTGAAGGTACGCCCTAAATATTATTGCGGTAGGTTATGGGAGTGTATCCCACTGGAAGATTATATAAGTGTGGCATGTAGTCACTTGATTGATTAAAGATGTAAACCAAGTATGAAGTTTGATATGATGTCTTTAAACTAAAAATTCATGCATGGAGGGCACTTGGCATATTAGGTTGTGAACTAGGGAGGATTACTCCGATTATGATGGTTGTTCTTGTGTGTTATGGAAAAAAAAGGAGTTAGTATGGACCCTTGAAAGGTTATTAAACTAGTTCATTGTGATCAGAATCAGCTTGAAGTCGGTGGATGGACTTAATATGAATAATGGATCTATATCAGGCCAGATGTGTGCATTTTTGTAATGCGGTCCTCGTGGAGGAGTAGTTAGGTTGATGTTTTGTTGTCAGATATTTCGCGTAGTGATGCATTGCGCTGGGTGAGTTATGATACGGCTTGAGAAATTGCTATATGTTAAGAATCCGCGTAGGGATGACGTTATATGATCATCTTGGCTCTTGAGATTTAGATTGTACATCGCACCTCAGTTGTGCTTGAGTGTTGTAGCTTATAACGCTATATGTCCCTCAAAGATATTATTAAGCACTTAGAATGCGTACAACCGATACTCGATATTATGTTGTAATGAGCAAATTTGGCTCGATGAGTATCTTCTTATGTGAGATTTATGTGTGGATCGGGTGGCACGCCGCCCCGGGTATGCTAGCTGGAGCGGGTTGCACGCCGCAATAGTGTGATATCGAGTATAGTTTTCTATTTTCTGTCTTTGTATGCCTTGCTTCCTATTTTCCAAGGGAAGTCTATATTAGTGCGTAGGATTTGATTATTCCTTCCAAAGCTTGTTTTTTTTAGTACCGCATTCGAATTGGTAGCCTATTGGCACATTGCAGCATCATATGCGACATTTAATTATGTCTGGAGTGGCTTATTGCCCGAGCAGTTCGTACTGGGTAAGACGAGATCATTGAGTTTGTGATCAGTGCAATCAGAGTATAAGAAGTAAAGTAAAGAGCAAAAACCATAGTTTGACTCAGAATGAGGTGATAGTTCTTGCCAAGAGTATAAAACTAATGAATGGTTGTCTCGACGGTGGCTGAGAAAGTATACAGATCTCATCCATCGTGTCATTATTGTAAGAATTTGCACAAGGCATGTGTATATCATGCAGAGCATGAGATGTGTAGTGATTCCTTCTAAGAGACTAGATAAGAGAGCTTCAGATTATTAGGGAAGATGGTATTTCTAAGTGGAAGTGATTTGATGCGAGTAGGTGTTTTAGAAAAAGGTAATGTGATTAAACTGAGTAAATTTCAGAAATGTTGTGGCATGTTCTTGTTGGGCCCACTAGTGATATTCGGGTTTTCTTGGTAGCAAAGATACACCTTGATTTTCTGACATGGAATGATTAGGTGTCAAAGGGGTGCAGGTATTCGCACGGTGAAAATTAGGATCAGGTATGATGATTTATGTGTTATATGGAGTTCTGAGGTACAAGCTATGTTATAATGGTGAATCTTTATTAGCTGGTATGTTATATTATGGATGGGACATTGGAATTCGGACTGGTTATCCTAGTGTTGGGTGATATTGAACTATTGCATTGGTGGCTATGCCAGAAATGCCACAGGTTAAATGGCGAAGTGCATTAGAAGATATTTTAGCAGAATGATTTATATTTAAAAGAACCAGCGAATAGCTGGGAAGGAGTACTTTCTTTATTAGGAATTTGTGATAAATGTCAGTGTAGAGGTTTCTATCATTGATCCCGTTCCATTATTGAGGGACTTTCGGATGCATTTCTTGTGGTCGGGTATGTCGCCGGATGAGATTGTGGATTTTGGT
Source organism: Nicotiana noctiflora (assembly GCA_032618575.1). Taxonomy (NCBI): domain Eukaryota; kingdom Viridiplantae; phylum Streptophyta; class Magnoliopsida; order Solanales; family Solanaceae; genus Nicotiana; species Nicotiana noctiflora. Next base: position 221,832 of record JASVEL010013976.1, read on the forward strand.
ATTTATATGATGTTGGGAACCATATCATACGGCATCAGAAGGAGTTATAATTTAGGGAAGGAGCAGCTTCGAGCTTCTTGGTATTGAGTTTGTTGACAGGCCGATATGGCTACACATTTAGCTTGAGTTAGCTTGGTTGACCCTGAGTTGTACTATTGAGGAATAGGTTGAGTCTATCGTTATTGAGCTTGTTAGCGATATGAGGAAAGCTATGAGTTGTTTTTTGATGTTGTGAGACATTGTGATTTGTTAGTTATGGGCACATGTGGTGCGGTTCCATTGAGAATTCATAGAGAAAGTCGACCGTGAAGAGTAATTGAGTGTTGCTCGGTGTATGGAGCATTAGTTATGGTTTATCGGGTTGTGTGTTGTGTGTTCTCTATTTTATCATGGGTGTAATGAATTGCGTTAATTTCAAACATCAAATGTGTGTGGTTGTTGATTTTGAGCATAGCAGCTTGAGGTGTTTCAGGTGTAACTGTGTTGGGATAAGATCGCGCATTGTGGTGAGGCTATGGGAGTTACGACCTTTCGAAGTAGATTCAGGCATTCAATTTCTATGATGTGAGATGTGGTCTCAGCCTTGTTTTGTAATGGCATTGATGAGCTTGAGGTACCGCTCTTTCGTTTGAGTCATTTGTTATAATTTGAGTGTATTCAGATCGTTTCTTACTGGTGCGGGTATTATGCAAGATGTGGTTTACTTGTATTGAGGTATCATATCACCAGAGTGGTGTTGGATTCGAGGTGATCGTTGGGTTCATTAATGAATAAAGACAGATTTGATCTCAGTTTTTTAGGAAGATAATATCGAGGTTTGACCCAGAAATCTGTCGTGATATCAGTCAAGGGAAGTGGTTTTAGGAATGGTTGATCTGAGAGATGATTACGATTTATAGCGTGTTTCATTCATCGTTGACAGTATATGAAAGTGTTTGAATAAGGTTTTGGCTAATAAGAGGTTCTCTGCTGGTAATTGGTTGCTGGGGACAACTACTGTGAATAGAAGTTATGATTCCAAGTGTTTGTAGGTGGTATATGATATGTTTTCACCTGAGGGTGCAAGTATGGATTAAATGGACTGTGAAAGTTTGGTCATACTGTGTTATTGGGTCTATGTGAAATAGGGTTACGAGGGATCACCCCGGGTATATGGTTGGTAAGATCATTCAGCTACTGGTTGGCTTCTAGAACAACTCTCGATACACTCGAGGACGAGCGTTTGTTTAAGTTGGGGAGAATGTAATGACCTGACTCGTCGTTACGGGAGTTACCACGCCATTTTCCTCGTTTTATGCTTTCATATATTTCATTATATGTGTTTGGAGAATTTGAAGTAAATCGGAGAGAATTCGGTTAGAAATGAGGCAATAAATCTCTTTATGGGAATGTTAGTTTGGAAAAGTCAACAAAATATTGACTTATGAGTTAGAAGGCTCGGAATGGATTTCTGATGATTCGACTATTTTTGGGGGATTATTTATGACTTAGTAGAACAATCAAAATTAAATTCGGATGACCGATGTAGATTTAGGCTTGAATTGGGTAAGGTTGGATTTTGGCGAATTTCGGATGGTAGGTGAGATTTTGATCCGAAGGTCAGAATGGAATTCCGAGAGTTTCTGTAGCTCCGATATGTGATTTGTGATGTTTGTGCAGAATTTCAGGTCATTCGGACGTCGTTTGGTTGGGTTTTTGATTGAATGCGTGTTACGGAAGTGTTTGAAAATCTTAGGCTTGAATCCAATGTGAATTGATGATTTCAGTGTTGTTAAGTGTGTTATGATGATTGGAACAAGTTTGGATGATGTATTGGGATATGTTGATGCCTTTGGTTGAGGTCCCGGGGGCCTCGGGTGTGTTTCGGGTTGTGATCACGCTCTTATTTGATGTTTCAATATCGTAGTCTTGGACATAAAGGGGTACCATATTGAACAAATGAACTCCGATTACTGTCTTGAATCAAGCATTAGATCCGTATCATAAATACGAACCCGTAGCAAAAAGAGTCATCGAATTTGGACATCGTATGAGGATTTTATGGCCATTTTACTAAGTTTGCCCAGTTTTTTAGGTTAATGACAAAATTACCCCTGACACCGTATTAAAAACCTGCACTATTTGCAAATCTTAAAACCTACATATCGCCTTCATTATAAGGTAAAATTGAGTGATTCAAAAGCCTAAATTCATTAGAATTTCACAAGGAATCCATTGGGAGCATTAAACGCATGAACAATATACCTATAATGAGCAGGTCGAGTTTTCTTCCAATTTTGAAACGGGAAGAAGCTTCTAAGGCAATTTTTAAGAGAGAATTCATGGGATTTGATCAGGTAAGAGTTTTTAGACTCAGATTAGGTTGTTATGATGTAAAAACATAGATTAAACACTGAAAAACCAAGAATTTAAGGGGTATAAATGGAGGTTAGAGCTTGAAACCTAAGAAGGTGTAAAGTTAGAATTTGAGGGGTCAAACGGACTCCGATTTTGATGAACTTTATATGCACGGACTCGTGGCGAGACAAAGAATCCGTTGGTATGATTTTCAGAAATTTTTGAGAAGTGAGCCCGGAGCTCGGGTTTTACCAACTTCGTCAATTTTAGTACTTTTCGAGTATTTTTTATTGGGTTATGTTTTTTTGACCCATATTTATGTTTTCGCTATGGTTTTGATTAGATATGATGTATGAGGAGGTCAATACGAAAGGAAAAGGCATTACAGATGAGTCCACGACCTGTTAGAGGTGAGTAGTTTGTATATATGATGGCCTGAGGGTTTGAAACCCCGGCTTATCACATTGTGACACTATTTAGGGTGTGACACGCACCCCATAGCAGGTGCGGGATTTATTTATGACTGGGGATTGTGACTTGGTCCATCTCGAATAAGAATAATGTTGTACTGGTAATTGATACTCACCCTGTGTTGAATATATCTGGGCTTATTGCTATGTTTGGGGCCTTGTGCCAACCTATAGCATCCTTAGAGGATAAATATCAAGGGGTTCCATCAGGTATGAATATTTGGAATCGTGACCCCAGATCTTTGGGAGATTATTCAGTTTAGCTTCTAGCTCTCAGTTAAGAATTTAGCTTTATTGTCGATAATAGTATTCAAGTAATTGATTTGAGCTTCATGCTCGGGATGAGAGTGTAAATGGTCAGGCTTGACTAGCAGTTGTGTTGGGTGCCATGACGACCGGGATTGGGGTTTTGACAGTAATATTGAATTTTTTTTCCTTAGTGGTTAAATAAAAAATCATTTGCTCACTATTCAAGAGTGAGAAATTCTTTTCTATTGGTATGGTGGTTTTTTCCTTAGCTGTGGTGGGCGGACTCCTTACATCATTCATTTTTATGGAGGGTATGGTATCCTTAGGATCCTTAGATTTATACTCTAAAAATTGAGTATCTAGGTACTTACCAGTACTTGAATTGTATAATTTAACAAAGATATCTGGACCATTGGTTTTTAACTGTCTTGTTGACGGTTTGGTGGTTACCTCTTATACCTTGTATTGATTGAATGCGCATTTCGGAAGTTTTTCATGAAAACTAAGCTTGAATTCGATGTATTTTAATGGTCTTAGCATTGTTTGACGTGTTTTGAGGATTTGAACAAGTTTGAATAAGGTTATGTGATGTGTTGGTGCATTTGGTTGAGGTCCCGAGGGCCTCAAGGTGATTTCGGATGGTTAAACGGAGGTTTTATGCTTTTGTTGCAGTCAGATTTTTTAGGCTACTGGTATTTTCGCATCAACTGAAAAAGGAGCCTCTTAAGCGGTTCCGCATATGCGGTTGGGGAAGTCGCAGAAGCGACCATGAGTGGCCTAGGGGATTTCCTCATAAGCGGAAGGTGGTACGCGTAAACGGGGCCGCGTAAGCAAATTTTAGACTGTAGAAGCGTTTGAAGGTAAACCGCATAAGCGATGTTTGGATCGCAAAAGCGGTCCCAGTGGTTTTAAGTGAGACAACATAAGCGGTCGATTTTGTCATGTAAGAGGTTCTGTAGGTGCGGTAAAAGGACCGCAGAAGTGGAAAAGGACCTATGTTATAGTGAACAGTGTTCACGAACTTGAAAACGAAGAAAACATTTTGGACTTCGAGCAAAGCGGGTTTTTGGGCGATTTTGAAGACGATTCGAAGGGGTTCCATCAGGTATGAATATTTGGACTCGGGTTATGTTATTATGGTGTAAGAACATGAATTAATAACGGAAATTCAAGGAATTAAAGGGTAAAAATAGAGGTTAGGGCTTGAAACCTAAGAGGGTTTAAATTGATGATTTTGAGGTGACAAATGGACTCCGATTCTTATGTATTTTATATTTACGGACTCGTGGCGAGACGAGATATCCGGTGATGTGAATTTTGTAATTTTTCGAGAAGTAGGTCCGAGGCTCGGGTTTTACTAACTTCGTGTTTTTGGGTGTTTTTCGTGTTTTTCAATTGGGTTATGTCCCATTAGCTTATTATAACCTATTCCTTATGGTTTTGGTCAGATTCTACACTCGAGGAGGTCAATTTGCGAGGAAAGTGAAAGGTGAGCAAGAATTTTGGCTGGTTTGAGGTGAGTAATAGTTATGAATGATGTACTGAGGGTTTGAAACCCCATGTTTGTACTATACGATGCTATGTTGAGATGAAATACGCGCCGTGTGACGAGCGTGGTAATGTTACTGTTTGGCATTTGGACTTGGTCCATCCCGATTGATGACTCTACAATACTTTTTGACTTAGACTGAGCTTATATCCGTATATTTTGGGCTGGTTGCCATGTTTGGGGCCTTGTGCCGATCTGTAGAACCCTTAGGGAGCATGTTGAGCTAATTGAGTTCACTTTACCTGTTGAACACATACTCTCAGTCATGTCCTTAACTGTAAAGAATAAGATGAACCGATCTTAGTAATTTGCACTCTAAATGAGAAGTACTTGGGGTTGAATATCCTATCGTAGCTGAGTGGGCTCGAGAGGCCAAGTCTATATTGACTGAGTGGGGTCAAGGATCCCATAGTGAGGGTATTTGATATATAGGGGATCAGGCTGCACACCGCAGCAGTATATACATATACATGTATTGGATCGGACTACATGCCACAGTAGTATATTATATATGTATCGAACTTCACGCCACAGTTATATATTATATGGATCGGACTGCACGCCACAGTGATATATTATGTGGATCGGACTGCACGCTGCAGTATTATAGCCACTACTAGAAATAGATGGATTTCGCACGGCAAAATCAATGGGAAAATCGAGTTTTCACACCGCATTTCCGCCGAAATGAGTCACCCAAAAAATACCTGGTGGGAAATATCTTCCTAGAGAAGCGGTGAGAAATTTTCCACGGTTTTCCCACAGAACCTCTACTAGAAAAAATAATGAAATTTCCCACCAACAATCAGTGGGAACTATTATTAGTAATTTTTAATGATTTTAATACATTAGCCAGGGAAGTGATTGGAAAAAATGCACAGGGAGCTGGACATAAAGTATGAAGTTTCTCACTGATAACCGTGGAAAATTTGCAAGTTCTGAAAAATAAAATATGAATATTCCCACCAAAATCCGTGCGAAATATGTTAATTCTGAAAATAAAAGTATGAACTTTCCCACAAATATCAGTGGGAAAATGTAAATTATGAAGAAAAAAAAGTATAAACTTTTCCATCGATATCAGTGAAAGATGCAACTCCTGCAACTAAAGTGACGAACCTTCCCACGAAATCAATGACAATTTCTTGGGAAATCTGGAAATTAATTTTTACACAATGCTGTAACTATACTGCACCACCTGCCAAACAAAAAAATACAACTACCAACAACCTAAATACAATTAAACATTCATACACAAAGATCAGCATCTTCCGATTCATTTCGTTAATTAACAAACAACCAAAACTGAAAATACTAGAAATCAATAATGCAAGTTAACACTCAAGAAAGAAATTCAGCATTCAATCTTATCCAATTGATACATAACATCCAACATCGTAGTCCTACCCAAAATAGACCAACGACTAGAACTAAACTTTGATCCAAGACTGTAAACTCTTCCCTTATGTACACTACCAGCCGCCTTAATCCACAAGTCTATATAATTCTCCTGGGATGGTTGGATTGGCTTTCCTTGATCATCAGTTTGTTGGCTTTGAATGAACTCCTCCAAGTATTGTTTAAAAGTATTCTGCAAAAAAGTTACGACTATTGTATGAATAAATTTAATTAATGAAAAGCATTAAAAAGTAACTTGAAATCTTACATAGGTTGTCTCAGCCCATGGCTCGATCCAAGTTGTCATTGTTCTATCCTTTAGCTTCTTCATATGTGTATGCTCAAATACCTGAGTAGTTGATCTTTTTAAAGATTTTTTCTGTTAAATAAAACATAAAAAAGGCAAAATTAAAGTGCTATGTCCATGAACCGGTTCGATAGATACTTTCTCGTCACAAGCACGACAAAGACAAGCCTCATCAGCAACACAAAAAAGTATAGCAGCAACAATTTCACATACATCACAAACTCAAAGGGTTCTCATATTTGTTTATATCAATCTTTTCACTCTTCAAGTCATTTTCCAATATTCACTGGCCGACAAAACCATACAATTAATTCACACATTAACATAATATTCTATTTGTGATAACGATTGCAGATAAACCATATAGATCCATACTTGTCCCCCAACGTAATGTACCAGGCATTCTTTCCCTCTTTTCCCTCTTTAAGATCATGGAAGAAAAAGCATACATAAAAATTATATCTTACATGTATCTTTTTGCATGCCAATGCTAAACTGATTGCTTAGCAACCAATCATTCTTGCTATTTGAAGAAAACGAGAGATCTTTAAGAAATAAAAGAGACCTTATCACTGTCGAATGACTATAATATATATAAATTCTTGATGACAAAGCAGGGGAAGGCTGCCTAGAGTATTCCCTTCCCCAGACACCCACGAAGTGGGTATTGAACTGGGTCGGCCCTTTTTTTTTTCTTGATGACATGAACCAGAAATTAATGTAGCTTGAAAAAAACAGGAAGCAAGTAAGCTAGCCGATATAGTTGCTGTGTAAAGATAGACTTACTCTTAGTAATCAGATATAGTTCATCAACAATAGCAATATCGAGTAAAATTACAGAACTTTTAGAACATGAAATATGTAGTGTCATAATCTTGCTTTTGCTCAAGCCCCTAGTTCATATAAGTTCATGACATATCAATAACTGCAACTGAAGGTGATGAATAGTTATTATTCCACTAAGAATTCCAATGCCAACAAAATAAATCTAAGCACTTCTGAAAATTTATACAAAAAGAATGAGACAATAAAATTATGACATACAGGTGATGAATAGTTATTATTTTGTAATATCTACTTAGGGTCTTAGAATTTCAAGTTTGATAATAGGAGCTATGTAATAGACAATTCCAATAAAATTAATTCACAAAACTAACGTTCTTCAATCATTAACGTTTAGTAGAATGAAGACCTATTTCGCTTTTCAACATGAGGATATAGTTCTACAGCCAACCAAATCAGAATTAGTTATAGTTTCTCTATTTACTACAATAAATTAAGCAATTTCTTTGCAGGAGATTTCTTCTTTTCATTTTACAAGGAGCACACTTGCCTTTGTAAAAAGACGGTAATTAGTAACTACAACACTCATCTTGCAAAGCTTTGATATCTGTACAAAACCTACAAACTAATTAACGTTCTACGCATCTTGTTCTGTCTAGGTTCTATGTTAGTAGAGGATGATTCTTTACAACAATGTTTGAGAGAGGTTCTTATTGAGAATATTAATGAAGACAATAGAGTCGCAAATGTGTGTTACATACTCACCAAACTTATGCTACAAAAAGGTATAAGCTTAAAGGTAATAAAGTATATTTTTCTATGTATAGAACAGAAATACTACTTAGAATTATTCAGGCAAAGCTGGACTTTGGCTCCTAACTTATCAGTCCACACACTTGGCAAAAAGCTAAAAAGTTTTGTCACACCTTCCCAACTTACCACTGTTACACCTCCTTTTGGCGTGCCCCTAACCCGGGGTAGAAACGGGCGAGAGAGTTTTTCCAATTTAAGTGACAATATTCGAAACAGGATTATTCCATTTATTTCAGAGTCGCCACTTGGAATAAATTAAGGTGTCCCAAGTCACCGATTTATTCAAATCCCGAATTGAGGAAATTTCGACTTTCCAAATGAAGTCTGCGAACCAGAAATTCTAAGTAAGGAATTCTGTTGACCCGAGGGAAGGTGTTAGGCACCCCCGGATCCCGTGGTTCTAGCACGGTCGCTTCAACTATTATAAATGGCTAAAAATATCTGATTCTAATACATGTTATAAATTACTTGCTCTGATTAAACTTTAAACCGCTTTATTATTTCAAAAAAAAAAAACTGTACATTTAACTTTTAAGCAAAGCAAACCTAGTCGCAGCATAGACTCGGGTCCTTGACGAATATGCAATCAAACTTGGGCCTGGGTCATTTATTTTTGACCCGGGAGTCTACGGTGCTTGAAGTAGGCCGTTGAAAATCCAACAGCATTTCGATTCTCACAAAAACAAATATCCTTGAAATTGTTTCAAATTGTGCTATCTAGATAGTTAATGATGGCTTGATTAATCATGATTTATCCTAGTCATGTCTTTTACATGAACATGCGACGCTCAATCGAATTAGATATGGCCATGATTAAACTACATCTTCGGACTAACACCAACTCAAATCAAATTGATTCTAGCGATTCGATATCATTTATGCACACATGATATGGGAATGTTGATTTACTAACAAATTACTTCCTATTCAAATGCATATGGACACAATTGGGAAAGTAACTATAGAATTATCATGAAGTTCATTTTTAATGGATGTATCGTTAAAATTAAATTACTCATAATAATCAAATATCAACAAACATTACACGTCAAAACTTGGAATTAGTTTCCAACTTGAAATGTATTCATATTTAGTACACTAAAACTAATATTAGATTAAATCATATGCAAACTACATTAGACAGATGCTAACAGTACATTTATCAAGAAAAGCCCAATTTAATTTATAACATAACGCGATCATTTAAACAGCAATCACGGCATAGAACTAAAATCCTGATTCCCTTTATTGCCAATAGGAGAAAAATGATCTCAAAGAATGTGTACCTGGAATTTCAACAGCAAAAATGAAAGAGGAGATCAGTAGCAATTCCCAGCAAATAACAAGCAAACACAGCAGCAAAAATCCCAGCAATCAATACGGCTACCAAAGATGCGACTAGTAACCGATTGAAATTCCAGAAAGTGGGCCAAAATAAAACTGAGAGTTTTTTTTATGCCAAGCAGGCCACTTCAAAACCAAGACATCAACAAATGAGCCTCCAGTAATTTAAAAATAAACTTCAGACAGCTTTGGACAGAATCCAATATGGAATGAAACCAAAGGAAGAGATTTAAACTGCTTTAAACAGTTTTTGAAACCCAAAACCAATACAACAGTATTAAGGGTAGGATTTTTCTTCTTCTTTAGGCTAAATACCACTCTTGAACTCACTTAAACTAGTTTTCAATGACCAACAGACTCTCAAAAAAATCAGCACTCTTTCTTTCTCACTATTGCCCGAAAATTTAACAAATATGTGTGTGAAAGTCTCTCTCAAGGTCTGTTATCTATGTGTGTGTGTGTATCTTCAGAATGCTTCCCCCTCTTTATAACCACAATTTGATTCTTTTCCAGCTCTTAAGAGCATTTAATCAATTAAGAAATTAATTCCTCCACCCATGTTATGATTTTTTACCCTATAAAGACTGCCAATTCCACTTAGGACTGTCTAGGCATGACTTTTCTATTTTAAAAGTCATCTGAAATTCAAAACATATTTTATTTTTGGATTTTTGGGAGTAATTCTCATGTGGGGCAAAAATCATGTGCTCACAGCTGCCCCTATTTGCCCGAAAATGTGAAGAGTTTTCGTGCAAAGATAAATGAGCTAATACGAGCAATTTTTGCCCGTTCGAGTACTCCTTGTGAAGCATTTTTGAAAAAACCTTGACCGAGCATTTTCTTCGGCAGGCCTCCTACATATCCTGGGCTAAACAGGAATCAGGTCAATGTAGTTCGGGATGTTTTGGTGGATGGGACTACCATGGACTAACACTTTGATGTTGTTGCTGCTGTTGCTGCTGTTGTTGCTTACTACCTACTGACCTCCATATTACACCAAAAGAGAAATTGAAATTAAACTAGTTGTGCCTATCAACTATGAGTTACAAGATTCCTATCTATGATTCTCTTGAAAACTTGATCTTGAGTCTTTGCTGATTTTGTTGTAGAAATCGATCTGAATCCTGACGTTCGCAAGCTGTACATGCTTGTTTATTTCTATAACATTGAGTGAAATGGGATTGGCGGGACTCGTGACTTCAATCAGATTCTGAGCAATTTGTTCCTCTGTTTACTCCAACATTTGAGCTCATCTTCTTTTTGGTTCTTTTCTTTTTTTCTTTATTCTGGATTGAGACTCAACTCGTAGGTTATCTCGATCCTTGCGTTCCGAGGTCAAACCTGCTTAGACAACAAAATGAACAAACAAAATTTTCCTCACCAGTTTCACTAGGAAAATTTCGTGTGTTAGCCGTGACACAGAAAGTGATTAAGACTCTTCGGTATTGGCCTAGAGAATCTTGATTTTTAAACCTGGTTTTGAAAATAAATGCTCCGCGGTTTTCTGGCCATGATTTTTTGAAAAAGGTTCCACGGTTTTCTGGCCGGGATATTTTGAAAAAGAGTTCACGGTTTTCTGGCCGAGAAATTGGAAAAAAAGGATCCACATCTTTCTGGCTGGGAGATTCTCGGTTTTATGACCGGGATAATCTGAAAAGAAATGCTCCATGGTTTTCTGGCCGGGAGATTTTCTATTTTTTGACCGGGATCTTTAAAGGAAACCATCCATGGCTTTCTCACCAGGAGATCCTCGGTTTCCTGGCCGAGATTTTGAGGAAATGCTCCATGGCTTTCTGGCCGGGATATCCTTGGTTTTCTGGCCGAGATTTAAAAGAAATGTTCCACAATTTTCTGGCTGGGATTTAACAGAAATGTTCCACGGTTTTCTAGTCGGGAGATCCCTAGTTTTCTGGCCGGGAGATCCTCGGTTTTCTGGCCTGGATTTTTGAAAGAATTTCTCCACGGTTTTCTAGCCGGGAGATCCTCGGTTTTCTGGCTGAGATTTTTGAAAGAATCGCTGCACATTTTTTTTGGCCAAGAGATCCTCGGTTTTCTGGATTGGATTTAAAAGAAATACTCCATGGCTTTCTGCCCGGGAGACCCTTGGTTTTCTGGCTGGGATTTTCGAAAGAAATGCTCCACGGTTTTCTGGACTGGAGATCTTCAGTTTTTTGGCCGGGATTTCTGAAACAACTGCTCCATGGTTTTCTGGCCGGGATTTTTGAAAGAATTGCTCCACGGTTTTCTGGCCGGGAGATCCTCGGTTTTCTGGCCGGTATTTAAAAGAAATACTCTATGGCTTTCTGGCCGGGAGATTTCTGGCCAGGATTTTCGAAAGAAATGCTCCACGATTTTCTGGCCGGGAGATCCTCGGTTTTCTAGCCGAGATTTTTGAAAAACTTGCTCCACGGTTTTCTGGCCAGAAGATCTTCGGTTTTCTGGCCGTGATTTTTGAAAGAATTTATCCATGGTTTTCTGGCCTGGAGATCCTCGTTTTTCTGGTCGGGATTTAAAAGAAATGCTTCATGGCTTTCTGCCTGGGAGATCCTCGGTTTTTTGGCCGGAATTTTTGAAAGAAAACGCTAAACTACCATGATTTGATTTTCTTTTGGGGGTTTTTATTTTCCGTTTCCTTCCTTCTTCCTTTTTGGGTTTCTTTTAGGTGTTTTCCTTTTACTCATCAACAATGCATAAAATAATGTTTTTGAAAAGAAACTTCCATTTCGGGCATTTTCCTTGTTACAGAGCCATTTCAATGCTCGTGCATTTCATTTCTTCGGACTGCAACTTCTTCTTGCACAGTTAATTTGAAATAGACCTGTTTTCAATAAAGATCAATTTGTTAGGTGAAACGATAGTTAATTTTGTGGCCTTGATTATCTTCATCGCTTGATCCTGGCCACATTTCCATTGAGAACTTTGTTGCTGATTGTCTTTGACGGTGACTTCTTTCAACCTAACCGGGTTCAGCCTTAGGATTTCATAATGACTTGCCTGTGTGGGCTATGTCTTTTTACTTCATACTGTTATCAATACCTTAGCCTTTGATTTCCTTTTCCTTCATAACGTCCTTTCCTGTGGAAACAATTGACCATCATGATCAGTAGGGATTGAATCAATACACCACTGAGGCTGGGTATTTTTCTTCCCCTTTTTACCAGACGGAGTTCTGTATAAACAGTCCTGCCACCTTTTCTTTGTAATAGTTTTTGAATTCAAAGTTAAGCCGAAGGGGATTCAAAGAAAAATGAACAAAGAGTGAAAAAATGAAATAAAAATTAGAAACGTCCCTTCCGGGGGAAAAAGAAGGACTTATCTGGGGTGTATGCTGGCTTCAAACCGACATGACATGCTTCTTGAACTGGATGCCCGATCGTCATGAACTTCCATTATCTCATGAACCAAAACGGGTCTATGCTTCAAAACTAGGGAACCTTGCCAGGAATTTTAGTGGTGAAATCCTCTTTTCGGTTGATAGCACCCTTTGCGGGTTTTCGCTAGTCGACCTCTCTCATTTCTCTTCTTACCATTTCCCGATAGCACTCTTTGCGTGTTTTCACTAACGGACTCTCTCATTTTGTATTTCTCTACTCCCATCGCCTCATGGTGCCCTTAAGGTTTTCAACAATAAGACTCTATCATTTTATTTCTCTTAATTTAAGAAGCTTCGTTTCTCAATAATGATGTTTCTCAGTCTTTATGCCTGTACATCGATCTTGAAGGACTTGAACTCGGTTTTGGGTGAAAAGAATTATGGGAAAAATTACGACTTTGGAACCATCTGGTGAACTCTTGGTCAAGCCATTATAGCACTTGCCCCGGTTTCAATTTCAGGGAAAATTAGATTTTTGTTTTGGTGTGACTGAACCTCAGATAGAGGCTGCCGACGTATCCTTTCGGAATCAAGTCAGAACGTAGTTCAGGACATTTTTGTTTTGTTTTGTGTTTGTTTTTTTTTCGGTTTTGGTTTTGGATTCCAAAGAGGGTAACCAAGGAAATGTAACCGGCTCAAAGGGTTCACAAAAGGGCTGGTAGTGTTTGGGCAGCGGGAATAAAAGCCTTCATCATTTCAATCACAAAGACATCACCGAAGGAAACTCAAACATAATACCTTTTGACAGTGTCTGCATTCACAGCAGTTTCAGGATCATTTCCTTCTATATCTCCCAAGTATAATGCGCATCTCGGTAATATCTTCCTAACGATGTATGGCCCCTTCCAATTAGGAGCAAATTTTCCTTTCGCTTCTTGGTGATGTGGAAGAATGCGTCTTAACACCAACTGACCTACTTCAAAATTTCTAGGTCGTACTTTCTTGTTGTATGCACGAGCCATCCTTTGTTGGTACAACTGCCCGTGACAGACTGCAACCATTCGCTTTTTGTCAATTAAGGTTAACTGCTCCAATCGAGTCTTAACTCGTTCTCTATCTTCAATCTCTGCATCAATAATTGTGCGGAGTGAAGGAATTTCTACCTTTGTCAGGATCACAGCGTCGGTTCCATAAACTAGTAGGTATGGGGTTGCTCCTACCGATGTGCGCACTATAGTACGATATCCCAGTAAGGCAAAAGGTAATTGTTCATGCCACTGTGAACTCTAGATTGTCTTCCTCAAAATATTTTTGATGTTTTTGTTTGCTGCTTCAATGGCGCCATTGGCTTTGGGCCGATAAGGAGTGGAGTTCCTATGCGTTATTTTGAATTGTTCGTATATCTCTTCCATCAAACGACTATTCAGGTTTGCAGCATTGTCTGTGATTATAGTTGCAGGTATACCAAAACGACATATAAGATTTGAATGTACAAAATCTACCACGGTTTTCTTAGTGACGGATTTGAGAGTGACAACTTCAACCCATTTTGTGAAATAATCAATAGCGACCAGTATAAATCGGTACCATTCGAAGTTTTTGACTCAATCGGTCCAATGACATCCATGCCCCAAGTGACAAAAGACCACGGCGCTGACATATGATGTTGCTCGGTTGGAGGTGCCTTAATCAGATCTCCATGTACCTGACACTGATGGCATTTCCTGACGAAACGGAAATAGACTTTCTCCATAATTATCCAATAATACCCAGCTCGAAGGATTTTCTTGGCCAAGACATACCCATTCATATAAGGCCCAGACACTCCTGTGTGTACTTCATGCATGATTCTCCCTGCTTCCTCGGCACCAACACATCATAATAGATTAAGATCCGGGATTCTTTTATACAGAACCTTGCCGCTAAAAAAGAAACCACTTGCGTGTCGCCGGATGGTTCTCTTCTGATTTCCCAAAGGATGTTCAGGGTACTCTTGTGTTTTCAGGAACCTCTTGATATCGTAGTACCATGGCAGGATATTTGGCCCTACCTCGATTACATTGCAATAACCGTATCTTTCCTTGATTTGGATTTCCAAAGGATCGACGTGGGCGTTACCTGGATAAAGGTAGCATTGAAGCTAGAGTGGCAACTGCGTCAGCCAGTTCGTTGTGACATCGTGGGATGTACCTAAACTCTATCAATGCGAATCGCTTGCCAAGATTATCCACATGCTGTCGGTAAGGGAGGAGCTTGACGTCTCGGTCTCCCATTCACCTTGGGCTTGTTTGATAATCAGATCTGAATCTCCTATGATCAGTAAATCTTCAACACTCTGATCAATTGCCATATTCATGCCCATGATGCAGGCCTCACATTCAGCTGTATTGTTTGTGTAAAAGAAACGGAGCCTTTCTGTTGCCGGATAGTGTTTACCAGCGGGGGATATCAAGATTGCCCCAACTCCCATGCCTTTGGCATTTACGGCCCCATCAAAGAACATCTTCCAAATGTGAGCGTCCTCTGAGACAACTTCTATTGTGTTTGCCTCTTCATCTGGAAAATAAGTACTCAATGGTTGGTATTTTTCCTCAACTGGGTTTTCAGCCAGGTGATCTGCCAACGCCTGAGCCTTCATCGTCGTACGAGTCACGTAGACTATGTCGAATTCGGTAAGCAAGATTTGCCACTTTGCTAACCTCCCAGTGGGCATCGGTTTCTGGAATATGTACTTCAAAGGGTCCATTCTGGTAATCAGGTGAGTTGTATGAGGTTGGAGGTAGTGTCTCAATTTCTGAGCGACCCATGTCAGAGCACAACACGCTCTCTCTAGCAAAGTATACTTGACCTCAAAACTAGTGAACTTCTTGCTCAAATAGTAGATTGCTTGCTCTTTCTTCCCCGTTACATCTTGCTGCCCGAGGATACAACCAAAGTAGATTTCCAAGACTATCAGATACAAGAACAGAGGTCTCTCTTGCTCCGGTGGGACTAAGATTGGAGGATTCAACAAATATTCTTTGATTTTGTCAAAAGCCTCTTGACATTCAGCTGTCCACCTGATTGCAACATCTTTCTTCAGCAACTTGAATATAGGCTCACACGTAGAAGTCAATTAGGAGATGAACCTGCTGATGTAGTTTAGTGGGCCCAAAAGACTCATTACGTCTTTCTTCATTCTTGGAGGAGGTAAGTCCCAAATGGCTTTTATCTTTGTTGGATCCAATTCAATACCTCTCCTAGTGACTATGAAACCCAGGAGTTTACCTGATGGGACTCCGAAGGCGCATTTGGACGGATTCAGCTTCAAATCGTATTTTCGCAACCTTTAGAAGAATTTTCTCAAGTCTCGGATATGATCGCCCTGAGTTCTGGATTTGATGACCACATCGTCCACGTACACCTCTAGTTCCTGATACATCATGTCGTGGAAGATGGCAGTCATGGCTCTTATGTATGTCGCTCCAGTATTTTTCAAACCGAATGGCATGACTCGGTAGCAGTAAGTGCCCCAAGGTGTGGTGAAAGCAGTCTTCTCGGCATCCTCTTCATCCATCAACACTTGATGATATCCCGCATAATAATCCACAAATGATTGTATCTCATTCTTTGCACAGTCAATGAGGATGTGGATGTTCGGTACAGGGAAGTTATCTTTGGGACTTGACTTATTCAAATCTCGGTAATCCATGCATACTCGAGTTTTCCCATCCTTCTTTGGCACAGGAACAACATTAGCCAACCACGTGGTATATTGTACCACTCGAATTACCCACGTTTTTAGCTGCTTGGTGATTTCTTCTTTGATCTTATCACTGATGTTAGTCTTGCATTTCCTCTGCTTTTGTTGCACTGGGAGGCAGTCAGGGTAGATTGGTAATTTATGCACCACTAGATCGACCCCTAATCCTGGAATGATATCGTAAGACCAAGGTAACACATATTTAAACTCAAACAAGAGCTGGATTATTGCATCTCGAGTTTTCTCATCTGTGTGGATGCTTATCTTGGTCTCTCGGATCTCTTTGGGGGTTCCCAAGTTAACCGGCTCGGTGTTATTCAAATTTGGCATAGGTTTATTCTCAAAGTGTTCCAATTCTCAATTTATTTCCCTAAAAGCCTCTTCTTCATCGTATTCCAATTATTGGTTCATTATTTCCAAATTAGGTGGAGTGTTTAGATCTGAGCATAAATTCCGCAAGCATGTCATGTTATTTAAAGCTGCATTACTATGACTTAAAAGGAAAGAATAAAGGAGAAAACAACAAGAATTAGAAAGAATGCAAAAATAACGATGAAATATTGATTTTATTTCTTGGAATTTTGGGAAGATAAACAGGGTTACATTTGGGAAATTAAAGACAAGAAAACAAAGAAAAACATCCGAGTTACACCCTGAAATAACTTGTGATGCAGGAAAAATGACAGGACAAGTCTACCAGAATTCCCGCCTGACTAGGAATGGCGTAGCCTTCAATTTTGCAATTTAGCCTCTGGTCCCACATACAGCACCTCAGCAGTGCTAGTACCTTCTCCCAACTGAACCATATTGACATTGTAGAGCATTTGCCTCATAGCCCCACAAATATCTTCAATTTCCTTTGCCGTGAAAATCCAATCTTCTTCTTCTTCATTGTACCTCGAGTGAACAAAGGTCTGGTATAAATGTGTCAATGGCCGCGGTAGAACCCATCCGTTTTCCTTTATTTTATCGGCGCATTTCTCATTTTCAGGGGTAGGGCGGAAGTCAACTCCAAAGAACTTTTCAGTTGTGGGCAAAGTTATCAGCTTCGATATTCCTTGTAAGGACTTTCCCAAACCTTTCCCTGGCTGGAAGCCATGCTTGGTCATCTCTTTTTCAACAGAATTGAGGCATTAGAAAAGAAAGGTTGGGGGCAAGGGCTCCCTTCCTCATGTTGATCCGCCAATACATTCTCAAAAGCTTGATAGACGATGTGTTCACTCACTTCTTTTGCTTCTAAGCACGGGATAGATGGATCCCGATAGATTGATTGCTCATCTTCCCCGTGGACCACGATCTCTTGTTCCTCACACTCGAACTTTATCATCTGGTTGAGGGTATAGGGTATAGCCCTAGCCGCATGAATCCATGGTCTTCCCAGAAGAAAGTTGTAAGATGTGTCCATATCTAGAACCTGAAATGTTACTTCGAAATCCACTGGGCCAATAGTCAAGACCAAGTCAATCTCTCCGATCGTGTCCCTTTTTATGCCATCAAAAGCTCGTACACAGACATTGTTGGTGTCACGACCCTAGTTCACCAATCGTGAACATGTCGTGATGGCACCCAGTCCCCACGACTAGGTAAGCCTAACACGTTGCAGAATATACCAGTTTATGAACATTAAATAAGAAATAGCGGAAAACAATATAAATAAGAATGTAATCTGTGCCGCTTGGCACATACACCCGTCAAACACACTTTATAAACACCACCAAGACCCGGAATCCCATGGGTAACACAGACTAAAAGAAATACAACTGCGGCTCTATGTGTAAAGAGTATCTAAAACAACGAAATGAAGGAAAACATCTACTAGAACTATCAGAATAGAAGGAGGGCCTCCGGATCCGCGGACGTAGCAGATCATACCTCGAGGTCTCCAAGTGTGCTGCTGATATCACCTAGTACGGGCCTGTCCTGATGTACCTGGATCTGCACAACAAAAGTGTGCAGAAGAGTAGCATGAGTACACCACGGTGGTACTCGGTAAGTGCCAAGCCTAACCTCGATGGAGTAGTGACGAGGAAGGTCAGGGCCCTACTGAGAGAAAAATAATATAATGATAATAACAACAATAAGCAGTTTAAATAATTATGAATCTGAATGACGACAGTAAAGTGATTTCTGCAACCGTCTACAATGTAAGCTAGCAGCAAGTAAATAACTAAATAAAAACTCAATCAGCAAGTCCAGGACTTGTGGGAATCGAACCCACAGTCCCATTGACAGTACCTCTGGGTCTCCGGGAATCGAACCCGCAGCCCATATCTCAATAAATAATCAATAACTCAGGGTATCCGGGAATTGAACCCGCAATCCCTACCAATAACTCAGGATCTCGGGAATCGAACCCGCAGTCCCTACCAATAACTCGGGATCTCGGGAATCGAACCTGTAGTCCCTACCAATAACTCAGGATCTCGGGAATCGAACCCGTAGTCCCTACCAATAACTCAGGATCTCGGGAATCAAACCCGTAGTCCCTACCAATAACTCGGGATCTCGGGAATCGAACCCGTAGTCCCTACCAATAACTCGGGATCTCGGGAATCGAACCCGTAATATCTTAATAACTCAGGATCTCCGGGAATCGAACCCGTAGTCCCTACCAATAACTCGGGATCTCGGGAATCGAACCCGTAGTCCCTACCAATAACTCAGGATCTCGGGAATCGAACCCGTAGTCCCTACAAATAACTCAGGATCTCGGGAATCGAACCCGTAGTCCCTACAAATAACTCAGGATCTCGGGAATCGAACCCGTAGTCCCTACCAATAACTCAGGATCTCGGGAATCGAACCCGTAGTCCCTACCAATAACTCATCAATAAACTTCGGGTCTCCGGGAATCGAACCCGCAGCCCTTGGATCTCCGGAAATTGAACCCGCAGTCCACAAACACAGCAAGTAAAGGAATACACAGAGAGAAATATAATATGCTTAACTATAACTCCACCGAGGACTAGTGCCAACAATTATCAAGAAGTTCAAGTAGGACAATTAGGCAATTAGACAAATAAATCCTACCTAATCATGCTTCCCTAACGAATACCAGGTAGATGTCACAATTTAATAAATTAAGAATAGGAATATCACGAATTGAACAATTCAAGTAAAGTGAGTTACAACAACCAGTGCATGTACACGCCCGTCACCTCGCGTACAAGGCATTTAAACTAACACATAATATCCTAGGGGTAAAGGTTCCCCCACGCGAGGTTAGACAAGCCACTTACCTCGACTCCGGTACAAAACCGCTAAGAGACAACTCTCTTGCCGCGAATGTCGGCCTCCACATGCGTAGTATCTGATAAAAATCAATAGAATCACATCAAAATAGGCCAATTGGGCATTACCCAACCAAAACAATTCAAAATACACCAAAACCCACAAGTTGCCAAAACCCGACTTTCGGTACGCTTCTCAAAAAATTACGAAAGTTATATATTCGGGTTCCTTATCTCAACACGAGTCCGTTCATATAAAATTTATCAAAATCGGACTCCGTTTGCCCATTCAAATCAAAGATTTCCTAAAATTTAGGCCTAGGGCTCAAACCCTCCATTAATCCTCCATTAACAGTGAAATAATCATGGAGAAACATCAAAATAAAGTTCTTATATTTACCTCCTTGATGAGACGAGAACAACACCGCGAAAATCACCTCAATCGGAGCTCTAGAACTCAAGATATGTCCAAAATACTAAACTTCTCGGTTTTAAACACTGACCAGGCCCATTTCCGCTTTTGCGGATAATTTTCGCATAGGCGGGACCGCTTTTGCGGTTCTATTTCCGCTTTTGCGGTTCCGCATCCGCGGTCAAATTCCGCTTCTGCGGTTCTGACAGACACCAGCACTTTTCCTCGGCACGAAAATGAGCATAACTTCCTCATACGATGTCCAAATTCGACGATTCTTTTTGCTATGGCTCCGAAATTACGATACGGATCTAATGGTTCAAACAAAACTGAATTTGGAGATCATTTACCTAATATGGTACCCCTTTATATTCAAAGAAGCAAAGGTTGAAACATCAAATAAGAGCATGATCACAACCCGAAACACACCCGAGGCCCCCGGGACCCCAATCAATCATACCAACCAAACCCAAAACACATTACGGACTTGCTCGAGGCCTCAAACCACATCAAACAACTCTAAAACCAAGAATTACACCCCGATTCAAACTTTATGAACATTGAAGTTTCCAACTTCTATTTCCGATGTCGAAACCTATCAAATCGCATCCGATTGACTTCAAATTTTGCACACACGTCCAAAATGATATATCGAAGCTACAGAAACTTTCGGAATTCCATTCCGACCCTCGGATCAAAATCTCACCTATCAACCGAAATTCGCCAAAATACTAACTTTGCCAATTCAAGCTTAATTCTACACCGATCATCACAAAAATATTTCGGACACACTCCTAAGTCCCAAATCACCTAACGAAGCTATCCGAACCATAAGATTTGCATTTTGAGTCCGATATCAAAATTTCCACTTCCGGTCAAATTTTCTCAAAAACCTTCAATTTTCTATATTTAGCCAAACGACTCCAAAATGACCCACGGACCTCCGAATTCACTTCCGATCGCGCTCCCAAATCCAGAATAACCGTACGGAGCTACTCCCAATCTCGGAATCCCAAACGGACATCAATAACACTAAAATGCATTTTAAGCCAAATTGATGCAATTTCTTCTAAAATGCTATCTTCCATAATATGCGCCAAAACGCTCCCGGGTTATCCAAAACCCAATCCAGGCATACGCCCAAGTCCGAAATCATCATATGAACCTGTTGGAACCTTCAAATCTCAATTCCGAGGTCGTATACTCAAAATTCCAATCCTAGTTCATTTCTTTAATTTTAAGCTTTGGAAATGAGAATTTTCATTTAAATTTGACTCCAAACTTCTTGAATTTTAATTCTGACCATACACACAAGTCAATATACTTGAGATAAAGTTGCTCATGGCCTCAAACTGCTGAATGACGCGCCGTATCTCAAAACGACCGGTTGGGTCGTTACAATCTCCCCCACTTAAACATGCGTTCGTCCTCGAACGTGCTGAGAACTACACTGAAGTAGTCTGAAATCACCGGTTTAACATCTCATGCAACTTCCTGTGCTTCCACAACTCATTTGAGCACATTAGCTCGATAACTCTATAGATATACTCCTTTATTCGAGTAAATAAGCCATTAGACCCAATTCCAACATCCGGAATTTCCTGCCTAGCATGTTTCCATCATACGACCACAATATCATTCTTCACACGATGTACCCATACATGACTGCATAACTTTTTTTGAATTCACACTTTGCATCACTTTACTCATGGGACCACAATAATATTCTTTAAATATAATAGTCGAAATTCCATAAATCTGATGCTCTCATTGCATCTCATGACCTACATGGGTCTTGCTCTAGCTTTTACAACACCGATACGACGGAAGAGATGTGCAGGAATTCATATTTAGTTGCCAAGTCAACAAATCATTCAGTCTATACTTCTAACAAGATCCATTACCTTGTCCTAAACCAGAGAATGTTATTTTCCTCTATAATATACTTCATATAATCAGTTTGCACTGACCCCAAATCCCATAACCTCATCTCACCCAATACGAACTGCTCAGGCGATAAGCCACATCGGACATAATCAAAAGTCCCACAAGATGACACAATGTGCTAGTAATCCACTAATACGTACGTGATACAAAAGAAGGCGAACACTAGAGAGAACTATTCAGCTCTTACATAAACATGGGCCTCCTCAGAAAATAGGAAACATAACACATAAAAGCAATAATAGACACTGGAATAGACACCACATTGTTGCGGCGTGCAACCCGATCCCAACGATATGCCCATGGCGGCGTGCCACCCGATCCCAATAATATAACCATGGCGGCGTGCCACCCGATCCCAACAATATAACCATGGCGGCGTGCCATCCGACCCCAACAATATAAAACTCACACAAGGAGTCATATGTCGAGCTGAATAGCTCGTCAAATCAAAATACTGACTATCGATCATAAGCACACTAAGGTGCATGATATTAGACACAATGAAACATATAGCGCTATAGGCTACAACTCAAGCACAACTGAGGTGCGATATAAGATCTGAGTCTCAAGAGCCATCATGCTCATATAACATCACCGCTGAGCGGAACCCCAACACATAAGGAACTTACCAAGCCGTCTCACACTCATACGGCACAATATATCTTTACATGAATTAACCAACTGCGAAATAAGACCGCGACTATCCCTTCATAAAGGGCGCATTGCTGGAAGAAACATAACTGGCCTGACGCAAGGCTCACTTCCACATTTAAATCTATCCACCGACCTTAAGTCTATCCTGGTCGTGCCAAGATAAGTCAATAGTATTTCACAGGTCTATAACCCAATAAGCAGAGTGCCCTCCAGGCATAAATTCTCAATTGAATGATATCACCAAAATCCTCATACTTGGTTTAAATTTCTAACCAATCAAGTGAATGCAAGTCACACCTATACAATCTTCTTGTGGGACAAGCTCCCACCATCTTCCGAATAATTAAACGGGCATGCACATTCAACCCACCGGCTAAACTAACACTGAAAAGCGATCAGGAGTCCCTAACCGGGATGCAAAGCCTTTCTCACAGGACACCGACCTCAAATGATACCGATGTTAATACCCATCTTACTCAAAACACTGAAACTCCTTTCCTGCTCATCCGAGATCTTTATATCACATTTATTGACCAAACTATGACCTTGGTCCTTACTTCAAATTTCATACTACTCACTGCACCCCACGTGCCGATATACGATACACACAATTTCCATCATAGCTCTAGAACTGACGATAGGCTAATACTTCATCACATAAGACCTTCCATTTAACTCACTACATGAGAGCTATAACAACATACGGCGAATTCTCATAGCCATCGAATATGCCAATATCTAAGTAGTGGTCCAAGCCACCATAACCCTTCCCGAGATCTGCCTACTCATAACAGGCCCCTAACAGACGAATACTTTAGAATAACATCAATCACCGCGGCCGACAAGTCTCAAATGTACCGCCACAAATCACATGCATAATTCGATCACGTTGCATGAACCGATCATTGACACCAATACGCCAACTCAACTATGGATGGTCAATCTACTTCCTTCCAGGTTATCCTTGATTACCTTAGAAATGTTAATATCTTCCTTCAATACCTAACTGCTTCCAACCGCACTTACCCCGAGTGACCTTAAATCATGAGGCCATGCTATCTCAAGAACGACGACCATTTCATGTCTCTCAAATACTACACCACAAGTCAAAACATCATAGATCGTTTTTTTTGCCTTTCTTCATGAGTTGCTTCAAAAGCTTGAGCCTTAACTGTACTTATAGACTCAGAATTATCAGGCACCACACTTTACCTCTTGAATTCACTAGGACCACTATTGAGAACCATCCGGTTCTAACTTGCCCCAGTACGCAACCAACTCTACCGAATTTCTTTATAACATATGAATACCCTCTCGATAAAGCACCCAGCGGAATCACTTCCCGCGAAGCCTGCACCTATACGAGGCATAAATCGTAAATTTTCCCTCAAGTTTGAACATGAGCCAGTAAGGCTAAACATAACATGCATTCAACAATACATATACTCAAATTACCACACATGGTCCTTTTCCCGTGGCCGCAATAACCCATTAATACGCTAGTATCCAAAATTCACGCAGGTAATTAGCCATGTGACCCAAATCATAAGCGGTGAGACTCTCCTACTAGCTCAAAGCCACTATTACACGACTCTCGAGCACATTAGAAACATTCACTCAAGTCATCTGCTCTTATTCAACTGCAATTCACTTGAACCTACGATCATAATCACTTGTGCCGTATTAGCACTCTGACCCCATAGGGTATGACCTCATTCCGATACAACCAAACATTATCCCGCTCCATGCACCGAGCATTCTCTACCAACGACACCTTAAAACATACTATGATTCTCACACACCTACGAAGCACCATGTAGCCCTTGTCGAATATTTCCCTGCCGATAAAAAAAATGTAGAGTTTATTAGGGACACAGGAACATCCAAAGTCCCAACATCATACCATACGAGCCTCAACTCTTGCCCATCCGCAAGTTTTCAAGAACTTTTTTTTTTTGAATAGCACCTAAATACATCGCAGGCCAAATCTGATATGACACATGACCCATAATTAGATCGTTGATAGTGAAATCCTTTCACTTAGCACGAAGCTTTAAAGATACATTTTGCTAATCCACGACAATAGCCTTTATCATATGTACGTCTTCATCATAAGACAGCCCAAGTCATTTAATTTGGTACATGTCCTTCTTAAGACAGTTAAACTCATTTCCCCCTGTATCTCCGATGGCTGAATCCTTCGCTAAATAGATATCTCATATGAACCATATAGTCTTTATTACCACCAACTATCTTTAGATCTACATCCACCTTGCGATTCTACCATTATTGTGACGATTTGGCAGTTAAGTAAACCTTCTCACGACCGTACTATCAACCGAATGCCAGAACCTAGTGCACCCCCATGTGCACAATTGAAGATCTCTCAATTCTCTTGCATTATCGATATGGACGACACGCGGTAACAATAGATGAGTAAATTCTTGACTCCCTTGAGATCTCTCTGCAGCGTCACGAACCGTCGGCGCATACTTGATACCGAGTGCGCAATTTCAATACACGAGTGGATGCAAAAGAACATATGATATAGGCTTCAACTGAATAAATGGCGCACGATAAGGAATTCAAAGAATTGAAGAGTTTCCTAAACAGTTACATAGCCCCTCGTAGATAAATACAGACGTCTCCGTATCGATCAGCGAGAATCTAAGTAACCGGTCTGTGTCCCGTGACTCCTATGAACCTAGAGCTCTGATACCAACTTGTCACGACCCTAGTTCACCAATCGTGAACATGTCGTGATGGCACCCACTCCCCACGACTAGGTAAGCCTAACACGTTACAGAATATACCAGTTTATGAACATTAAATAAGAAATAGCGGAAAACAATATAAATAAGAATGTAATCTGTGCCGCTTGGCACATACACCCGTCAAACACACTTTATAAACACCACCAAGACCCGAAATCCCACGGGTAACACAGACTAAAAGAAATACAACTGCGGCTCTATGTGTAAAGAGTATCTAAAACAACGAAATGAAGGAAAACATCTACTAGAACTATCGGAATAGAAGGAGGCCTCCGGATCCGCGGACGTAGCGGATCATACCTCGAGGTCTCCAAGCTCTGCTGCCGATATCACCTAGTACGGGCCTGTCCCGATGTACCCGGATTTGCACAACAAAAGTGTGCGTAAGAGTAGCATGAGTACACCACGGTGGTACTCGCAAGTGCCAAGCCTAACCTCGATGGAGTAGTGACGAGGAAGGTCGTGGCCCTACCTGAGAGAACAATAATATAATGATGATAACAATAATAAGCAGCTTAAATAATAATGAATCTGAATGACGACAGTAAAGTGATTTCCGCAACCGTCTACAATGTAAGCTAGCAGCAAGTAAATAACCGAATAAAAACTCAATCAGCAAGTCCAGGACCTGTGGGAATCGAACCCACAGTCCCATTGACAATACCTCTGGGTCTCCGGGAATCGAACCCGCAGCCCATATCTCAATAAATAATCAATAACTCGGGATCTCCGGGAATCGAACCCGCAGTCCCTACCAATAACTCAGGATCTCGGGAATCGAACCCGCAGTCCCTACCAATAACTTGGGATCTCGGGAATCGAACCCGTAGTCCCTACCAATAACTCGGGATCTCGGGAATCGAACCCGTAGTCCCTACCAATAACTCGGGATCTCGGGAATCAAACCCGTAGTCCCTACCAATAACTCGGGATCTCGGGAATCGAACCCGTAGTCCCTACCAATAACTCGGGATCTCGGGAATCGAACCCGTAGTCCCTACCAATAACTCGGGATCTCGGGAATCGAACCCGTAGTCCCTACCAATAACTCGGGATCTCGGGAATCGAACCCGTAGTCCCTACCAATAACTCAGGATCTCGGGAATCGAACCCGTAGTCCCTACCAATAACTCGGGATCTCGGGAATCGAACCCGTAGTCCCTACCAATAACTCGGGATCTCGGGAATCGAACCCGTAGTCCCTACCAATAACTCAAGATCTCGGGAATCGAACCCGTAGTCCCTACCAATAACTCAGGATCTCGGGAATCGAACCCGTAGTCCCTACCAATAACTCAGGATCTCGGGAATCGAACCCGTAGTCCCTACCAATAACTTATCAATAAACTTCGGGTCTCCGGGAATCGAACCCGCAGCCCTTGGATCTCCGGGAATTGAACCCGCAGTCCACAAACACAGCAAGTAAAGGAATACACAGAGAGAAATATAATATGCTTAACTATAACTCCACCGAGGACTAGTGCCAACAATTATCAAGAAGTTCAAGTAGGACAATTAGGCAATTAGACAAATAAATCCTACCTAATCATGCTTCCCTAACGAATACCAGGTAGATGTCACAATTTAATAAATTAAGAATAGGAATATCACGAATTGAACAATTCAAGTAAAGTGAGTTACAACAACCAGTGCATGTACACGCCCGTCACCTCGCGTACAAGGCATTTAAACTAACACATAATATCCTAGGGGTAAAGGTTCCCCCACGCGAGGTTAGACAAGCCACTTACCTCGACTCCGGTACAAAACCGCTAAGAGACAACTCTCTTGCCACGAATGTCGGCCTCCACATGCGTAGTATCTGATAAAAATCAATAGAATCACATCAAAATAGGCCAATTGGGCATTACCCAACCAAAACAATTCAAAATACACCAAAACCCACAAGTTGCCAAAACCCGACTTTCGGTACGCTTCTCAAAAAATTACGAAAGTTATATATTCGGGTTCCTTATCTCAACACGAGTCCGTTCATATAAAATTTATCAAAATCGGACTCCGTTTGCCCATTCAAATCAAAGATTTCCTAAAATTTAGGCCTAGGGCTCAAACCCTCCATTAATCCTCCATTAACAGTGAAATAATCATGGAGAAACATCAAAATAAAGTTCTTATATTTACCTCCTTGATGAGACGAGAACAACACCGCGAAAATCACCTCAATCGGAGCTCTAGAACTCAAGATATGTCCAAAATACTAAACTTCTCGGTTTTAAACACTGACCAGGCCCATTTCCGCTTTTGCGGATAATTTTCGCATAGGCGGGACCGCTTTTGCGGTTCTATTTCCGCTTTTGCGGTTCCGCATCCGCGGTCAAATTCTGCTTCTGCGGTTCTGACAGACACCAGCACTTTTCCTCGGCACGAAAATGAGCATAACTTCCTCATACGATGTCCAAATTCGACGATTCTTTTTGCTATGGCTCCGAAATTACGATACGGATCTAATGGTTCAAACAAAACTGAATTTGGAGATCATTTACCTAATATGGTACCCCTTTATATTCAAAGAAGCAAAGGTTGAAACATCAAATAAGAGCATGATCACAACCCGAAACACACCCGAGGCCCCCGGGACCCCAATCAATCATACCAACCAAACCCAAAACACATTACGGACTTGCTCGAGGCCTCAAACCACATCAAACAACTCTAAAACCAAGAATTACACCCCGATTCAAACTTTATGAACATTGAAGTTTCCAACTTCTATTTCCGATGTCGAAACCTATCAAATCGCATCCGATTGACTTCAAATTTTGCACACACGTCCAAAATGATATATCGAAGCTACAGAAACTTTCGGAATTCCATTCTGACCCTCGGATCAAAATCTCACCTATCAACCGAAATTCGCCAAAATACTAACTTTGCCAATTCAAGCTTAATTCTACACCGATCATCACAAAAATATTCCGGACACACTCCTAAGTCCCAAATCACCTAACGAAGCTATCCGAACCATAAGATTTGCATTTTGAGTCCGATATCAAAATTTCCACTTCTGGTCAAATTTTCTCAAAAACCTTCAATTTTCTATTTTTAGCCAAACGACTCCAAAATGACCCACGGACCTCCGAATTCACTTCCGATCGCGCTCCCAAATCCAGAATAACTATACGGAGCTACTCCCAATCTCGGAATCCCAAACGGACATCAATAACACTAAAATGCATTTTAAGCCAAATTGATGCAATTTCTTCTAAAATGCTATCTTCCATAATATGCGCCAAAACGCTCCCGGGTTATCCAAAACCCAATCCAGGCATACGCCCAAGTCCGAAATCATCATATGAACCTGTTGGAACCTTCAAATCTCAATTCCGAGGTCGTATACTCAAAATTCCAATCCTAGTTCATTTCTTTAATTTTAAGCTTTGGAAATGAGAATTTTCATTTAAATTTGACTCCAAACTTCTTGAATTTTAATTCTGACCATACACACAAGTCAATATACTTGAGATAAAGTTGCTCATGGCCTCAAACTGCTGAATGACGCGCCGTATCTCAAAACGACCGGTTGGGTCGTTACAGTTGGGTCGAATTCTTTTGATCCCAATTTTCATGCGTTGTAAAGTTGAAAGCGGGCAAATGTCTACCCAGAACCTCCATCTATCATGACACTCTTGACGTAGAAACCTTCACATTTGATAGTTAAATGTAGAGCCTTTGTTGTGGGCTGCTCCTTCCGGAGGCAAATCATCTTTGCTAAAAGAAATCTGATTAACTGCAAAGAACCTCTCTGTCATTCGTTCAAGCTGCTCAACTGAAGTCTCAATCGGCACATATGCCTTATTCAAAATTTTCAACAAAACCTTTTGATACTCAGCAGACTTCATCAACAAAGAAAACATGGACACTTATTCTAGGTACTTGCACAATTGGTCTATCACCTCATAGTCAGGCATTTGCATTTTCTGAAAAAAAGCTTCCGCTTCTTTAGTGCTTACATGCTTCTTGTATGGGAAACATTTCTGTGTGACATTATTCACTTCTTGTGTGTCTGAATACTTCCGCACTAAGATGTTCCCAGGCAGTTCTCCTGTGATCTCTTTTCCTTTATGTGTGACCACTGTCTGTTGATAATTCCAAGGTATTACGGATGAGTCCCTCATGAGCTTTTGTGGCACGCGTGCTACAATATGGGCTCATTCGGCCGCAGTGGTTTAATTGCCCCCCGAACCATATAGGCTCTTTTAGGCACATACATTGGTATTTATCTTTTCATATGAAACTTCTTTGAAGCGCTTATTACCAGGGTCTTTTCTGATCGACCTTGTGGGAGGTAAATAACTCCATTTTTTGAGACACTGTCATTTCTGCCTTTGTTTCGATCTTCTTTTCAAACCCAGCTTTGATAGTTTCATTCTTCTTCCCCACTTTCTCTTGTTTTAGGGTTGTTTTAGGCTGTCTTTTCATGTCGGCATTGGCAATTATGGCTTTTAGAGCAGGATAAAATTCCTTGTCCTCACAAATCATTCCAATTACTAGCCCGTTGTTATGGGCCGGCAGTGGGTTATTCGTCACATTAGGAATATCTTCATCCGCAAACACTATCCTTCCTTGGTTAATCAACTCTTGCACAGCTTTCTTCAAAGTCCAGAAATTATCGGTGCTATGCCCCTCGACTCCTGAATGATAAGCACAATACACACCTCGTTGGTAAGTCAGAGAATCTGGATTCTGTCTATTCTGGGGAACGGGCTGCAACAAATTCTCCTGTATGAGCTTAGGGAAAAGGGTGGAATATGGTTCCCCAATTGGTGTGAAGTTTGACTTAAGTGGTTCACGAGGGCTAGTGTTATTTTGTAGTGGTCGGAAGTTATACTGGTTTTGGTAAGGAGGTTGATTTCTCTTAAATGAAGGTGGGTTTCGGTTGGTTGGTGGCTGTGGCCAGCCAAAAGGCTGAGCATTCATGACTGCATAGGGTGGAGATGGAGGAGCATAGACCATATCATTGTGCGGATAATAATGTTGGGGGGTCTTTTCAGGGAACACCTGCCTTGGAGCTCGGTACCTTCTGTCTCCAACCGTTTCCATGATCGTTTCTTCTTTCTTTTTGCCCTTAGCCATTCCTCCAGACCCACCTTGGATGGCTTGGGAGGTTGCTCTTATGGTTATGTGGCTCAATATTCTTCTAGTTTTCAGACCATTTTCCACCATTTCTCCGATCTCGATTGCTTCCGCAAAAGGCCTTCCCATAGCCGACATCATGTTTTGGAAGTAATCGGGCTTTTTGGCTTGCAGAAAAACAGTGAGCATCTCAAATTCGTCCATTGGGGGTTTGACTCTCGAGGCTTGTTCACGCCATTTAATAGCGTATTCTCTGAAACTTTCAGAGGGTTTCTTCTTCAAGTTAGACAAGGAATTCCGATCGGGCGCGATGTCGATGTTATATTGAAATTGACGAACAAAATCCCTGGCAAGATCATCCCAGATATGCCAACGTGAGATGTTTTGATCCATGTACCATTCCGAAGCTATCCCGATTAAGCTTTCTCCAAAATATGCCATCAATAATTCTTCTTTGCCACCGGTACCCCATAACTGATTGCAATATTTCTTCAAATGAGCAATGAGGTAGCCATGCCCGTCATACTTTTCAAACTTTGGTGTTTTGAAACCTGACGGCAAATGGACATGCGGGAACATACATAAATCTTAATAGGAAACACTCTTTTGCCCGCTTAGACCTTGCATGCTTTTTAATCTTTGTTCAAGGCTTCTCATTCTCTTGGTCGTCTCATCCTGTTCAGGGGCTTTTGGATTTTGACATGGCATAAGTTCGTATCGGGGTGGTTGAGAACAAATATTGGTATCAAATTGGGTAGGATCCAACAAAAGTGGTGGCGCTGGGAATGTAAAGGAAGATGAGTCAAAGATAGGAGCATGTGTAACGGGCTGCTCCGTGATTGGAGCGGGCAGCACAGTGGATGTTTTCGTGGCCGTATCTGCTGTTGACATCCGAGGATAGGAAGTGGAGGGCGATTTAGATAGAGTCGTGATGGTAGAATATCCAAACAGAGTAGGTGGATAATTGGTGGGGATGTTGGAAATCCCACTTGGCCGGATAAATAGTTTGGGGAACCCAGGGATCAGACTTGGGGGCTCCTTCCCGTTGTTCCAGTCGTCCAACATTTCCAGCATGCAACAATGTAAAATCTTGTTCTCTTCAGCAGTTGGGATGACTGATATGAAACTCTCCTCTAAAATGGGAACTGTCGATAGAGGGATTTCTGAAGACATGTCGATACTTCCTTTTGGTCTTGTAAAGTAAGTATGGGTACTTATTCTTGATTCAGTAATGGGCCACTGAACGTTTCC
This sequence comes from Nicotiana noctiflora, assembly GCA_032618575.1. NCBI lineage: Eukaryota > Viridiplantae > Streptophyta > Magnoliopsida > Solanales > Solanaceae > Nicotiana > Nicotiana noctiflora. The sequence goes on from JASVEL010013976.1 coordinate 253,499, forward strand.
CTTGGACCTCGTGAAATATGGATGGGAGTCCAGACTACCACAAAATCAACCACCTTTTCTAAAGACCTGAATTTCGGCGAACGAACGGTTAGTCTGAAACAACTAACATATAAGTAATCTCACATTGGGGCGTGATGAAGTTATACAGTTAAATGTGTTGCTATATGTATTCGGTTGCAATGCGTCATTTCGGCTTATACCTTTCCGAATTGCCTTTATTCCACTCCATCCTTTATCAACTTCTTTTGTTATTTTTTTTATACACATTTTTTTTGTTTTTCTTTTAGTGTTGGTCGAATCTTATATGGATTGCCTACGTATCATGTCCCCGCATGAATCAGACCGGGCATAGTTTGGATGCAAAGAAATGTAAGATAAAGATGGAACACATTTGTTGGTTTTTATTATCACAAAATTCCACTTTCAAAGCTGAAACATTTGCAAAAAATGAAAAGACAAAATGGAAATACAAGACTACAAAAGGATAAACATACTCTTAATAAAAATACAAACTCTACTAAGCATGCTCCAACGTTTTAAGCTTCTGTGTCCATGGGGCGTTGTTTGGCCTTGTTGCGGAATTTGGTGTGAGATCCCTTTGTAGATTTCTCAATTCTGCCAGTACTTGGTGGACATGTTCTATAACTGAAGAAAAAAGGGTAGTCCGGGGCATTTTCTCGCATGTTAGGCATCTTATAGTAATGTAGTGCCCAATTTCTTCGATCCTATCCCTGATCACATCCATTTCTCAAAGCAGCTACTCTATATGTCGATTCTTTGCCCCCAATATCTGAGCGTTACCGGTGACTTGGTCCAAGAGCCTATCTACTTGCCATTAAGTCGTAGCAGCGGTCCCTATCTGCTTTGGCGTCCCGGGCTTGTCTGAAAAACTCAATCCCTAAGATTGGCATTTTCTTCCCTCAAGCCAGTGATGATCTCCCCGTAATCTTTCTCTATTTGTTGCAGATAAAGTGCTCTTTGGTGGGCCGCTCTTCTCCATCTGGTCCGAATTGCAACTAGAGTAGCTTCTGCTTTTTCCAAGTCTTCTTGGTGCTCAAGGGCTTTCCTTTCTAAGTCGCTTATGAGCATTTCATCAGTCTGACTTCTCCTAGATCTTTCTGCAGTTGATTGCATCTCTTGGATTTGGGCTCGGAGTGCTTTCCTTTCTTGTACCCAGTCGGCCCTTTCCTGATCGAAGTCAGCCTGTTGTATGTCCAGGGCAGCTTCCAGAACCCTTTGTCTTCCTTCAAGGTGTTGATGCAAGATTGGAACTCTTGCGTTGTTTCGCCTCTAGCTTCCCTGACTCTAGATTCTATTTCTTTTTCCCAATTGACGGCGTATTTTACCGACCTTTCCGCTCTTTGTTCGGGCATTGACTGATTGTGGAACCACTCAAAGTATGCGAGGCTCACTTTTCCTCATTCCCGATCGGTAACCATTTCATCGGTGTCCGAGAGTCGACTACCAAACCATACCTTCTGTGCATAAGATTCTCTCGGGAGCTCCTCTATCGTGAATTCCCACAAGAATTATCGTATATCTTCGATCGGGGCATTTTCTGTTCTCTCCCCAACTGGCGCATGATGCGTAGCGGGGCATATGGTTGAAAACCCCTGAAACCCATTAGTATATAGAATGGGCGATATGTCAACATGTGCATGACCTTATCAGAATGGAACCAATAATAGGTCCAAGTAAGCTGGTGTGCTTTCAAGGAATTGAGCAATTCCTGCCAAGCCCTTAAATCATTTGGAAGGTTACAACGTGTGGCCCTGCTTGTATGTCAACGAGTGTAATTCAGCCAATCCACGTTGAAGTTTATCATGATTGGGTAATGGTAGATATGCTCTATGAACCATATTAGTAACAAGATGTTACATCCTTCGAAATAATCCTTGCCCTCTTGACACCGAGTCAATGCCCGAAAAATGTCTCCTAAGATCATAGGAAGAATAGTGTGTTCTTCGCTACTCTGCAAATATGAGACCACTTCTGATAAATGGATTCTAATACGTTCATCACATTCGGGAAAAACCATGGTCCCCAGAAAGGCGATTATGAAGGCGTAGATTCTTAAATCTCCCCAGGCGTCATAATTTAATTGGGTGACAAATTCTGTGTTTGAGAAATTCTCAAACCCTTTCTTGTGACTAAACCTATCGTAGAGATACTCCAACGGAACCCAACCTTCATTCAAGCAATCCATGGGAACTCGACGGAGACTTAATTTCTTTAGGAAATTAATTACACCCATTTTTTTAGGAGCAGCGGGTTTCTTTTGTACAGATCTTTTCCGCCTAACTCGTCGAACGTAGGCAGCATTTCGCAGTCTCGGAATCTGAAAACATTATTTATGGAGTCCCAGAAACTCACCAAAGCCCTGATCAGATCTCTGTCCGGTTTTATTCTCATAATATCCGGAAGAAACTTGAGATGTTTGTAGACTTGATTTCTTTCCCAAGCAGAAAAGCTAGCCCACCAATCACAGAGACGACCCCGGTTCTTATCTTGAATCATAAACATGGGAGGCATCTCGTCTCTTGCCTTTTTCTAACTGATTCTTTGCGATGGAGCCATGCTGATCCTATAAAAGATAAAAATCAAACTTAAGATTTTCTAAAAAAAATTATTTTTTTATTTTTCATTTATAAAAAGCGAATCTCGTCAACACGGCCTTTCAGCACTTAAAGAAGATTTGAAGGCTGTGTAACAGGATACCGATGTGATGACTAGGTACCGTTTTTGTGAAATCAGTCTTTCGGCGCCCCCTTCGAGGCGTTTGGCTGTTTTCGCAAAATTTCCTAACCCTTGACTAACGACAATTCTCCTAATTTTAACACATTTGTTTTATTTTTATTTTTTGAAAAAGCAGTATTACTTGAGCCCGATATGGGTTGCCTACGTATCTCACGTCCGGTGAGAATCAAACTTGCGTAGTTCGAACCAAACGAACTATATCATTTTAAAAATAAACTATTTTCCGTCTTTCCCCTTTTATAAAAATTATCAAAGTTTTATTTGGGAAATTTTCGAAACATGTGCTTAAAAACCTGAACGCTATACCCTGTTATTTTATTTTTCTTCAAAACCACTCCTTCCTCTTTTTTTAATAATAAGCCGGTCAGCATGCAAGTTTGAAACAAATAAATGCACAAACAAAGATGCATCAAGTTGGTGTTTTTGCTTCAGGTACACCTGTCCTAGACAGACCGAACCCTTGTGTTGAGTCTCCTAAGTCGAATATGCACATAATGCAAACAGACGTTCCTACTGGGGATCTGGCATGAGGTTTGGTTATTCTAGGTTATCATCCTGTTCGAAAAAGTGTTTAGACTGATTTTACTCGAGCGGACAACTCGAGCCGAGGAGTGTCAGTGCACCGGTAGCATGACTTTCCAGCTTAATTGATAGTACTCCCCGCCTAAACATGTGTGACTAAAATCCTTCACCGGGTGCCAAACACCATAGCTATCTTGAGAAAGATGGGCTATGTCCAGCAAATGCCCGATATTATATTTCAAAGAGACCCAGAGTAGAAAGTGGGTATCGGCACAATTTATATACAATTCACAAAATATCAAAGCGGTAAAAGTAACATTTAGCACATTAAAACGACCATATAATAAAATCGGATAATAAATCAGCCATATACAATAATTATTCAAAGCTCGAATTCTTAAACCCTAAACCAGTGGTTCTGGGTTTGTTTCCCCAGCAGAGTCGACAGAGCTGTCACACCTCATTTTCGCGCGCCCCTAACCCGGGGGTAGAAACGGGCGAGGGTATTTTTCCAATCTAAGTGACAATATTTGAAACAAGATTATTCCATTTATTTCAGAGTCGCCATTTGGAATAAATTAAGGTGTCTCAAGTCACCGATTTATTCAAATCCTGAATCGAGGAAACTTCGAATTTCCAAAAGAAGAAATTCTAAGTAAGGAATTCAGTTGACCCGAGGGAAGGTGTTAGGCACCCCCGGATCCCGTGGTTCTAACACGGTCACTTCAACTATTATAAATGGCAAAAAATATATGATTTTAATACATGATATAAATTACTTGCTCTGATTAAACTGTAAACCGCTTTATTATTTCAAAAAAAAACTGTACATTTAACTTTTAAGCAAAGCAAACCTAGTTGCAACATAGAGTCGGGCCTTTGACGAATATGCAATCAAACTTGGGCCTGGGTCATTTATTTTTGACCCGGGATTCTACGATTCTTGAAGTAGGCCTTTGAAAATCCAACAACATTTCGATTCTCACAAAAACAAATATCCTTGAAATTGTTTCAAATTGTGCTATCTAGAGAGTTAATGATAACTTGATTAATCATGATTTATCCTAGTCATGTCTTTTACATGAACATGCGACGCTCAAATCGAATTAGATATGGCCATGGTTAAACTACGTCTTCGGACAAACACCAACTCAAATCAAATCGATTCCAACAATTCGATATCATTTATGCACACATGATATGGGAATGTTGATTTACTAACAAATTACTTTCTATTCAAATGCATATGGACATAATTGGGAAAGTAACTATAGCATTATCATGAAGTTCATTTTTAATGGATGTATCGTTAAAATTAAATTACTCGTAATAATCAAATATCAACAAACATTACACGTCAAAACTTGGAATTAGTTTCCAACTTGAAATGTATTCATATTTAGTACATTAAAACTAATATTAGATTAAATCTTATGCAAACTCCATTAAACAGATGTATCAAGAAAAGTTCTAATTTAATTTATAACATAACGCGATCATTTAAACAGCAATCCCGACATAGAACTTAAATCCTGATTCCCCTTATTGCCAATATGAGAAAATTGATCTCAAAGAGTGTGTACCTGGAATTTTAACAGCAAAAATGAAAGAGGAGATCAGTAGCAATTCCCAACAAACAACAACCAAGCACAGCAACAAAAATCCCAGCAATCAATACGGCTACCAAAGATGCGACTAGTAACCGATTGATATTCTAGAAAGTGGGACAAAATAAAACTAGGAGTTTTTTTTTATGCCAAGAAAGCCACTTCAAAACCAAGACATCAACAAATGAGCCTCCAGTAATTTGTCAAACAAACTTTAGATAGCTTTGGACAAAATCCTATATGGAATGAAACCAACAGAAGATATTTTGTGACGACCCGGCCCGTCGTCACGGGAATTTACCACCCCGTTATATTGTAAATGCATGTTTTATGATTTTATATCAGTGTTAGAGTCTATCGGGTGAGTTAGAAGTGAATTGGATTGAAAATGAGGCATATAGCCTTTTTGAAGGAGACTTGAATAAGGAAAGTCAACCCGGAGTTGACTATTTGGTTAGAGGGCTCGGAATCGAATTCTGATGATTCGGTTAGTTCCGGAAGGTGATTTGTGACTTAGGGGAGCGATCGGAATTGAATTTGGAGGCCCGTGTAGAAATAGGCTTGAATTGGCTAAGGTTGAATTTTGGCGAAATCCGAACGGTAGGTGAGATTTTGATCCGGGGGTCGGAATGGAATTCCGACAGTTGCCGTAGCTTCGTTAGGTGATTTTGGATGTGCCTACAAAATTCCAGGTCATTCGGACGTCGTTTGGTCGGGTTTTTGATCGAATGTGTAATTCGGAATGTTTTAAGGAATTTAGGCTTGAATTTGATGTGAATTATGGGTTTTGGTGTTATTAGACGTGTTTTGAGGATTGGAGCAAGTTCAAATAAGGTGTTAAGATGTGTTGGTGTGTTTGGATGAGGTCCCGGGGGCCTCGGGGTGTTTTCGGATGGTTAAACGGAAGAAAATTTTGGAAAAATTGCAGGTTGGGATCCTGTTTCTGTTGTTTCCGTTGCTGCGGAATTATGGGCGCAGGGGCGCTTGACTCCGCAGAAGCGGACTCCTTTCCGCTGAAGCGGCATCGCTGGTGCGATCCAGTGATCGCAGAAGCGGACGAGAAGAAAATGGGAATGGTCCGCAGAAGCGGACATTTGACCGCCTGGGCGAGTCCGCAGGAGCGGACTCTGGAGCGCAGAAGCGGATGTTTCCGCAGAAGCGGAAGTTTCATCGCAGAAGCGGACGCGCTTAAGCGGTCCTTGTTTTCGCAGAAGCGGAATTGGCCGGCTAGGCCTGGAACCGCTGAAGCGACCCTTTGGTCGCGGATACGGACTCGTAGGAGCGGAAATTCTTCCGCGGAAGCGAAAATCGCTGTAAGTTAAGTGTATCAGAAGTTAGAAAAATTTCAGAACATTTCACACATTTGGGTCTCGGCTTTAGAGGCGAATTGGGCGATTTTGAAGAGAAACTCAAGGGAAATCATCAGGTAATCAACTATGGACTTAAACTATGATTAATATTGATAATATTATGCAATTATATCATGAAAATGGAGGAATTTGGGGTGATTCATGGAAGATTGAACCCTAGGCTTGAACTTTAGAAAATCAAGGTTTTGAATGGGCAAATGGAGTCCGAATTTGGTAAAATTGATATGCTTAGACTCGTATCGAGATGAGGATTCCGAATATGTAACTTTTGTAATTTTTCGACAAGCGTACCGAAAGTCGGGTTTTGACAACTTTGGGAATTTTGATGTAAATTGGGTTATATTGATTGGGTGTCGTCCCATTTGCCTAATTTGTTGTGTTTCTACTGTATTTGATCAGATTCTACGCCTGCGGAGCTTGATTCTCGTGGCAAGGGCATCGCGGAATAGTCGTTGCGCCGTATTGAGGTGAGTAATAGATGTGGGTGATGACCAGCGGGTTCGAAACCCCGGTATACCACTTTGTGACGCTCTATAGCGGCGAGACACGCACACTCTTGAGAGTGCGGGGTCGATCATGAACTGGAGACTATATATTAGTCCGACCTGTTGATACCTGTATTATTGGCTATTCTCGAGCCGTCGAACCTCCTTCTCGGATGGTTGCGCATATATATATATATATATTGTGATAATGGCCACTCTTGAGCCGAGGAACCCCCTTCTTGGGCGGTTGAGTATACTTGTGGGCCGTGAGCCAGTTATTGGATCCCGCGAGGATCGTTATCATTGTCTTATCATATAGACATGCTAGTGTACTACTAGTTCGCAGCTATTTTTGTTATTATGCTAATTCCAATCTCTGGAACTTGGTATTACTGTTTTCCAACTGAAAAATGATAAAAGAGTTTTCAAAAACTATTTTTGAGCCTGCGAGGCTGTATCTGCATATTAGCTGACTAGTAGTGGATCGGGCTGCGCGCTGCAGCGAGATATATGTTGGATCGGACTGCACGCTGCAGGAATATCTCTATGAGATGTGCTTGGGCTGTAGGAGCCCCTCCGGAGTCTGAACCCCCACAGTGAGCACGGGTACCCAAAATTGGAGTCGGGCTACGCGCCGTAGCGGTCATATCATGCATTGCATTGCATTTAGCTACATCTACTAGCTGTTATGCTATTTATTGGTATTTGTTGGTACAGGTACAGTGAATATTGATTCTATGACAGGGTAGCTGATTATAGCTTTACATAGTGCTTTATTGCGGATTTCTTATCTGCGCTGTCTTACACTTGTTTATTACCACTGAGTCTGGCAGTACTCATTTTACTCCCTGCACCTTGTGTGCAGATCCAGGTACCTCTCAGCAGTTATCCAGTAGTTGTGCGAGGCGACATCTGTGGGATATACGAGGTAGCTGCAGAGTCCGTAGGACCCGATATTCCTTCCTACTGTCTTTTGATTTTGTATCGACATTTCTTTCCGCACTTGGTATCTTGTAAACCTTTATACACTCATGTTCAGTAGAGGCTCATGACTCTTGACCCTTCGGTCTATGGGAGTTAGTATATTTTGGGACTTGGTTTCCCCGCTGTCGGTATAAGTATTACTATTGTTTCATATTTTGAAATGCTTAAATGGGTTACAGAGAGCTTCTAGCTCCATTGTTAATATTGATTGGTCAGGCTGGCTTAGCAATGTGTTGGGCGCCATCACGACCGGATTTTGGGTCGTGACAAGTTGGTATCACAGCCTAGGTTTACTAGGCCTCATGAGTCTTGAGCCGGTTAGTAGAGTCTTGTGGATCGGTACGGGGACGCCTGTACTTATCCTCGGGAGGCTGCGAACCTTTAGGAAAACTTCACTTTTCTTGAACTCTATCGTGCGATGTTGTTGTTCTGAGAACTGAACTTCTATATTCTATTCTCTCGCGGATGGCGAGAACGCGAGCATCAGGACGAGGTGGACGACCTCCATTGCCACCTGTTAGAGGCCGTGGGCGCGGTCGTGCTAGAGGTAGAGGTAGGGCGGCCGAGGTAGTGCCAGCTGACCCGCCCGTTGTACCAGTTCAGGAGCAGCTCCCAGTGGTTGATGCTCCAGCAGCCCCAGTTCAGGGCCAGACTGTATCTATTGCTATTCCTGGTCTTCAGTAGACTCTTGCTTAGATATTATCGGTGTGTTCCGGTTTGGCTCACGTAGTCTCAGCTACTGCCACTGCAGTGACATCTCAGACAGGGGGTGGTCAGCAGACCCCTGCAGCTCGCACACCCGAGCAGGTTGTTCAGGGACTTCAGACGCTAGAGGCGGTCCCCGCTCAGGTGGTTGCACCGGTTATTCCTCCAGCTGCACCAGCTCCAGCTCCAAAGCATATGGTTCAAGTTATGCCCGACGACGAGCAGCGTCATCTTGAGAGATTTGGTAGACTTCAGCCACCCCATTTCAGTGGCGTTGAGGGCGAGGATGCCCAGGGTTTCTTGGATAAGTGTTAGAAGATGCTACGTACGGCTGGTATTCTTGAGTCCAGCGGAGTTTCATTTACTACATTTCAGTTTACTGGTCGCGCATTTGATTGGTGGGAAGAGTTTGAGAGGCGTAGGCCTCCAGGAGCAGCACCTCTCACATGGCAGCAGTTCTCTACTCTCTTTCTAGAGAAATATGTACCTCGGTCTTGTCGCGAGGAGCTACGTCGCCAGTTCGAGTGGTTGGTTCAGGGCGACATGTCTGTGACCCAGTATGAGCTCAGATTCACACAGTTGGCTAGGCATGCCACATGGATGATCCCTAATGATAGGGAGAGGATCAGGAGGTTCAGTGATGGCCTCAACTACTCTATCCGCATTCTTATGACCAGAGAGAGAGTTTTGTCATCATCATTTGAGCAAGTTGTCGATATGGCACGCTCCATTGAGGCGGATCGTCACCGAGAGAGAGAGGAGTGGGAGGCTAAGAGGCCTCGTGGTTCGGGCAGTTTCAGTGGTGCTCCATCTAGAGGGCATTCCCAGCAGAGCAGAGGTCGCTCATCTGGACCTTCTCATTCAGGCCGCCCAGAGCAGAGCGGAGGTTCTTTTGGTCGTGGTCGACAGGGGTTTCAGCAGGGTCAGTCATCGCTTAGTGCCCTTCCAGCCCAGGGTGCAGCACCTACTTCTTCAGCCCAAGGTTCTTCTGCGGCGAGGGGTTCCCTTTAGTCCCCTTCTCCAGCACCAGGTGCATGTTATGACTGTGGTGAGTTTAGCCACATGAGGAGACAGTGCCCACGACTCCGTAGGGACAGGACTCAGCAGAGGGATCAACCTTCATCTTCAGCACCATCTTAGTCTGGTAGAGGTGGAGGTCAGTCTTCTCGTAGTCGCCCCAGGGGCGAGGAGAGATCTGGTGGAGGCCAGGCGCGATTCTATGCACTTCCTGACAGGCGTGATGCAGTTGCCTCCGATGCAGTGATTCACATATTCTTACGTGTCCTCTTATTTTGCACATCATTTGGGTGCGACTCGTGGTAGTCTTGACTTACCTGTTCATGTATCCACCCCCGTGGGTGATACGATTGTTGTGGATCATGTCTATAGATCCTGTGTTATATCTATTGGGGGTCTGGAGACCCAGGCACATTTGTTATTGTTGGGGATGGTGGACTTTGATGTTATATTGGGTATGGACTGGTTGTCTCCGTACCATGCTATATTGGACTGTCATGCTAAGACAGTTACGTTGGCCATTCCTGGTATTTCTCGGATTGAGTGGCGGGGTTCGACCGATTTCGTCCCTAGCCGTGTTATTTCGTTCCTAAAAGCTCAGAAGATGGTTGAAAAAGGGTGTTTATCGTACTTAGCTTTTGTGAGAGATGTGGGAGCTGAATCTCCTAACATTGATTCTGTACCTGTTGTACGGGACTTCCCAGATGTATTCCCCTCAGACCTGCCGGGCATGCCGCCGGACAGGGATATTGATTTTGGCATTGACTTGGTGCCGGGCACTCAGCCTATATCCCTTCCTCCTTATCGGATGGCACCAGCTGAGTTGAAAGAACTGAAAGAGCAACTTCAAGAGCTTCTGGATAAGGGTTTCATCCGCCCTAGTGTGTCTCCGTGGGGTGCGCCGGTATTATTTGTTAAAAAGAAAGATGGTTCCATGCGAATGTGTATTGATTATAGGCAATTGAACAAAGTGACGATGAAGAACAAGTACCCTCTACCGCGCATAGATGATTTGTTTGATCGGTTACAAGGTGCGAGGGTGTTTTCTAAGATCGATCTTCGTTCAGGCTATCATCAACTGAAGATCAGGGACTCGGATATTATGAAGACTGCATTCAGGACCCGATATGGTCATTATGAGTTTCTTGTGATGTCTTTTGGGCTGACCAACGCCCCAGCAGCATTTATGCATCTGATGAACAGTGTGTTCAGGCCTTATTTGGATTCATTTGTGATTGTGTTCATTGATGACATTCTAGTCTACTCCCGTACTCAGGAGGAGCATGCTCAGCATTTGAGCATTGTGTTGCAGAGATTGAGGGAGGAGAAGCTATATGCTAAATTCTCCAAGTGCGAGTTTTGGCTCGAGTCCGTAGCATTTCCGGGACATGTGGTGTCTCGTGATGGTATTCAGGTTGATCAGAAAAAGATAGAGGCGGTGCAGAGTTGGCCTAGACCGTCCTCAGCTACAGAGATCGGGAGTTTTCTTGGCTTGGCGGGGTATTATCGCCGGTTTGTTCAGGGATTTTCATCCATTGCTTCTTCATTGACTAAATTGACCCGGAAGGGTGCACCATTCGTGTGGTCGGATGAGTGCGAGGAGAGCTTTCAGAAGCTCAAGACAGCTTTGACCACAGCTCCAGTGTTAGTATTGCCATCAGCTTCAAGTTCATATACCGTTTATTGTGATGCCTCGAGAGTGGGGATAGGTTGTGTGTTAATGCAGGAAGGTAAGGTAATTGCTTATGCTTCTCGGCAGTTGAAGCCACATGAGAAGAACTATCATGTTCATGATTTGGAGCTAGCCGCCATTGTTCATGCATTGAAGATTTGGAGGCACTATTTGTACGGTGTGTCTTGTGAGGTGTATACCGACCATCGTAGTCTCCAACACTTGTTCAAACAGAAAGACCTTAATTTGAGACAGCGGAGATGGCTTGAGTTGCTGAAGGATTATGACATTACTATATTATATCATCCGGGAAGGCCAATGTGGTGGCCGATGCTTTGAGCCGGAAGGCGGTCAGTATGGGGAGCTTGGCATATATTCCAGCTGAGGAGAGGCCATTTGCCCATGATGTTCAAGTGCTAGCCAATCGGCTAGTGAGGTTAGATATTTCGGAGCCCAGCAGGGTATTGGCTTGTGTTGTATCTCGGTCATCTCTATATGATCGTATTCGTGAGCACCAGTATGATGATCCACATTTGGCTATCCTGAGGGACAGAGTTCAGCATGATGACGCTAGAGATGTCACCATTGATAGTGACGGCGTATTGAGGATGCAGGGCCGGATATGTGTGCCCAATGTTGATGGCCTTCGTGAGTTGATTCCTGGAAGAGGCCCATAGCTCGCGGTATTCTATCCATCTAGGAGCCGCTAAGATGTATCAAGATTTGAAACAACACTATTGGTGGAGAAAGATGAAAATGGACATTGTCGGACATGTAGCACGGTGCCTCAACCGTCAGGGGAGGTTAAGTACGAGCATCGGAGGCCGGTGGTGTATTTCAGCGCATGGATATTCCCCGAGTGGAAATGGGAGAGAATCACCATGGACTTTGTTACTGGGACTCCCTCGGACGGCGAGGAAGTTTGATTACGTATGGGTGATTGTGGATAGACTGACCAAGTCGGCTCACTTCATTCCAGTTAGTACTACCTACTCATCGGAGCGGTTGGCGGCGATCTTTATTCGAGAGATTGTTCGGTTGCATGGAGTCCCGGTGTCTATCATATCCGACAGGGGTACTCAGTTCACTTCTCAGTTTTGGAGAGCATTTCGGCGAGAGATGGGTACACGGGTTGAGTTGAGTACAACATTTCACCCCAGACAGATGGGCAGTCTGAGCGTACTATTCAGATTCCGGAGGATATGTTGCGAGCGTGTGTGATTGACTTTGGTGGTTCGTGGGATGAGTTCCTACCACTTGCCGAGTTTGCCTACAACAACAGTTATCAGTCGAGTATTCGGATGGCCCCGTATGAGGCATTGTATGGCAGGCGGTGTAGATCCCCCGTGGGATGGTTTCAGCCTGGTGAGGTTAGATTGATAGGGACTGAGTTAGTCCAGGATGCTCTGGATAGAGCAAAGTTGATCCAGGAGAGGCTTCGTACAGCACAGTCTCGTCGGAAGAGTTATGCGGACCGTAGAGTTCGAGAGTTGTCTTTCATGGTTGGTGACAGAGTATTGTTGAAGGTTTCACCTATGAAGGGTGTCATGAGGTTTGGGAAGAAAGGAAAGTTGAGTCCCAGGTACATTGGTCCTTTTGAGATACTTAGGAGAGTTGGAGAGGTGGCATATGAGTTGGCCTTGCCGCCCGGCTTATCCAGCGTTCATCCAGTATTCCATGTGTCTATGCTCCGGAAGTACATTGGAGATCCGTCTCATGTATTAGACTTCAGTACCATTCAGCTTGATGGTGATCTATCCTATGATGTGGAGCCTATTGCCATTTTGGGACGTCAGGTGAGAAAATTGAGGTCTAAGGAGATTGCATCAGTTAAGGTTCGGTGGAGAGGTCGACCCGTGGAGGAGGCCACTTGGGAGGTCGAGCGGGAGATGCGGAGCAGATATCCTCACTTGTTTGAGACTTCAGGTATGTTTCTTGACCCGCTCGAGGACGAGCGTTTGCTTAAGAGGGGAGAATGTGACGACCCGGCCCGTCGTCACGGGAATTACCACCCCGTTATGTTGTAAAATCATGTTTTATGATTTTATATCAGTGTTAGAGTCTATCGGGTGAGTTAGAAGTGAATTGGATTGAAAATGAGGCATATAGCCTTTTTGAAGGAGACTTGAATAAGGAAAGTCAACCCAAAGTTGACTATTTGGTTAGAGGGCTCGGAATCGGATTCTGATGATTCGGTTAGTTCCGGGAGGTGATTTGTGACTTAGGAGAGCGATCAGAATTGAATTTGGAGGCCCGGTGTAGAAATAGGCTTGAATTGGCTAAGGTTGAATTTTGGCGAAATCCGAACGGTAGGTGAGATTTTGATCCGGCGGTCGGAATGGAATTCCGACAGTTGCAGTAGCTTCGTTAGGTGATTTTGGATGTGACTGCAAAATTTCAGGTCATTCGGACGTCATTTGGTCGGGTTTTTGATCGAATGTGTAATTCGGAATGTTTTAAGGAATTTAGGCTTGAATTTGATGTGAATCATGGGTTTTGGTGTTATTAGACGTGTTTTGAGGATTGGAGCAAGTTCAAATAAGGTGTTAAGATGTGTTGGTGTGTTTGGATGAGGTTCCGGGGGCCTCGGGGTGTTTTCGGATGGTTAGACGGAAGAAAATTTTGGAAAAATTGCAGGTTGGGATCCTGTTTCTGTTGTTTCCGCTCCTGCGGAATTATGGGCGCAGGAGCGAGTCCGCAGAAGCGGACGAGGGGCGCAGGGGCGCTTGGCACCGCAGAAGCAGACTCCTTTCCGCTGAAGCGGCATCGCTGGTGCGAGCCAGTGATCGCAGAAGCGGACGAGATAAAAAATGAGAAGGTCCGCAGAAGCGGACACTTGACCGCCTGGGCGAGTCCGCAGGAGCGGGCTCTGTAGCGCAGGAGCGGATGGCTTCGCAGAGGCGGACGTTTTATCGCAGTAGCGGACGCGCTTAAGCGGTCCTTTTCTCGCAGAAGCGGAATTGGCCGGCTAGGCCTGGAACCGCTGAAGCGACCCATTGGTCGCGGATACGGACTCGTAGGAGCGGAAATTCTTCCGCAGAAGCGAAAATCGCTGTAAGTTAAGTGTATCAGAAGTTAGAAAAATTTCAGAACATTTCACACATTTGGGTCTCGGCTTTAGAGGCGATTTGGGCGATTTTGAAGAGAAACTCAAGGGAAATCATCGGGTAATCAACTATGGACTTAAACTATGATTAGTATTGATAATATTATGCAATTATATCATGAAAATGGAGGAATTTGGGGTGATTCATGGAAGATTTAACCCTAGGCTTGAACTTTAGAAAATCAAGGTTTTGAATGGGCAAATGGAGTTCGAATTTGGTAAAATTGATATGCTTAGACTCGTATCGAGATGAGGATTCCGAGTATGTAACTTTTGTAATTTTTCGACAAGCGTACCGAAAGTCGGGTTTTGACAACTTTGGGAATTTTGATGTAAATTGGGTTATATTGATTGGGTGTCGTCCCATTTGCCTAATTTGTTGTGTTTCTACTGTATTTGATCAGATTCTACGCGTACGGAGCTTGATTCTCGTGGCAAGGGCATCGCGGAATAGTCGTCGCGCCGTATTGAGGTGAGTAATAGATGTGGGTGATGACCAGCGGGTTCGAAACCCCGGTATACCACTTTGTGACGCTGTATAGCGGCGAGACACGCACACTCTTGAGAGTGCGGGGTCGATCATGAACTGGAGACTATATATTAGTCCGACCTGTTGATACCGTATTATTGGCTATTCTCGAGCCGTCGAACCTCCTTCTCGGATGGTTGCATATATATATATATATTGTGATAATGGCCACTCTTGAGCCGTTGAACCCCCTTCTTGGGCGGTTGAGTATATTGTGGGCCGTGAGCCAGTTATTGGATCCCGCGAGGATCGTTATCATTGTCTTATCATATAGACATGCTAGTTTACTACTAGTCCATAGCTATTTTTGTTATTATGCTAATTCCAATCTCTGGAACTTGATATTACTGTTTTCCAACTGAAAAATGATAAAAGAGTTTTCAAAAACTATTTTTGAGCTTGCGAGGCTGTATCTGCATATTAGCTGACTAGTAGTGGATCGGGCTGCGCGCCGCAGCGAGATATATGTTGGATCGGACTGCACGTCACAGGAATATCTCTATGAGATGTGCTTGGGCTGTAGGAGCCCCTCCGAGTCTGAACCCCCACAGTGAGCACGGGTACCCAAAATTGGAGTCGGGCTACGCGCCGTAGCGGTCATATCATGCATTGCATTGCATTTAGCTACATCTGCTAGCTGTTATACTATTTATTGGTATTTGTTGGTACAGGTACAGTGAATATTGATTCTATGACAGGGTAGCTGATTATAGTTTTACATAGTGCTTTATTGCGGATTTCTTATCTGCGCTGTCTTACCCTTGTTTATTACCACCGAGTCCGGCAGTACTCATTTTACTCCCCGCACCTTGTGTGCGGATCCGGTACCTCTCGACAGTGATCCGGTAGTAGCTGTGCGAGGCGACATCTGTAGGATATACGAGGTAGCTGCAGAGTCCGCAGGACCCGATATTCCTTCCTACTGTCTTTTGATTTTGTATTGACATTTCTTTCCGCACTTGGTATCTTGTAAACCTTTATACACTCATGTTTAGTAGAGGCTCATGACTCTTGACCCTTCGGTCTATGGGAGTTAGTATATTTTGGGACTTGGTTTCCCCGTTGTTGGTATAAGTATTACTATTGTTTCATATTTTGAAATGCTTAAATGGGTTACAGAGAGCTTCTAGCTCCATTGTTAATATTGATTGGTCAGGCTGGCTTAGCAATGTGCTGGGCGCCATCACGACCGGATTTGGGTCGTGACATATTTAAACTGCTTTAAACAGTTTTTGAAACCCAAAACCAATACAACAGTATTAAGGGTAGGATTTTTCTTCTTCTTTAGGCTAAATACCACGCTTGAACTCACTTAAACCAGTTTTCAACGACCAACAGACTCTCAAAAAAATCAGCAGTCTTTCTTTCTCACTATTCCCGAAAAGATATCAAATATGTGTGTGAAATTCTCTGTCAAGGTCTGTTATCTATGTGTGTGTGTCTGTCTTCAGAATGCTTCCCCCTCTTTATAACCATAATTTTATTCTTTTCCAACTCTTAAGAGCATTTAATCAATTAAGAAATTAATTCCTCCCCCCCCCCCCCATGTTCTAATTTTAGCCTATAAAAACTGCCAGTTCCCCTTAGGACTGTCTAGGCATGGCTTTCTATTTTAAAAGTCATCTGATATTCAAAACGTATTGCCTATCCTGCTATAAAGCAGGTTCCACTATCCATTCCCATGTGCAGTTCATTTAGACACCTAGCTATTGGCTTTCAATTTCTAAACTAAAATCAAAACATCTATATCCAATTCCAGTCCAATTTTAGAATCACAATCAATCGAAACCTCAATTCAATAATCACTATTCAACAATGCTGATCATTGTCCAGTGTTCTAACAAACTCAAATTAAACGACGCCATTTGTTAGTTGACTACAATACATATAATCGATAACAAATGATCGACCTACAAATTCGTGATCCATGGTTTAGACGAGCATACTCGGGGGCCAGAGGTACGGGTCAACTACCCCCAATTCAAACAAAATAACACGCTAATCATTACAATAAATTGATCAAAAACAAGAAGCGACCAAAAAAAGGTCTTGAAGTGAAGAAATAGAAAAAAATTAACAGCGAATCGACAAGATGAACAAACAACAAAACAATTAAAACAAACAAAAAGTACAAAAATAAATAAAGAAAGAAAAGAAAGAAAGGAATACCTTATGAGAAGAAATAGAAACCAACAGACTTGGGCCAATCTCGGATTTGACTTGAAATTGGATTTTTGAAGTCGAACGGGCCTTAATTGAAATGTTTTCAATCGAAAACATCTCAATTAAAGTCTATTAGACCTCAATTCCATTTGATTTGGAATAACTCCATAGTTTTTGAATTATAGGGTTCTTGAGGCTCGGATTTAGGGCTCGACGATTTCTGGTTGGATTCGAAGGAGACAAAGGTTGGTTTTGGTATGTGGAAGTTCTGGTGAGGACTGTGTGTGAAAATGGTGGCGTTTGGCGAAGGTTGAACTCGAATCTTCGATTGAAGATTCGAGGAGCTCCGTTTAGATTCGAGGATGTTGGATTAGGGATTTGGAATGGGGAGGTCGAGGTGATTGTCTGGTGTATAATGGTGGTGTTTCGCCTACCAGAACCGCCGTGAGGCGATTTTCAGTAGGCGGAGGGCGACAGGGCAGCGGCGGTGTTAAGTCTCTAGGGTTAGAGACGAGATGGGAAGATGGGTTTGGGGGAAATGTCCGTGTGAATAGGGTTTGGGGGGTGTTTGGTGTATTAAAATTAGTGTTTTAATCTGAAACGTTGGATTATTACATCCAACGGCTAAGATCAGGCAGACCAAAAATAAAACGGGGTCGTTTAGTGACGAACGAAGTCGTTTGGTTTAATACCGGGTGGGTTGGTGAGACGGGTCCGGGTAAGGGAGAGACAGGTATGGGCTGGTTTCGGATTGGGTTGGACATTTTCTGGGCCTGGACTTGGCTGAGATTGGACGGCCCAGTAGTTATTTTCCAATTCTCTCTTCTTTTCTTTTAATTTAAATTCCTAATTTATTTAAAACAAATTTTTTAAATTACATTACAAAATCAAATTGACTTATAAAAAATGTTAATTATCCGGTTGTATCAATTAAAAGACACAATTAAATATTAATTAAAATAGATTACACAACTAGGCATTTAAATGCATTATTTTGTGACTTTTATTATTTTTTGGAAAGCAAACTTTATTAATCCTAATAGAACCTAAATCTAAAAAAAATGTAACGTATTTTTTTGTGTTTTATATTAATTTACAAATAACACGCACAGACAAAAATGCAAATAATAATTAAGAAATCACACAAAATTCACAGAAAATCACACACAACACAAAACTATTTTATTTTTGGATTTTTGGAAGTAATTCTCATGTGTAAAAATCACGTGCTCGTAACCACAAATGCCACAACTCAGTACAAACACTTCTGTATTTCTCTACGACAAATTAACAACCAAAGAACAAGAGGACACCAAAGAAAGATAAGACAACACAAAGAAGAACAATCATTACCCATACATGTTCGAAAGCAAAACTTTGCTAGTAGAAATCCGACCACTTTCAATTGAATGACGACTATTCTAAATTACAACAAATGATCCAATTTCCAAATGAGTTTAACTTCTTTGCACCAATAATATAATGTTTTTTCACACTATCAAGTTAAGGTTGTTGTAATAAGTACAAATATGCTGCTAATACAAAATGATTTATATTGTTGTAATAAGTACAAGTAAACTTTGTAAAATTAGCAAAATTTTGCAAGTGAAGTCATTTTATTTAACTCCTATACACACATTAAAGTCCCCCGCTATATAAAAATATACTCATTAAAAATAAAAGGGTAATCAAGAAAAGGAATTTCAACACAACTGGCAACTTAATTAAATATCAAGATTCATATATCGTTGATTCATACATATAAACTGAAAACACACAACTAAAGAAACAT
This sequence comes from Nicotiana noctiflora, assembly GCA_032618575.1. Lineage (NCBI taxonomy): Eukaryota > Viridiplantae > Streptophyta > Magnoliopsida > Solanales > Solanaceae > Nicotiana > Nicotiana noctiflora. The sequence goes on from JASVEL010013976.1 coordinate 272,208, forward strand.
GCTTTTGGTGATAAGCAAAAGATGCATACCTGTGTTCTGATTGAGTTTGAGAAGAGCAGAAAGTTCAAAGATATGCAGCTATTTCTGAAATCAACAGAAAATATGGTTATTGGGCTACTTAATCAAATATATAGCATCATATTCAAGAAATTCACCCATCCCACAAAGATAAAAATAAAAAGTGGTTAAGAAAGAACAACAACCATAAGATAGAGAGATGAAGCAGTTCAGAGACATAACAATGAGACAACCAGTGAGAAAGAAACTAAGAAAGACGGTACCAGATATTACACTACGAGAGATTTCACGCGCAAAGAAAGGGATTAACGTCTACAGGTTGTACAAAGCTTCTCATAAGCTTGACTTATCCATCATGCAAAGCCTAATTAAGAGCTAAATCAAGAACCCTAGGTTCAGAATCCAACTTAAATTGGAACCCTGTATTTTGTAAAATCCAAAAAGGGAGAAATTAAAGAGAGGGGAATCGGTAGAGGGGGGGGGGGGGGGGGCTTACCAATTTTGCATGACTTTCTCATCGGTGAAAATGGGGGAAGTGGTGTGCTGGTCGACGAAGAATATTGAGAGAAAAAGTTATGAAAAATAAGGGGTATATCTAATGTATAACAGAAAATATTTTCCCATTGATTCACTGGGTAAGGTTGTGGGAATTTTCTAATACAAATTTAATTTTTTTGGTGAAATAATTTTTAAGCACGAGGTTTTTGCGTCAGCAGTAAAAATTTGAAATTTTGAGCTTCCCACTGCATCGGTGGGAAAATTAAAATAATTTTTTATCTTATATTCGCACCATTTCACTAGATAAATTTTAATAATATTATTTTTAATGATATTCCCATCGATGCGGTGGGAAACAAATTACCCTCTTTTTTGAGCCAACTAGTTCCCACCTATAGTCTGTGGGAACGTTTTTTGAAAAAAGGTAAAAGAAATATTACCATTTCCCACTGGATTTTTTTTATCCGTTTGCACTAGCCTGGTTCAATCTTAGCCACTACTACCGCAGATACAACTCAGACTGGGGGTGGTCATTAGACCCCCGCAACTCGCACTCATGAGAACGTAGTGCAGGGTTTGCAGACACCAGAAGCACCACCAACTCAGTAGGGTTCCCTAATTTAGCCGGTTGCCCCAGTTCAGCAATTGCCCGGTTCAGGGTGATGTGGTTCTAGTGATACCAGACGACGAGCGATGTCTTGAGAGGTTCAACAGGCTTTCACCTCCTACTTTTAGCAGTATTCTGGTCAAGGATGCCTAGGGTTTTCTCGACAAGTGTCGATGTATGCTTCGAACAGCAGGGATCCTAGAGTCGAGTGAGGTAGCATTTACCACCTTCCAGTTCTCAGGAGCAGCCTTTACATGGTGGAAGTCATATGAGCGATGTAGGCCGACAGGTGCACCCCCGTTGTCATGGCAGGAGTTCTTCACTATCTTTTTGGAGAAGTGGGTACCACGGTCGCAGAGGGAGGAGCTGCGTAGGCAGTTTGAGTGGTTCCGTCAGGAAGATATGTCTGTGATGCAGTATGAGGTGAGATTCTTAATGTTAGCTCGTTATGCTCCATGGATTGTTCCTACTGATCAGGAGAGGATTAGATGATTTGTGGATGGACTCATTTTTCCCATCTGTATTCTGATGACTCGAGAGAGGTTCCTGAGCTTTACCTTTGAGGATGCAGTGGATATTTCTCTTGATATTCAGATGGCTCACCGTCAGGAGAGAGAGGAGAGAGAGGACAACAGGCCTCGAGGATCAGGTAGCTTCAGTGGTGCTCCGTCTAGGGGCCAGGTTCACTAGAGCAGAGGTCATTCTTTCAGACCTCCTCAGCCAGCTCGCTTAGAGTACCGTGGGTCATCTTCTGGTCATGATTATCAGGGAACTCAACAGAGTCAGCCATCACTTAGTGTGCTTCCAGTGTAGAGTTCATCTCATGCCATATCTGTTCACAGTTCATCCCGGTCACGTTCATCAGCTAGCCACTCTAGTGCAAGGGATTGCCTTTAGTCCTAGTCCCCAGCACCCGGGAGTTGCTATGAGTGTGGTGAGTTTGGGAATATGCAGAGGGAGTAACCCCGTCGTGCATCCAGTTCATCTTAGCAGAAGGGCTAGCCCTCATCTTTTGGCCCAGTATCTTCAGCACCACTCCACCAGCTAGGGATGAGGGTCAGGCAGCTAAGGGTCGCCCAAGAGCGGGAGGCCGATCGGGTGGTGGTCAGGCTCGATTTTATGCTTTTCAAGGCTGGTCAGATGTTTTTGCTTCGGATTATGTTATCACAGGTAATGTTTTTGTCTAACATAGGGATGCCTCAGTTTTATTTGATCCCGGTTCTACTTATTCCAATGTATCTTCATACTTTTCTCATCATTTAGCTACGACCCGAGGGTGTCTTGCGTACCTATGCACATATCAACCCCGGTGGGCGGTACTATAATTGTAGACCCTGTATATCGATCATGTCTTGTTACTATTGGGGGTTTGGAGACCCGGGTTGACTTGCTGCTATTGAGCATGGTAGATTTTGATGTTATTCTTGGAATGGATTGTCTATCTCCGTGCCATGCTATTCTAGACTGTCATGACAAGATAGTCACATTGGCTATGCCAGGTATTCCGAAGAACGAGTGGCATGGTATGACTGATTATGTACCCAGCAGGGTAATCTCTTTCTTGAAGGCCCAGCGGATGGTTGGGAAGGGATGTTTATCATATTGGCATTTGTTAGAGATGTTGGAGCTGAGGCTTCTAGCCTTGATGATGTTCTCGTTGTGAGGGATTTTTCGGACATGTTTCCATCGAACCTGTCAGGCATGCCACCGAACAAGGATATTGATTTGATATTGACCTGGTGCCATGCACTCAACCTATCTCTTTTCCTCCCTATCACATGGCTTCAGCTTAGTTGAAAGAGTTGAAGGAGCAGCTTCAGGAACTCCTACATAAGGGGTTTATTTGTCCTACTGTGTCACTGTAGGGTGCCCCGGTCTTATTTAGGAAGAAGAAAGATGGCTCACTGAAAATGTGTATTGATTACAGGCAGGAAAACAAGGTAACAGTGAAGAATAAGTATCCACTATCCAATATTGATGACTTGTTTGATCAGCTCCAAGGAGCAAGGGTATTCTTGAAAATTGATCTCCGTTCAGGCTATCACTAGCTGATGATTAGGGATTATGATATTATGAAGATAGCTTTCAGGACGATATATGGACATTATGAGTTTTTATTTATGTCTGGGCTGACTAATGCCCCAACCGCATTCATGCATTTTATGAACAACGTGTTCTGGCCGTATCTGGATTCCTTTGTCATTTTATTTATTGATGACATCCTGGTGTACTCGTGTAGCAAGGAGGAGCATGCCTAGAATTTGAGAGTAGTATTGTAGAGATTGAAGGAGGAGAAGCTTTATGCAAAGTTCTCCAAGTGTGAGTTCTGGCTTGGGTCTGTGGCTTTTCTAGGACACATGGTGTCTAGTGGTGGTATACAGGTTGATTCGAAGAAGATAGAGGCGGTGCAGAGTTGGCCTAGACCGACCTCAGCCACTGAGATTTGTAGTTTCCTTGGGTTGACAAGGTATTATCGCCTGTTTGTTCGGTGATTTTCTTCTATTGCGTCACCCTTGACCAAGTTGACTTAGAAGGGCGCTCTATTTGTTTGCTACGAGGAGTGTGAGGAGAGCTTTCAGAAGCGCAAGACAACTTTGACCACGGCTCTAGTATTGATATTTCCATCAGCTTCAGGTTCCTACACCGTGTATTGTGATGCCTTGAGAGTTGGCATCGGATGTGTGCTGATGCAAGAGGGTAGAGTTATTGCATATGCTTCTCGTTAGTTGAAGCCCCATGAGAAGAACTACCCTATACACGATTTGGAGTTAGCAGCTATAGTCCATACTCTGAAGATTTGGAGGCACTACTTGTATGGAGTTTCTTGTGAGGTGTATACTGATCATTGCAGCCTTCAGCATCTATTCAAGCAGAAAGATCTTAATTTGAGACAGCGGAGGTGGCTTAAGTTGCTTAAGGATTATGACATTACCAAATTGTACCATCCAGGGAAAGCCAATGTAGTGGACGATGCTTTGAGCTGGAAGGCGGTTAGTATAGGCAGCTTGCCGTATATTCTAGTTGGGGAGAGGCCCCTTGCAGTTGATGTTCAGGCATTGGCCAATCAGATGGTGAGATTAGATTTTCAGAGCTGAGTCGAGTATTGGCTTGCATTGTTTCTCGGTCCTCCTTGTATGATCGCATCAAAGAGCGTCAGTATGATGATCCACATTTGCTTGTCCTTAAGGATAGAGTTCAGCATAATGATAACCGAGACGTGACTATTGATAGTGATGGTGTGTTGATAATGCATGGCCGGATTTGCATGCCAATTGTGGATGGGCTTTGAGAGTTGATACTAGAGGAGGCCCATAGCTCGCGGTACTCCATTCATCCGGGTGCCGCAAAGATGTATCAAGACTTAAGACAACATTACTGACGGAGGAGGATGAAAAAGGATATTGTGAGTTATGTAGCTAGATGTCTCAACTATTAATAGGTCAAGTATGAGCATCAGAGACTAGGCGGTGTTCTTTAGCATATGGTTATTCCTGAGTGGAAATGGGAGATGATTACTATGGATTTCGTGAGTGGTCTCCTTCGAACTTGAGGAAGTTTGATTCAGTTTGGGTGATTGTGGATCGACTGACCAAGTCCGTGCACTTTATTCAAGTATGTACTACTTACTCATCGGAGCGGTTGGCAAGGATCTTTATTCGGGAGATTGTTAGGTTACATGAGGTCCTAGGGTCTATTATCTCTAATAGAGGTACTCAGTTCTGGAGGGTATTTCAGCGAGAGTTGGGTACGCAGGTAGAGTTGAGCACAACATTTTATCCTCAGACGGACATATAGTCTGAGCGCACTATTCAGATTTTGGAGGACATGTTGCGTGCCCGTGTTATTGACTTGGGAGGTTCATGCGATGTATTTTTGCCACTTGCATAGTTTGCCTGCAATAACAGTTATTAGTCGAGCATTCAGATGGTCCCGTATGAGGCATTGTATGGTAGGCGGTGTAGATCTCCTGTTGGACGTTTCAAGCCAAGGCGAAGCTAGATTGTTGGGGACTAAGATGGTTCAGGATGCTTTATAGAGGTGAAGTTGATCCAGGAGAGGCTTCGTATAGCACAGTGGCGCCAGAAGATTTATGCGGACCGGAAGGTTCGTGATGTGTCTTATATGGTAGGTGAGAAGGTCTTGTTGAAGGTTTCGCCCATGAAGGGTGTTATACGGTTTGGGACGAAAGGTGAGATCTTGATCCGAAGGTCGGAATGAAATTCCGAGAGTTGCAGTAGCTTCATTAGCTCATTTTGGACATGTCTACAAATTTCAGGTCATTTGGATGTTGTTTGGTCAGGTTTTTGATTGAATGCGCATTTCGGAAGTTTTTGATGAAAACTAGGCCTGAATCCAATGTGCTTTAATGGTCTTAGAGTTGTTTGACGTGTTTTGAGGATTTGAACAAGTTTGAATAAGGTTATGGGATATTTTGGTGCCTTTGGTTGAGGTCCCTGGGACCTCGGGGTGATTTCAGATAGTTAAACGGAGGTTTTAGGCTTTTATTGCAGTTAGATTTTTCAGGCTACTGGTATTTTCGAATCTGCGGAAAAGGAGCCACTTAAGTGGTTCCGCATATGCGGTTGGGGAAGTAGCAGAAGAAACCATGAGTGGCCCAGGGGATTTTCGCATAAGTGCAAGGTGGTACGCATAAGCGGGGGCCACGTAAACGGATTTTAGACCGCAGAAGCGGTTGAAGGTAAATCACAGAAGCGGTGTTTGGATCGTAAAAGTGGTCCCAGGGGTTTTAAGTGAGACCGCATAAGCGGTTGATTTTGTCGCATAAGCGGTACCGCTAGTACGGTAAAAGGGCCGCAGAAGCGGAAAGAGGACATGTGTTATAGTGAACAATGTTTATGAACTTGGAAAGGAAGAAAACATTTTGGACTTCGAGCAAAGCGGGTTGTTGGGTAATTTTGAAGAGGATTCTAAGGGGTTTCATAAGGTATTAATATGTGGACTCGGATTATGTTATTATGAGGTAAAAATATGAATTAATCACGGAAATTCAATGAATTAAAGGGTAAAAATGGAGGTTAGGACTTGACACCTAAGAGGGTTTAAATTGATGATTTTAGGAGTCAAATGGACTCTGATTCCTGTGTATTTTATGTGTACGGACTCATGACGATACGAGGAATTTGGTGATGTAAATTTGTAATTTTTCGAGAAGCGGTTCTGGGGTTCGGGTTTTACCAACTTCATATTTTTGAGTGCTTTTCGAGTTCTTTAAATTGGGTTATGTCCCATTAGCTTATTATAACCTATTCCTTGTGGTTTTGGTCAGATTCTACAGTCGAGGAGGTCAATTTGCGAGGATAGTCCAAGGCGAACTTGGATTTTTGCCGGTTTGAGGTGAGTAATTGTTATGAATGATATACTAAGGGTTTGAAATCCTGTATTTGCACTATGCAATGCTATGTTGAGATCAAATATGTGTCTTATGATGAGCGTGGTGATGTTGCTAATAGGGATTTGGACTCAGTCCATCCTGATTGATAACTCTACTATACTTTTTGACTGAGACTAAGCTTATATTTGTATATTTTGGGGTAGTTGCCATGTTTGGGGCCTTGTGGCGATCTGTAGAACCCTTAGGCAGCATGTTGAGCTAATTGACCTTACTTTACCAGTTAAACACACACTCTCAGTCATGTTCTTAACTGTAAAGCATAATATAAACCGATCTTAGTAGTTTTCACTCTAAATGAGAAATACCTGGGGTTGAATATCCTGTCTTAGCTGAGTGGGCCTGAGAGGCCAAGTCTATATTGACTGAGTGGGGTCAAGGATCTCATAATGAGAGTATTTAATATATACCGGATTGGGGTGCACGCCGCAACAGTATATACATATACATGTATTGGATAGGACTGCACGCCACAGTAGTATATTATTTATGGATCGGACTACATGTCGTAGTGATATATTATATGAATCGGATTACACGCCACAGTGATATATTATGTGGATCAGACTGCACGCCACATTTTATAGCGCTTGGACTGAAGGAGCTCCTCCGGAGTCTACACACATTCCTATTGAGCGCAGTCGACTATTATTATTGAATGAGGCTGCACACCGCAGTATTATATATTTGGCTGCACACCGCAGTAGTATTAGGCGTGGATCGCGCTGTGCGCCGCAGCAGTGTTAGTAAATTGTCGGACTGTAGGGAATTTTTACTAGATTTTCCCGTTTTGTAAATATTTACTGACTTTACTGTGGATTATAGGACTGTGTAGTGTTCATATAGAATTTCTTATTTTCAGTTGTTATTTATTGTTATTACTCACTGAGTTGGAGTACTCACGTTACTCCCTGCACCCTGTGTACAGATACAGGGATCCCGAAGGCTTAGCTGAGATTATTTGCTACTGGCCAGTTCAATATCGGAGTCATCGAGGTTGCTGCCGGCATCTGCAGGACCCAATTTCTCCACTTACTTTTCCTTTCATTCCGCATCTAGATTTCCTTTGTATAGGATATTGATCAGTTGTATCTAGAGGCTCTAACTTGCGACGCCAAATCTGTTATGGGATGTTATTACTATTATTGTTGATTCCACACCGTTTCTATTACTATCAGTTCGAATTTTTTTGCTTAATTGGTATTTTAAGTTAATAAGTGGGTTGGAAATGTTCAAATGGTCGGGCTTGCCTAACAAGGTGTTAGACGCCATCAGGACGGGGTTTGGGCCGTGACACTAGCTGAATATAATTTTATTATTTTAGTGTGTGGCCTAGTCTTCCACACTTAGTGCATAGGGAGTTTTCTCCCTCGTAATTGATGTATTGTTTATTGTGTCCAACATATAGGAAGGGTTGGATTGGAATTTCTAGAGTAAGTTCTACAGAAAGTCTTGCATATCGTCTCATTAGTGTGGTTGATGTACAACCATCAATCTTCAATAGGCGTCCAATTGCATTATAAATATTTACCATCATAAAATTCTGTATGCAGTTGAGTGAGCCTAATACTCAATGCCGATGTTGTCAATCTTTCTTTTGATGCCACTAAATTTTGGTTTCCATCTTGATGGAAAAAAAGTGACCATTATATTGATGAACCAACGGCCTTCTTGAATAGCCTTTTCCATATTTTTTTAACGTAATTATGTAATAATCTTCACCAAGATTAATCAATTGGAAATGCTTAGTTGGCCTCCATAATTCTTGAACTTTTTTATTCAAGTAGTGGTGAAACATACGTTTTCCCACTAGCTTCACAATAATAGCATTGTTTTAGAGCTCATAAATTCGTTATCTATCTTCTTCTGACAACGATATAATTTTAATGCCTCGTATGTTGGAAGTTACAGAGTGTTCGATCATTCCTTTTATCGTGGTAGTCTCTGACAACGCCAAATCCCTTTGATTTATAGTTGAGTCAAAGATTATTGGACTAGAGGTCGTTAGCATTTCTTTCAAGGATGATTTATTTTGTAGGTTGTTGTGAATGGAATTATCATGATCAATATTAGGAGACTTGGGTGGTATTTTATTTTGAGTTTCATGGAGACGGGGGTTTATCTTTAGAGGAAAACCAAAACTTCAAGGATCGGATTAATGATTGTTCATGCATAAATATGACTTTTTGAATTTAGTTGTTATATATATCATGAAGATTAGAAAAGAAAAAAAATATCATGATGCTAAAGAGGTAATAGATTAAAAACAAAAAGAAATAAATGTTGATATTATAAAGACTAACATAGGTATTTTAAAAAAGTCAACTGAGAAATAAGGGAGAATGACAATTGTTCGAAATAGAAGGAAGAATTTGATAAATTTCCCAAAAATATAAAAGCATTTATTTCAACCATAAACGCAGTACCATTTTCTTTTTTAGGGAATAACTCGGACGTCAAACAAGGATGGCGGAATATTTTCGCATTCCTTATTCTCTATCTCGTCCGCTTTTCCCTTGTCTTTTCTATCAACTCTTTCGTTGTTTCGTGAAGCCAGATCTGACACTATAAATGACAAGTCTCAAGTTCTTTCCGTGTGTAATTTTGTCTACTCATACTAAGAAGGTAAATAGTTTGGGTTTTGTTTTTACTATTTTCCTCTCTCAGTCATGAAAATTTTCTACTATTTTTTTGCTGTAAAAGCAAGCTAGATTTCTTTTACCTGAAAAGCTTCGTTCTTACAATTATACAAAGCTTGTATAAAAAAACCAAAAGATTTTGTGTTTGTAAACACAGTGCTACTACTATTACTGTTACTATTTTTGTTCTCTCTACAGATATTTCCCTTTAGGTATTTTCAGTTATGATTGTGTTTTTAAGATTTGACCCAAAACGGCAATCATATAAACTTCTTGCGCTCCAAGAATGCGTTTCAATTTTGATAATAGAACTCTTTACGTAATATCAGCATTTTATGTTGATGATTTATTTTTAGCCCAGAGAATCTATCGAAAACGGCATCTATAACCTTTGGGATAGAGATTGTGAATACATTATCCTCTCATACTCCACTAATGATATTTCACTAAGTAATTGTTATTGTATTTTGATGTTTTATAATTTTCATTTAGAAGCTGTAGTTGTTTCATCAGGGATTGGAAAATCGGGAAAGGAAACAATCGCAGAGATCTGAAAGATGGATTCCGAATGTTCAACAACAAAACAGTCAATTATGTCTGTGGTAGGCAATTTGCGACGTCAAAACAGGAAGGAGAACTGTCCATCTGCATCTACCGAAAAAGAAGGAAAGAGCGATCACCAAACCAAATTCTCAATTGCTCCACGTTTGCCTAGGAGCAATAAACCATCTGGAGACCGCGTTGCATCGGATCGAAATAAACAACAACAACAACTCAGTACAATAAAACGAAATAATAAACGAAGAAAAAATTATAGTGAGCGATCACCAAACCAAATTCATCAGGATCCACCAATCCCGCCTCCATCATTTAGCAATTATAATTCATATTCAAATTATGAGGTGACACCAATACGTTCGGCAGGTGATCCTCCGGCATCAAGTTCCGACGATTTCTGTTCTGTGATTCTTTTTATCATTGTCTTCTTTTTAATCTTCTTCAAGTTCTTTACGTAGAAATTACATTTTCCTTTTCGCATGAATTGTTGCTTTTATTTAGAAAAAATAAATACTGTAGCCCCACACTAGAGGAAAGGGCAGTTGTCCATGGTGCAATAGCTTTTGGTCAAGTTTTTTCATTTCGATGTATGATGTTTAATTAAGTTTTGAATTATTACTCTTGCGCAAATTATTTTTAAGTAAACCACTCATGCACCTCTAAAGGAGAAGCAAAACGGTCGTTGCAATAATAATCCAATTAATTACCGAGGTCGAATCACAAGAAATTTAAATAGGTGTTATAATGATACCTAGGAAGGCGACTAAATAAAGCTTAAATTAGCTTTAGTGACTAAGGGTGTGTTTGGTTGGCTTAAATGTTTTGAAAAATATTTTCCTTATTAATTCATTTTCCTCCAATTGGAGGAAAATCTTTTCCTTATCAAAGGGAAGAAATATTTTTCAAAGCTCCTTCTCAACCTTTTTCACCCTCACCAACCCAACTCACTCCCTCTCCAAAAAAAAGGTTTTTATTTTTTTTAAATTTTAGTTTTTCCGTTACCATCCACCCTACTACCCCTTCACCCCTTCCCCCTCCCCTCCCCTCCCCCCCGGTAAAAAAATTATTTTTTTACCTTAAAATATGAGGATATGAAAGACATGTAGTTTTGGAACCGATATAAAATATTTCGTTGACGACATCTATCATAGCGCTAAGTATATATGAGAATCTTAAGGATGTCGAGACAGACACAAAAATATTGGCTAGATAGACGATACACAATTCAAATAGAATTGGTTTAATATGAAAGACATGTAGTTTTGGACATGTAGTTCAAACACTTGAAAGTATAAAGTCAATAATATGTGTAATCAGTTTTCGATATCTTTGTCTAGCATGACATGAAAACATGATATGCATCTAATTAAAGTCTATTATATGAATTATATGACTATACTTATATGATAATCCTTGAATAATTTAAATCGTTTAAAGTATATACAATTCTTGGTCCTGAAGTACCATATCCTAAATGTTATTTGCGCACATATGTATCTTGCTATAACTATAAGGGTGATAATTATCACACCTCCTATTTACGCTACTGCACCCTGCGAGGGGTGTAATAAAGAGAGTTTTTCCAATTAAAGGACAATCAAATCGAGATTCATTATTTAAGAGATTCAGAGTCGTCACTTGAGAGATTTATGGTGTCCCAAGTCACCGATTTGAATCCCGAATCGAGGAAAATATTGACTCTGTATTACAGTCCGCGAACTATAAATTCAGATAAGGAATTCTGTTAACCCGGGACAAGGTGTTAGGCATTCCCGAGTTCCGTTTCTAGCACGGTTGCTCAACTGTTATATTTGGCTAAATTATCTAATTTTAATACATGTTAAACCTATGTACAAATTTTAACTCTTTACCATTTTTATTATTATTTTTAATGAGAATTGCAACGTCATAAAAATACATATCGAACCACATCATATCAATGTACCCGTGGTTATTGACATATTTCTACTCCGTTGAGGTTTGGATTTGGGTCACATTAATGCACCCGAGTTTAAGAAGGTAAAATTATTAAACACGCACCTAAAGAGACTAACTCGTTATTATCTTTGGGGAACGTCGTGAAATTCACTAAACGGCCCATCCCGGAATATAAGTATTTTATTTTAACCATTTATTGCGGGCCCCACAATTTCGCATTTTATTTGGTGAGTCTCATCTCATTTTTATTAAAAGGACAATCCTAAAGTGACTATAATTTTCTATTTTTGTCTCTAAAACAAAAAGACCCTAATAATTTGAAGGGCTCAAAATCTTAAGGTTCAATTTAGAACAAAAGGGTGTCTAAACTTAATCAATATTAATGGGTAAAAGGTCCAATTTAGAACAAAAGGGCGTCTGAACGTAATCAACATTAATGGGTAAGGTCTAAGTTTATTTACACTGTTTCGCATGTTCCAATCTAGGGCCATTCATAATTTCAGGCCCGACTAGCATTTTTTGGAGTCTAATACATAATCAACAAAAGGTACGCGTGTTTCAATCTAGTTGGTTTGGTTTCTCGGGGGGGGGGAGGGGGTTCCTTTTAATTTGTAATCGTAAGTGAACAGGAATAGGCTAACTTGCAGGACCATACATCTCCGATTTTAACTCTAATTACAAACAACGTTACCACACCTATATGACCTATCCATTATTATTTATGCATTGCTGAACGCTAACCATTTATGTCATTTAGACCTTAGAGTTGATCAATGGCTAATTATTTCAGGGTACACAAACGCGATTAACCTATGATTCTGGACTAACATGAGCCTAAACTGCTTCAATTCCGGTGATTCAAAACAGTTTATACAAAAATGAGATGATGTGTTCTACTACTCATATACTCATATAGATCCCAATGATGCGTAAATTAGTTATCAACCTATAACGGGAATAATTACCACCAATGTCCTACTCACACTAATCATATTAATCTGGTACATAGTAGTTACTACAATCCATCACAAACCAACTAAAGTGACGAATTTGTTTTACAAACTATCGAACTAACTACACTTTAACGAACTAATAAAACAGTAGTAGCAACAAATATAGTCAGCAGCTTGCTTTTCTATTTAATTTCAAACTTTAACTTCCAATTCGAACTTACATCAACACATGGTTTTCAGAATGTGTATCTGGATGATAAAAAGAAGAAGAAGAAGGAATGATCAATAGCAACAGTAACACAACAACAATGGGACATCCTTAAGAAGACCAACACAACACCAACTTGACAAAATGAAACCCAAGAACACCAAAACAACTAACTCAGTGTTTAAATCAGCCTAGGAATGGTTCAAAGCCAAACAAAACTAGCCGATCTATCCAAAAACACCAAATGAAACCAAACAGCTTAAATAGACCATGTTTACTCAAAATCAGAGCAACAACAACTCTGAATCCCAATGAAACAGTAACACGCTAAAAAAACTAAATGTCTAACTTTCAAAATGCTAGCTTAGGCTGAAAAAAGAGAAACTCTAAAAAACTAATCGCTTTTTTTTTGTTCCTTTTTGTGTGACCTCTAAGCTGTGAATAATCTCCTATGCTCTCTTAAACTCAATGATCTGTCCGTATCTTAAATATCTCTACTCATCTCCATTTTATACCCAAAGCAGACCCCTTTTCATCCTTTTTTTCCAGTAATAAAAGAAAATCTTTTATTATTACCCCTACTCCTTTTTACATTTCAAGCCCTTTTTTCCTTTATTACATCACTATGTATTGTTCCCCACTAACCTGTAACGACTCGATCAGTCGTTTTTAGAATTTATACCATGTTTCCCTATTAACTACTTCCATATATTTTATTGATGTTATTGGGTGCGTTAGAATTTAATTGGAGTAATTTCGATAAGAAATGAGGCACTTAGTCTCTTTTAAGAAGGCTTATATTGGAAAAGTCAACCGAGTGTTGACTTATGCGTTAGAGGGATCGGATATAAATTCTGATGGTTCGGTTAGCACCGGGAGATGATTTGGGAATTAGAAATGTGTCCAAAATATTTTTGTGATGACCGGTTTAGAATTAAACATGAATTGACGAAGTTTGTATTTTGACGATTTCCGGTTGATAGGTGAAATTTTGATCCGAGGGTCGGAATGGAGTTCTGGAAGTTTCTATAGTTTTGTTAGGTGATTTGGGATATGTTTACAAAATTTCAAGTCATTCGGACATGTTTAGGTCGGGTTTTGATTAAATGCGAGTTTCGGAAGTTTGGATTGAACTTAGGCTTGAATCCATTGTAAATTACTGATTTCTGTGTTGTTGGATGTGTTTTATGATTGGAACAAGTTTATATGATGTTTTAGGATGAATTTTACTGTTGGTTGAGGTCCCGAGGGCCTCGGGATGATTTCGGATGGCTAACGGAAACTTTTGAAGTTGGAAAATTTCATAACAGACGAAATTGTAAATGAGCATGCTCACGACCTCACCTTAAACAATCATATATCCCGTTATATAAGGGGTTGTGTGACCAACAACCTATCAAATTAAATCCCTTTGATTCTATTTTCCAATTCAATAAACCCTTTGTCATTTGGAGTTATATAGAGAAAGTTATGACCATTTTACTAGCAGGCATGTGTTAGTAGCGCGGCCTTAGCGCCGGAACACTAGTAGCCCGCGCTAATTGAGTTATATTCTACCTCACTAGAGCGGCCATTAGCGCGGTCACGCTAGTAGCAGGCCCCTAAATACCCCAAGACCGGGTATAGAGACTTCCCAAGTCATTTTTTGGGCAATGGCTTGCTCTCTCAAGAGGAATTCGTCCCACTCTTCATTTCTATGATCCAAGGTAAGATTTTTGGAGTATTATGAGTGATTACTACTCCTAAACACTTATATTAACATAGATTAATCTTGAAGATCCTTATATTTTCTATAAATTCCTTCAATATCTCAAAGAAGGATTTTGTCATATTTCTTCAAAAGGTAAATCCTACACCTTAGACTTACACATATGGATATATTATGGGAATATGAGTATGAATCAAGTATTACAACTTATAGTATGGTGATTGAAAGAAATAAATTCTCAATTTAAATACATGACCATGGTAGGGATTTAATGTTGATTATTCGATGGAAGTTTGTTGGTTGGATGTGAATTGTATCACACATGTGATGTTAGGAGTATAAATTATGGAAGAAAAATAATGGGATGAATTGTTGGTTTATAGTGATAATTGGATGAACCAATACCATAAATATGAGCTGGAAAGATTTATACCTACAAGGTGTTTGATAATATGCCTAAATGGCATAAGTTATGGAATTTGTTACTAATATTGGTCATATCGAATGTTGTATTGTAGATTGAAGTTGTTTAAGGGTATTGGAATATTGTAGTATAATTAACGGGGGGGGGGGAATCTCGTAGTTGAGCCATTTGGAGTCAAATACTCGTGGCAAGGGCGTGATTTCAGGTTGACTTGCACTTCTTTGAGGTAAGTGGCTTGTCTAACCTTGTGCGGGGGACTTTGTCCCTTAGGATGTGATATTTGGTAATTGAATGCCTTGTGCGTGAGGTGACGAGCGTGTACTTGAGCAAATTACTGAAAACCCGAATTTTTACTTAAAATACTTGAACCCAATTACTTTCGTATTTGCCTTATTCTACTTGCTATTGTAGCATGTGCTAGTATAGAAAAGCACTTTTAGCGGAGTTACTTGCCTATTTGCTTAAACTTCTTTGTTTGCACTCTATGAAGCATATTAGACTAGGATCTACTGTTATTTGCCATGAGTTTGGTAATTATTTGACATTTTGAGCTATTGTTGTATTGATGTACTTCATTTTTGAATATTTCTATGATGTTGGTTGCGCATTTACTTTGAGACTACGTGTTCAATTCCCGGAAGCTCCCCCCTTGTTTGTTTACTTTGGGGTTATGGGTTCAATTCCAGGGAGATCCCCTGTACTTTTATTTTGGGACTACAGGTTCAATTCCCGGAGATCCTTGTTACTGAGATGAGTGGACTGCGGGTTCAATTTCTGGAGATCCTTGTTACAGAGATGAGTGGACCGCGGGTTCAATTTCGTGAGATCCTTTGTTACTGATATGATGGACTATAGGTTCAATTACCGGAAGCTCCTAGATATTTAAATGAGACGGGCTATGGGTTCGATTCCCGGGAGATCCAATGGACAATCGAGGGATACTTGTTATGTTATTTTCCTTGTTTAGCTTAATTGACAATGACTTGTAGCTTCTATCATATTTTTGCTGTCACTTCAGATTATTTATTGCTTTACACTATTCGATACTTGTAACGACCTGACCCATTGTTATGAGAGTTACCACCCTTTTTCCCCATTTTATGCTCTTACATGTTTCATTATATGTGTTTGGAGAATTTAAAGTAATTCGGACAGAGTTCAGTTAGAAATGAGATAATTAGTCTCCTTATGAAACGGTTAGTTTGAAAAAGTCAACTAAATGTTGACTTATGACTTAGAAGGCTCGAAATGGATTTTTGATGATTTGACCAATTTTGGGGGATGATTTGTGGCTTAGGAGCGCAATCGAAATTGAATTTGGAGGTCCGGTGTAGAATTAGGCTTGAATTGGCTAGGTTTGGATTTTGGCGAATTTTGGATGATAAGTGAGATTTTGATTCGAGGGCCGGAATAAAATTTCGAGAGTTGCAGTAGCTCCGTTAGGTGATTTTGGATATGCGTGCAAAGTTTCAAACCATTCGAAGGTGTTTAGGTTGGGTTTTAGATCAAATGCAAGTTTTGGAAGTTTTAGTTTAACTTAGGCTTGAATCCGATGTAAATTTGGTGTTTTGATGTTAGTTTTGGTGTTTTTATCCGCAACTAAGTTTGCATGATCATCCATGACATGTTAATATGTTCGTATGTGGTCCCGAGGAGCTCGAGTGAGTTTCGGATAGGTTTGGATTGCGTTGTGCTCGTTTTTTATGCTTCGACATCATTTCTTCAAGCATAAATGATATCATATTGGACAAATGAGCTCCAATTAATATTTTGAATAAAGAATTAGTTCTGTATTGTGATTACGGACCCTTAGCAAAAAGAATCACTGAATTTGGACATCGTATGAGGATTTTATGGCCATTTTACTAAGGTTGCCCATATTTTCAAGTTAATGATGAAATTGCCCATATCGGCATAGATAAAAACTTGCACTATTTGCAAATCTTAAAACCTACATATCTCCTTCATTATAAGGTCAAATTGAGTGATTCAAAAGCCTAAATTCATTAGAATTTCACACGGAATCCATTAGAAGCATTAAAACGCATGAACAGTATAGCTATAATGAGCAGGTCGAGTTTTCTTCCAATTTTGGAACGGGAAGATGCTGCTGAGGCAATATTTAAGAGAGAATTCATGGGATTTGATCAGGTAAGAGTTTTTAGACTCAGATTAGGTTGTTATGATATAAAAACATAGATTAAACACTGAAAAACCAAGGATTTAAGGGGTATAAATGGAGGTTAGGGCTTGAAACCTAAGAAGGTGTAAAGTTAGAATTTGAGGGGTCAAACGGACTCCGATTTTGATGAAGTTTATATGTACGGACTCGTGGCGAGACAAGGAATCCGTTGGTATGATTTTCAGAAATTTTCGAGAAGTGAGCCCGGAGCTCAGGTTTTACCAACTTCGTCAATTTTAGTACTTTTCGAGTATTTTTTATTGGGTTATGTTTCTTTGACCCATATTTATGTTTTCGCTGTGGTTTTGACTAGATTTGATGTACGAGGAGGTCAATACGAAAGGAAAAGGCATTGCGGACGAGTCCACGGCCTGTTAGAGGTGAGTAGTTTGTATATATGATGGCCTGAGGGTTTGAAATCCGGGCTTATCACATTGTGACACTATTTATGGCGTGACTCGCACCCCATAGCAGGTGCGGGATTGGTTTTGACTGGGATTGTGACTTGGTCCATCCTGAACAAGAATAATGCTATATTGGAAATTGATGAGCACCCTGTGTTGAATATATCTAGGCTTATTGCCATGTTTGGGGCCTTGTGCCGACCTGTAGCATCCTTAGAGGATGAATATCATTGTGATAGCATGATTTGTAAAATCATTAATCTCCGTCCTGTGGTTAATCACTGTTATGAACTGCTAAGTCACTTTTCCTCAAAGTGAATTACTACAGTATATTCTTTTTAATGTATTGGAAATTGGGAAAAATAAATTAAAACTGTTAAGTGACTCATATGCATATGGTGGACTGAGTATGGATCGGGCTGCACACTACAGTGAATATTATGACTGAATATGGATTGGGCTGCACGCCACAATGAATGTTATGATTATATTGCGCTTGGGCTGAAGTAACCCCTCCGGAGTCTGTACACAACATCAGTGAGCGCCGTCGACGTTAAATAGATCGAGCTACGTGCCATAGCGGTCATGTACATTGCATTGCATTCGTGCATTGTTATTTACTTGTGCTAATTGTTATTAGTTGTTGTTGTTGGTTTGCAGTAGGATATCAGACTGTTAGACAGCTTTGCTTTGTGGCATTTCGTGGATTTCTCATCTTCAGATATTTTATATGCTTATTACTCACTGAGTACTTAGTACTCACCCCTACTCCCTGCACCTTGGTGTGCAGATTCAGGTATGCCGGAGGCTTATCTAAGTAGTCTTTGTTCCGGAGTTTATCAGAGTTGTTGAGGTGGCTGCTTGACGTTCACAGGACCTGACTACTCTTTCTATTTCATTTTTATTCATATATACATTTCCAAACTTGATTATTTCGTTCATATATTATTATCCAGTTTTGTTTAAATGCTCTAGACTCGTGACCACATATCTTTGGGAATGTTATTATCAGTTTTTCACTTCTTAGTATTATCACTCTACTATTATTGCAGGATTATTATTATAAACTATATATTCTTCTTAAATTGTCGATTTCTGGATTTATTGTTAAACACGAAACGACTGTTGGTCTAGCTTGCCTAGCTTTAGGGTTGAGCGCCATCACAATCGGGTTTGGATCGTGACAAGTTGGTATCAGAGCCTAGGTTACTAGGCCTTGCAAGTCATGATCCAGTTTAGTAGGCTCTCGCGGATCGGTACGTAGACATCCGTATCTATCCTCGGGAGGCTACAGAACTTTTAGGAAACACCTCACTTTCTTGGAATTCTTATCGTTCGTATTTGATTCATCTTGAGAAATAACTCTTGAAATTCTTTCCACACATCTGTATGCGCACGCGAGCGTTCAGTAATATAATTGCCCTGATGGCTTGTGATTCCCCGATTGAGGGGCGAGATGTAATCCCCGTGAGTTCAAGTTGGGCCAGTCTGGGGGACTTGAGGCCGAAACTTTGCTTATGGCTTGAGCACCGAAGTGCTGATTTTTCGAGCAAGTGCTTTAAACTTATGTGTTCGGTAATGTCCCTATTAGCCGGGATGGAGGTCGGATATCTATGTGATGAGTAAGTTAGTACTGTGAGGTGAATCCATGTGATCTTGGTGGTGGCGAAGAAGTTTGTGGGATAGTAGATAAACTGTTAAGTGATTCGTTCCTATTGCGATCCGCTGTGTAGCCCCAAGTTATGGGCACTTGAAGAATATTATCTTATCTCCTAGTTGGAAAGTTAAGTGTAATACGTGTGGCGGTATGAGTTCAGACTCAGAAAGACTAGATTGGTGGTATTTTATATGTATTATAATTCAAACAAGTGCAACGCATGTCCCTGTATCGATTCTGATAATATAATACAGGTAGTATTGAGATTAATGTTGTTGATATACATTGTGATATTTTGTTAAGTTGTAGCCGTGCTGTTAGGATGGTTTTGGTTATTCTCTGGCAGGTGGATAGGCTCAATTACAAAGGAAACTCTGCCAGAAATTTTGAAAATTTTTGGACTTAGTAAAAATTTGGTTGCCTAGAGAATTGTCTTAACTGTTATGTGGGTGAATGCAAGAAAATGGTAGAAGAGTTAAAACTTCAGATGATTTGTGTTTCCACAAGCTTATGGAAGAGCGAGTTTAACCCCACTATGGTAATACGACAGTAATAGAGCATATAAGTTATGAGTATAATGAGTTGTGATATATATGGCTTCGAGCTAAGTTGGGGAGGTTGTTGTTGATTAGCTGATTGCACGATTATGTGCTATGTTGGTTCTGTCTTAAAGTATACTGGCAAAAAAGTTCTAATTGTAGAAATTGAGCCGAGAACGGCATGATTGAAGGAAAATTTTTGACAAGATGTCAAGAGATCGGATGAGCAGGAAGGAAGTTTCAATGGTTAAGATAAATTAGTATCGTCTTCATCATCACCTGAGAGCGATGTTGTGTCCTGGTTAATGGTTATTGATCGCTCTTCAACGTTAGAGCGACCAGTGGTTTGGAGGTACGCCCCAAATATTATTGTGGTAGGTTGTGGGAGTGTGTCCCACTGGAAGATTATATAAGTGTGGCATGCAGTCACTTGACTATTAAAGATGTAAACCAAGTATGAAGGTTGTGATAACGTTGTTAAATTGAGGAATTCATGCCTGGAGGGCACGTGGCATATTGGGTTGTGAACTGGGGAGGATTACTCCGATTACGATGGTTATTCTTGTTTTCTAGGAAGAAAATGGAAGTTAATATGGACCTTTGAAAGGTTATTAGGCTAGTTTAGTGTGATCAGAATCAGCTTGAAGTTGGTGGATAGATTTAATGTGAATAATGGCTCTATATCAGGTCAGATGTGTGCATATTTGTAACGCGATCCTCGTGGAGGATTAGTGAGGTTGATGTTTCTTTGTCATATATTTCGCGTAGTGATGCATTGCGCTGGGTGAGTTGTGAGACGGCTTGAGAAATTGCTATATGTTAAGAATCCATATAGGAGTGACCTTATATGAGCATTTTGGCTCTTGAAATTCAGATTGTATATCGCACCTTAGTGTGCTTGGGTGTTGTAGCTTATAACGGTATAAGTCCCTCAGAGATATTATTATGCACTTAGCATGCGTACGACCGATACTAGGTATTATGTTATAATGAGAAAATTGGGCTCGAGGTGCATCTCCTTATGTGAGATCTATGTGTGGATCGGGTCGCACGCCGCTATGAGTATGTTATCCGGGTCGGGTTGCACGCTGCAACAGTGTAATATCGAGCATAGTTTTCTGTATGCCATCTTTGTATGCCGTTCTTCCTATTTTCCAAGGAAAGTATGTGTTAGTGCGTAAGATTTGATAATTCCTTCCAGAGCTCATTTTGCTTAGTACCGCATTCGAGTTAGTAACCTATTGGCACATTGGGGCATCATGCGACATTTGACTACGTCTAGAGTGGCTTATTGCTCGAGCAGTTTGTACTAGGTTAGACGAGATCACTGAATTCGAGATTGGTGTAAGATGAGTATATGAAGTAAAGTTAAGAGCTAAGACCATTGTTTGGTTCAGAATAAGTGATAGTTCTTGCCAAGAGTATAGAACTAATGAATTGTTGTTTCGACAGTGGCTAAGAATGTATACAGATCTCATCCGTTGTGTCAGTATTGTAAGAATTTGCACAAGGCATATGTATGTCACATAGAGCATGGGATGTGTAGTGATTCCTTCTAAGCGTTCAGATAAGAGAGCTTCAGATGATTAGGGAAAATTTAGAATATCTCTCATTGAATGAATAGATACTTGATGGGTGCATGTATTCGCATGGTGGAAACTAGGATCAGGTATGATGATTTGTGAGTTATAGGGAGTTCTGATGTACATACTATGTTGTGGTGGGGGATCTTTATTCGCTGGTGTGTTATATTTTAGATGTGATGTTGGAATTCAGACTGGTTGTCATCGAGTTGGGTGATTTTGAACTATTGCATTAGGGTCTACGCCAGAAATGCCACGGGTTAAGTGGTGAAGTGCGTTAGAATATGTTTTAGCAGAATGATTTATATTTCAAAGAACCAGCGGACAGCTGGGAAGGAGTACTTTTTAATTGGGCATTCGTGATAGATGTCAGTGTAGAGGTTGCTATCATTGATCTCGTTCCATTATTGAGGAGCTTTTCAGATGTATTTTATGTGGCCGGGCATGTAACCGATTGAGATTATGGATTTCGGTATTTATTTGGTGCCTTCAGTAAGAGTCATAGAAGTGGAAGAAATATTTGCAGGCTTCTTGGTACTGAGTTTGTGGACAGGCCGATATGGCAAAACATTGAGCTTGAGTTAGCTTAGTTGACCTTGAGTTGTACTGTTGAGTAATAGGTTAAGTCTAGCGTTACTGAGCTTGTTAGCGATCTGAGGAAAGCTATGAGTTATTTTTGTGATGTTGTGAGACATATGGTGCGGTTCCATTGAGAATTCATAGAGAAAGTCGAGCGGGAAGAGTAATTGAGTGTTGCTCGGTGTTTGGAGCATTGTCTATGGTCTATTGTGTTGTGTGTTGTGTGTTCTCTATTTCACCATGGGTGTAATGAATTGCGTTGGTTTCAGACATCAAATGTGCGTGGTTGTTGATTTGGAGCATAGTGGTTTGAGGTGCTTTAGGAGTAACGTGTAGGGATATGATCGCGCATTGTAGCGAGGCTATTGGAGTTATGACCCTTTAGGGTAGATTTAGGCATTCTATTTCTATGATGTGAGACGGGGTCTCAGCCTTGTATTGTAATGGAATTGGTGAGCTTGAGGTACAACTCTTTCATTTGAGTTATTTGTTATTATTTGAGTGTGTTCAGTTCGATTCTTATTGGTGTGTGTATTATGCAAGATGTGGTTTAGACTTGTTTTGAGGTATCATATCACCAGAGTGGTGTTGGATTTGAGGTGATCGTTGGGTTCATTAATGAGTACCGACATATTTGGTCTCAGCATGTTAGGAAGATAATATCGAGGTTTGACCTGGAAATCTGTTGTGATTTTTGTCAAGAGAAGTGGTTTCAGGAATTGTTGATTTGAGATGATTACGATTTGTAGTGTGTTTCATTCATTGTTAGCAGTATATGAAAGTGTTGGAATAAGGCTTTAGCTAATAAGAGGTTCTCTACCGGTAATTGGTTGCTGGGGACAACTGATGTTAATAGAAGTTTTGGTTCGAAGTGATTGGTTTAGGCGGTATATCATATGTTTTCACCCGAGGGTGCAAGTATGGGTTATTATAGATGGTTAGGGCTTACTCTCAGTACAGATGTGAATTTCTGATCTTGTGTATGATTTTCGGAAAGTGCGACGTGGTTCTATGGTTTATGGTTTAAATGGACTATGAAAGTTCGGGTATATTGTGTTATCGGGTCTATGAAAGATAGGGTGACGAGGGATCACCCTGAGTATATGATTGGTAAGGGCATTCAGCTATTGGTTGGCTTCTAGAACAACTTTCGATACGCTTGAGGACGAGCGTTTATTTAAGTTAGGGAGGATGTAGCGACCCGAACCATCGTTACGAGAGTTACCGCCCCGTTTTCCCCATTTTATGCTCCTATATGCTTCATTATATTTGTTTGGAGAATTTAAAGTAATTCGGATATAGTTTGGTTAGAAATGAGACAATTAGTCTCTTTATGAGAACATTAGTATCAAAAAGTCAACTAAATGTTGACTTATGAGTTTGATCGAAATGGATTTTTGACGATTTGACTAGTTTCGGGGGATGATTTCTGACTTAGGAGCGCAATCGAAATTGAATTTGGAGGTCTGTTGTAGAATTAGGCTTGAATTGGCTAAGGTTGGATTTTGGCGAATTCTGGATGATAGGTGAGATTTTGATCCGAGGGTCGGAATGAAATTCCAAGAGTTGCAGTAGCTCCGTTAGGTGATTTTAGATATGCGTGCAAAGTTTCAAACCATTCGGAGATGTTTAGGTTGTGTTTTAGAGAAAATGCAAGTTTTGGAAGTTTTAGTTTAACCTATGCTTGAATCTGATGTAAATTTGATGTTTTGATGTTAGTTTTGGCGTTTTTAGAGTGCAACTAAGTTTTCATGATCATCCATGACATGTTAATATGTTCGTATGTGGCCCCGAGGAGCTCAGGTGCGTTTCGGATAGGTTTGGATTGCGTTGTGCTCGTTTTTTTATGCTTCGACATTGTTTCTTCAAGCATAAATGATATAATATTGAACAAATGAGCTCCTATTACTGTTTTGAATAAATCATTAGATCCGTATCGTAATTACGAACCCTTAGCAAAAAGAATCACCGAATTTGGATAGTGTATGAGGATTTTATGGCTATTTTACTAAGGTTGCTCATATTTTCAGGTTAATAACGAAATTACCCATGTCGGTGTATTAAAAACCTGCATTATTTATAATTTCACAAGAAATCCATTGGGAGTAGTAAAACGCGTGAACAGTATACCTATAATGAGCAGGTCGAGTTTTCTTTCAATTTTGGAACGGGAAGATGCTTCTGAGGTGATTTTTAAGAGAGAATTCATGGGATTTCATTAGGTAAGAGTTCTTAGACACGGATTATATTTTTATGATGTAAAAATACAGATTAAATACTAAAAACCAAGAATTTAAGGGGTAAAAATGGAGGTTAGGGCTTGAAACCTAAGAAGGTGTAAAGTTGGAATTTTAGGGGTCAAACGGACTACGATTTTGGTGTTCATTATATGTACGGACTCGTGGCGAGACGAGGAATCCATTGCTGTAATTTTCAGAATTTTTTTGAGAAGTGGGCCCAGGCTCGGGTTTTACCAACTTTATGAATTTTAGTACTTTTTGAGTATTTTTGATTGGGTTATGTTTCTTTTACCATATTTATGTATTTGCTGTGATTTTGACTAGATTCAACGTGTGAGGAGCTCGATACGAAAGGAAAAGGCATTGCGAACGAGTCTACGACCAGTTAGAGTTGAGTAGTTGGTGTATATGATGGCCTGAGGGTTTGAATCCCTGGCTTATCACATTGTGACGCTGGGCGTGACTCGCACCCCATGGCAGGTGTGGGATTGTTTATGATTGGGGATTGTGACTTGGTCCATACCGAAGAATAATCATGTTATATTGGAAATTGATATGCACCTTGTGTTGAATATATCAGGGCTTATTGCCATGTTTGGAGCCTTGTGCCGACCTGTAGCATCCTTAGAGGATTAATATCAATGTGATGGCATGATTTGTAAAATCATTAATCTCCGTCATGTGTTTAATCACTGTTATGAACTGCTAAGTCACTTTTCCTGAAAGTAAATTACTAAAGTATATTCTTTTTTATCAATTGGAAATTGGGAAAAATAAATTAAAACTGTTTTGTGACTCATATGCATACAGTGGACTGAGTATGGATCGGGCTGCACACCGCAGCAAATATTATGACTGAATATGGATTGGGTTGCATGCCGCAGCGAATATTATGATTATATTATGGTTGGGCTGAAGGAGACCCTCCGGAGTCTGTACATACCCCCAGTGAGCGCCGTCGACGTTAAATGGATCGGGCTACGCACCGTAGCGATCATGTGCATTGCATTGCATTGCATTCATGCATTGTTATTTACTTGTGCTAACTAATATTAGCTGTTGTTGCTGGTTTGTAGTAGGATATCGGACTGTTAGTTTTAGCTTTGCTTTGTTGCATTTCGTGGATTTATTATCTTCAGACATTTTATATGCTTATTACTCACTGAGTACTTAGTACTCACCCCTACTCCCTGCACCTTGTGTGCAGATTCAGGTCTTAGCTGAGCAGTTTTTGTTCGAGAGTTTATCAGAGTTGTTGAGGTAGCTGCTTGACGTTCGCAGGACCTGACTACTCTTTCTATTTCAGTTTTATTCATATATACATTTCCAAACTTGAGTATTTCGTTCATATATTATTATCCAATTTTGTTTAGAGCCTCTAGACTCGTGACCCCAGATCTTTGGGAGTATTATTATCAGTTTTTGCACTTCTCAGTATTATCACTCTACTATTATTGTTGGATATTTATTATAAACTATATTCTTCTTAAACTGTCGATTTCGGGATTTATTGTTAAATACGAAATGACTGTTGGTCTGGCTTGCCTAGCTTTAGGGTTGGGCGCCATCACGATCGGGTTTGGGTCGTGACAATACTATTTTTATATTATTCTCGGTAGGGCCTTGATCTTCCTCGTCACTACTCCATCGAGGTTAGGCTTGGCACTTACTGAGTACCGATGTGGTGTACTCATGCTACTCTTCTCCACACTTTTGTTGTGCAGATCCAGATAGTTTTGATCGAGCCCATTGTCGGTGATTGCCGAGCTACATTGGGAGACTTGAGGTATACATCTACCACGTCCGCAGATCCGAAGAGTCTCCTTCTACTCTTCCTTATAGATAGTAGTTCATTTCATTTGTTCAGTTGTATAGATATTTCTGGATGATAGAGACATAACTTGAATTCTTTAGCCTGTGTTTTCCCGTGAGTTTCCGAGTTTTGGAGGTTATTTCTGTATCTTGATCTGAAGTGTATGTGCCAGGAGGCACTTTATACATTTTCTTATGTTATTGAGTACTTGTTTTTTGCTTTCATAAAGGTTGTTAAATTTCCGCAATGTGTTATGCTTACCTAGTCGCGAAGACTGGGTGCCGTCATGACAGGTTCACGATTGGTGAACTTGGATCGTGACAAGTTGGTATCAGAGCCCTAGGTTCATAGGAGTCACGGGACACATTCCGGTTTATTAGAGTTTCGCTGATCGGTATGGAGACATCTGTACTTATCTACGAGAGGCTATGTAATCATTAGGAAAATTCCACTTCATTTCATTCCTTATCGTGCATCATTTATTCAATTGGAGCCTGCATCATATGTTCTTTTGCATCCACTCATGTATTGAAATTGTGCACTCGGTATCTAGTATGCGCCGACGGTTCGTGATGCTACAGAGGGATTACAAGGGACCCAGGAATTTACTCAACCATTGTTACCGCGTGTCATCCATATCGATAATGCAAAAGTATTGAGAGATCCATTCAATTTTGAACATGGGGGTGTACTAGGTTTTGACATTCGGTTGATAAGTATGGTCTTAAGAAGATTTACTTAACTGCTTAATCGTCGTAGTAATGGTCGAGTCATGAGGTGGATGTTGTGATGACCCGGCCCGTCATCATGTGATTTATCACCCCGATACCCCCTATATATGCTTGTTGATGTTGTAATATGCATGTTGGGTGAGTTTGAGTCAATCCGGGTTGAGTTTGATTGAAATTGAGACAAAAAGTCTCTTAGAAGAAGGAATAGTTGGGAAAAGTCAATTGGACGTTGACTATTTAGTTAGATGACTCGGAATCGGATTCGGATGATTCGGTTAGTTCCGGGAGGTGATTTGTGACTTAGGGGAGCGATCGGAATTGAATTTGGAGGCCCGGTGTAGAAATAGGCTTGAATTGGCTAAGGTTGAATTTTGGCGAAATCCGGACGATAGGTGAGATTTAGATCCGGGGGTCGGAATGGAGTTCCGACAGTTGCAGTAGCTTCGTTAGGTGATTTTGGATGTGCCTGCAAAATTTCAGGTCATTCGGACGTCGTTTGGTCGGGTTTTTGATCGAATGTGTAATTTGGAATGTTTTAAGGAATTTAGGCTTGAATTCGATGCGAATTATGAGTTTTGATGTTGTTAGACGTGTTTTGAGGATTGGAGCAAGTTCGAATAAGGTATTAAGATGTGTTGGTATGTTTGGATGAGGTCCCGGGGCCTCGGGGTGTTTTCGAATGGTTAAACGGAAGAAAATTCATGGAAATTTCAGGTTGAGAGTTCTGGTTCTGTCATTTTCGCTCCTGCGGAAATGTGGTCGCAGGAGCGAGTCCGCAGAAGCGGATATTGGAGCGCTGAAGTGCATGTGATCGCGGAAGCGGAAAGGAGCCCGCAGGTGCGGCACCGCTGAAGCGGGTGTTGAGCCGCAGAAGCGGCCAAGGGCTATGGGGGAAATATCGCAGAAGCGGAAGGCCAGCCGCTTAGGCGAGTCCGCAGAAGCGGAAATTTCCGCAGGAGCGGTCGAGTCTTCGCAGAAGCGGACGCGCAGAGGCGGTCCGTATATCGCAGAAGCGGAAATGGCCGGCTAGGCCTGGAACCGCAGAAGCGACCCTTTGGTCGCGGATACGGGAGCGTAGAAGCGGAAAATGTTCCGCAGAAGCGAAAATCGCTGTAAGTAAGTGTATCAGAAGTTAGAAAATTTCAGAAACATTTTAACATTCGGGGGTCTCGGCTTAAGGACGATTTTGGGCGATTTTGAGGAGGAAATCAAGGGAAATCATCAGGTAATCAACTATGAACTCATATTATGATTAGTATTGATAATATCATGCAATTATATCATGAAAATGGAGGAATTTGGGGTAATTATGGAGGATTTAGCCCTAGTCTTGGATTTTGGAAAATCAAGGTTTTGAATGGGCAAATGGAGTCCGAATTTGGTAAATTTTATATGCCTAGACTCGTATCGAGATGAGGATTCCGAATATGTAATTTTTGTAATTTTTCGACAAGTGTACCAAAAGTCGGGTTTTGACAACTTGTGGGTTTTGATATAAATTGGGTTATTTCGAATGAATTTCGTGAAATTAGCGTATATTGATGCATTTTCTATGATTTTGAGCAGAGTTGACATCCGAGGAGATTGAATTGCGAGGCAAGCGTAAGGCGGATTGAAGTTTCTACCGGTTCGAGGTGAGTGGTGGTAGTAAATAATGTACTGAGGGTTTGAAACCCCGTACTAGCACTTTACAGTGCTATATTGAGATGAGACACGCGTTCTATGACGGGCGTGGTGACATTGTGATAGGGGGATTCGGACTAAGTCCTTCCCGGCTAATAGAATACTGTGTTGTACGACTGTTAATGAGGTTATAACTGTACCATTGGGCTAATAGCCATGTTTGGGGCCTTGTGCCGATCTGTAGAGCATTAGGGAACCTATAGAGCTAGGTGACCTTTATATCGTGTTGGAAATATACACTCAGCCGTAGCTCTAGTTGTATAGCATAATATGAGCCCGTACTAGATGTGTACATTGAGAGAGATTATCTAGGGTGGAATTCCTTGTTCTAGTTGAGTGGGCCTGAAAGGCCAAGTCTATATTGACTGAGACAGGGTCTAGGACCCACTGTGATATATTATATTGGGCCTGAAAGGCCAAGTCTATATTAACTGAGACAGGGTCAAGGACCCATTGTGATATATTATATTGGGCCTGAGAGGCCAAGTACATACTGACCGGGATAGGGTCGAGGACCCATTATGAGGTATTATGTATATAGATACCTGTATTGGATCGGACTGCACGCCGCAGTAATGTACATGTAATATACATGTAATATACATGTGGGACGGACTGCACGCCGCAGTATTATTGCGCTTGGGCTGTAGGAGCCCCTTCGGAGTCTGAGTCTGCACACATTCCAGTGAGCGCTGGTATATTATGGGATCGGGCTGCACGCCGCAGCAGTATATATGTTGGATCGGACTGCACGCCGCAGTGATATATGGTGGACCTGGCTGCACGCCATAGCACCATAGCGCTTGGGCCTAGGGAGCCCCTCCGAAGTCCGTATACACCCCCAGTGAGCGCCGTCGACGTTAAATGGAGCGGGCTGCGCGCCGCAGCAGTATATGTATTGGAGCGGGCTGCACGCCGCAGCATTATACTTAATCATATCCTACTATTTACTTAGATACTTATACAATATAGACATAAGTATGTGCCTTCATATGTTGAGATGGCCGTACACCGTAGGGGTACGAGCGAGGGTTTGTTCAGTGTGGAGATCTTGTAGAGATAAACGTAGATTGGAGGTTAAAGTACTACTATAGTGATGACGTACTTGTGAAGATTGCCTTAGAACCGCTAAGTGATAGCACAGGAGTTCTTACTTTCAGTTATTATTTATTATTGTTACTCACTGAGTTGAAATATACTCACTCCACTCCCCTGCACTTTTTGTGCAGATATACAGGTTCAGGAGGGCAGTTGAGCTATCGCAACTGCTTTATTATCCCCATTCTGTGGAGACTTCGAGGTAGCTGCCGACGTTCGCAGTACTTGATCTCTTTCTTTGTATCATTCAGTTGTCTCCATTCTGCCTAGACTTGATTGTGTAGTAGATCTCATTTGTAGAGGCTCAGACTTGTGACACCACGATTTGGTTGGGACTGTGTTCTTGTATTTCATTTATACACTTCTTAATTTGTTATGAAAATAGGCTAATCATGTCGATTAATCAGTATTAATTATACTTGGCTGGTTTAATTAGATAAGATGGTCGGGCTTGCCTAGCATTATGTTGGGCGCCATCACGACCAGGGTTTGGGTTGTGACAAGTTGGTATCGAGCCTAGGTTAATAGGTCTCGCGAGTCATGAGCCGGTTGGTAGAGTCTCGTGGATCGGTGCGGGGACGCCTGTACTTATCCTCGGGAGGCTGCAAACCTTTTTAGGAAAGTTTCAAATTCTTGGAATTCTCATCGTGCGTGTTTTATTCAGCTTGAGATGTAATTCTTGAAATTCCTCCCGCACATTGATGCGCGCACTCGAGTGCTTAGTGATAATTTGCCTTGATGACTTATGATTCCCCAATCGAGGTACGAGATATAATCTCTATGAGTTCATGTTGGGCATGTCTGGAGGACTTGAGGGCAAATCCTTGTCTATGGCTTGAGCACCAAGGTGCTAAATTCGCGCGTCGGTATTATGAAGTTCATACGATCGGTATTGATCTTAATTATGAAAATGGCAGTATAATAATGGGAGAGCTGTAAGGTATTCGGTTCTTATTGTGATTTGATATGTAGCACTAGCTATGGGTGTGAGAAATATGTTCATTGCCTCTTAGCGGAAATGTAAAGTGCACTACGTGTGGTAGTATGAGTTCAAACTCAAGAAAACTGAATTGATTGTGCTAGGTGTATCATTGTGAAAGGTATATGTGTTATGATTTGAGCAGGTGCAGCGCATGCTCATGTACTAATGCTGATGATATAATTGTGTAGTATTGAGATTTATGTTGTTGATATACATTGTGATGTCTTGTCGAGTTGCGGATGTATTGTTAGGATGATTTTGGTGATTCTCTGGCAGGTGGATAGGCCAAATTACAAAGGAAACTCTGCCGAAATTTTTGGAAAATTTGGGACTTAGAAAGATTTCTGTCACCTAAAGAGAGTGGGCTTATTGGTGGTGTGTGTATAAATGCAAGAATTGTAGAATGGTTAAGGTCTTTGATGATTCGAGTCTCTGTCAAGGCTTGTAAATGACTTGAGTTTAATCTCATTGTAACATTTTGGCATCACTTGAATAATAATGATATGAGTGGTTAAAAGTGCTTTGATGAATGGCTTCGAGCCAAGTTGGGGAGGTTGCTATTAAATAACTAATTGCACGGTTGTGTGCTATGTGGGCACTATCTTTAAGTATGTTGGGAAAATTCTGACAAGGTTATGGTGCTTCGTAGATGTGAAGAAATACTAGGATGTTTTGAACTACTGTTGGTAAGGAATGTTCGGTGTATAGAAAGGAAAAATGGCTCATTGTATCTGTAAGTAATCATGTTCTGCAATGTCAGAGTTCTAACAAAACACGAGTGGTTCTACTCAATGGGACAGTTGAATTACAGCTGAATAAGGGTGAATGATGCCCGAGAATGGTTTTGCAGTGTTCAAGATTTTGCTTGTAACAGTCAGGTGCCTTAAGATTTGTGTATGTAGCTAAATATGGCGGTTTCGTTAGAGAAGATCAAGGCTTGTGTTATATCATGTGAAGGATGAGATTCTACGTATCCGTATTGGGAAGTAATGATAACAATTTAAAAATTGCGGGAAGTTCATCAAAATAAAGTGTGGTAGAACGTGGTACTTCTGGGAACACTGAGAGAGTATTCAGTGGTCTATGGGTTGTAGACAGTGTGGTCTTGTGTACGAGTCTTGTGTGGTAAAAAGGGTTGAGGCATTGTCGTACTACAGTAAAGACTGATATGAAATTAGAGATGAATCAGAAAGGAAACTAGGTAAATGGAACAACTTGTTAATAAACCGAAGCGGTATGATAAGGAATACGATTAATTCATGGTATGTGTTTGAAGTGATGAGTCTTGCAGATATTGTGCAGCAAAGCTTTTGAGTGCTGGCAGTTGTGTAACTTGATATGGGTATAAGGACTGAGTCCTGGCGGTTTAATTTACGCAATGTAATTGGGAGAAAGAGTTTGCGATGTGTTATACCGTGGTTTGAAAATGAGTGTATTTTTCCTGTTGGTATGCAAGGCTGGGAATGTGTAATGAGTTTTCTCTATATGGGATCATGAAAGCCCTTGACGAGTTGAGTGCGCCGATGTTTGCAGCGGAGGAAAGGGATATGAATTCCATGTTGTCTTAGTGTGATATGGTATACGCGATGTGTTATGGAAAGTTGATAATGGCATATTCAAGATTTTGAGATCAGTTCATAATATATGGGAAGTCAATAAAAATTATTGAGCAGCGCGGATAGCTGCACGTGATTTAAGATTCGATCTTTCTGATTATTTAAGAAAATGGTACTGCTATTCTAGTAATTGGCAGGGTATATGGCGCAAATGGACAATGTAATGTAAATTGATAATATCTAGTGGTATGGTGGTATTTTCTTGTTGGATCGACTGTAATAATTGAGTCGTTGATGACATAGTGAAATTTATGAATAGCTTTCGTGGTATGAATGGACGCTTGAGGTGCGTTATGTAATCATACGGTGAAGTACGGAATCAGGCATAGTGATTCCTGTGTTATGTATGTGTTGGAGACTAGAAGTTCTCGTAACCCGCCTACGCAGCGGTGGTAGATCATGTGTATCAGCACAGTGTAGCGGTTATCGGAAATTGGAAGCCCTAGTGGCTATCTCGTCACTTGATATGACGAATTTGAATAATGATATATGATTGCAGGCTGGTTGTCATAAGTCAGACTGTCTAGACTAATGTGATATGGACTATGTCAGAAACATGTCGCAAACTGCATGGCAGAGCGCATCAGATCATGCTCCAGTAGGGTGGATGTACCCTAGAGCCGGCGGACGGTTGGTAGGTATTGCTTTGCCAGTTGGGCCTTCGTGGCGGATGTCAGTGTAGAGGTATCTACCATTGATTCAGTTCCGGTATTGAGGAACTTTGTCGGATGAGTTTCATGTGACCGAGCTCGAGGCTATATACACATGTTTGTTGCAATGAGCAACTTGAGTCGATGTGCATTCCCTTTTGCTAAATTTATGCGTGGATCGGGTGGCACGCCGCCACATGTATAGTATATGGATCGGGTGGCACGCCGCCACATGTATGGTATCTGGATCGGGTGGCACGCCGCCACAGGTATGCTATTGGAATGGGTTGCGCGCCGCAACGGTGTGATGTGGGAAATATAGCTTCCTATATGTACCTTGTATACAATACTTCCTCTCTTCTGAGGAATAGTCCGTATTGGGTATCGCTCGGGGAATAGCACATCGGTTGTGTCCATTCATGATTCGATAGCATATACTAAATGTATCACCGCGTGTGATTGATTGCTTGAGTTCAGACCTAAATATGTGTGTGGCTGACCGTTTTGAGCATTGCGACTTAGGTGCTCCATGAGTAATAGTGTTTGGATAGAATCATGAGTTGTTGCAAGGCCACGTGATGTTATGACCTTTCGAGGAGGATTCAGTCACTCGAATTCTATGATGTGAGACGAGAATCTCAGTTATGTGTTGTGATGGTATGGAAGAATTTGAATTATGGCTCTTTGTGCGAGTCGGTTGTCATGATTCGAGTGTGTTCAGATCGTTCTTATTGGAGCCTGTGTTGTGCTCGTTGTGGCCTAGGCCGATGCTGAGGTGTCATGTTACTAGTGTGGTGTCTTATAACCGAAATGATCATTCGAGTCATTAATGAGAGCGAGCATATATGATTTCAACTCGTTAGAAAGGTAATATCGAGGTTTGGCTCCGAAACTTATTGTGGTATCAATTTTAAAAGGGAAATAGATTCACGAATGGTTGACCCGAGAGATGGGTTCGGTATATCGCGTGCTTCAGTTGCCGTGGGCAGGATATGAAGGTGTTGGAATAAGACTCTATCTAATGAGAAAGGTTCTTTCTGCTAGTATTTGGTTATTGTGGCCAGTTGTCGTGATTAGAGACTATCGTATCGAGTGATCGTGTTGTTTGATACATCATGTGATCTCACCCGGAGTGGTGAGTTGGCTATTACAGTTGGATCGTGTGTACTCCGAGTATAGATGTGGGATTCAGACTGGTATATGATTTCGGAAAGTGCAATGTGGTTTATGGTTCAGTTAGACTGTGGAAATTCAGTTATACTATGTTATCGGACTTATGAAAGATAGGGTGAAGTGGTATCTCCCCGAATATATGCTTGGTAAGGTCATTCTGCTATTGGGTCACTTCCAGTAGACCTCTTGGTCCGCTCGAGGACGAGCGTTTGCTTAAGTTGGGGAGAATGTGATGACCCGGCCCGTCATCATGTGATTTATCACCCCGATACCCCCTATATATGCTTGTTGATGTTGTAATATGCATGTTGGGTGAGTTTGAGTCAATCCGGGTTGAGTTTGATTGAAATTGAGACAAAAAGTCTCTTAGAAGAAGGAATAGTTGGGAAAAGTCAATTGGACGTTGACTATTTAGTTAGATGACTCGGAATCGGATTCGGATGATTCGGTTAGTTCCGGGAGGTGATTTGTGACTTAGGGGAGCGATCGGAATTGAATTTGGAGGCCCGGTGTAGAAATAGGCTTGAATTGGCTAAGGTTGAATTTTGGCGAAATCCGGACGATAGGTGAGATTTAGATCCGGGGTCCGGAATGGAGTTCCGACAGTTGCAGTAGCTTCGTTAGGTGATTTTGGATGTGCCTGCAAAATTTCAGGTCATTCGGACGTCGTTTGGTCGGGTTTTTGATCGAATGTGTAATTTGGAATGTTTTAAGGAATTTAGGCTTGAATTCGATGCGAATTATGAGTTTTGATGTTGTTAGACGTGTTTTGAGGATTGGAGCAAGTTCGAATAAGGTATTAAGATGTGTTGGTATGTTTGGATGAGGTCCGGGGGGCCTCGGGGTGTTTTCGGATGGTTAAACGGAAGAAAATCATGGAAATTGCAGGTTGAAGAGTTCTGGTTCTGTCATTTTCGCTCCTGCGGAAATGTGGTCGCAGGAGCGAGTCCGCAGAAGCGGATATTGGAGCGCAGAAGCGCTTGTGATCGCGGAAGCGGAGCTGAGCCCGCAGGTGCGGCACCGCTGAAGCGGACGGTGAACCGCAGAAGCGGCCAAGGGCTATGGGGCGAAGGATCGCAGAAGCGGAATGGTAGCCGCTTAGGCGAGTCCGCAGAGGCGGACACTTAGTCGCAGAAGCGGGAAAACCCGCAGGAGCGAGAATATCTTCGCAGAAGCGGACGCGCAGAGGCGGTCCGTATATCGCAGAAGCGGAGCGACCCTTTGGTCGCGGATACGGGAGCGTAGAAGCGGAAAATGTTCCGCAGAAGCGAAAATTGCTGTAAGTAAGTGTATCAGAAGTTAGAAAATTTCAGAAACATTTTAACATTCGGGGGTCTCGGCTTAAGGACGATTTTGGGCGATTTTGAGGAGGAAATCAAGGGAAATCATCAGGTAATCAACTATGAACTCATATTATGATTAGTATTGATAATATCATGCAATTATATCATGAAAATGGAGGAATTTGGGGTAATTATGGAGGATTTAGCCCTAGTCTTGGATTTTGGAAAATCAAGGTTTTGAATGGGCAAATGGAGTCCGAATTTGGTAAATTTTATATGCCTAGACTCGTATCGAGATGAGGATTCCGAATATGTAATTTTTGTAATTTTTCGACAAGTGTACCAAAAGTCGGGTTTTGACAACTTGTGGGTTTTGATATAAATTGGGTTATTTCGAATGAATTTCGTGAAATTAGCGTATATTGATGCATTTTCTATGATTTTGAGCAGAGTTGACATCCGAGGAGATTGAATTGCGAGGCAAGCGTAAGGCGGATTGAAGTTTCTACCGGTTCGAGGTGAGTGGTGGTAGTAAATAATGTACTGAGGGTTTGAAACCCCGTACTAGCACTTTACAGTGCTATATTGAGATGAGACACGCGTTCTATGATGGGCGTGGTGACATTGTGATAGGGGATTCGGACTTAGTCCTTCCCGGCTAATAGAATATTGTGTTGTACAACTGTTAATGAGGTTATAACCGTACCATTGGGCTAATAGCCATGTTTGGGGCATTGTGCCGATCTGTAGAGCATTAGGGAACCTATAGAGCTAGGTGACCTTTATATCGTGTTGGAAATATACACTCAGCCATAGCTCTAGCCGTATAGCATAATATGAGCCCGTACTAGATGTGTACATTGAGAGAGATTATCTAGGGTGGAATTCCCTGTTCTAGGCTGAGCAGACCTGAAAGGCCAAGTCTATACCGATTGAGATGAGATAGGGTCAAGGACCCACTATGAGATGTTATATTGGGCCTGAAAGGCCAAGTCTATATTGACTGAGACAGGGTCAAGGACCCATTGTGATATATTATATTGGGCCTGAGAGGCCAAGTGCATACTGACTGGGATAGGGTCGAGGACCCATTATGAGGTATTATGTATATAGATACCTATATTGGATCGGACCGCACGCCGCAGTAATGTACATGTAATATACATGTAATATACATGTGAGACGGACTGCACGCCGCAGTATTATTGCGCTTGGGCTGTAGGAGCCCCTTCGGAGTCCGAGTCTGCACACATTCTCAGTGAGCACTGGTGTATATTATGGGATCGGGCTGCACGCCGCAGCAGTATATATGTTGGATCGGACTGCACGCCGCAGTGATATATGGTGGACCTGGCTGCACGCCATAGCACCATAGCGCTTGGGCCTAGGGAGCCCCTCCGAAGTCCGTATACACCCCCAGTGAGCGCCGTCGACGTTAAATGGAGCGGGCTGCGCGCCGCAGCAGTATATGTATTGGAGCGGGCTGCACGCCGCAGCATTATACTTAATCATATCCTACTATTTACTTAGATACTTATACATTATAGACATAAGTATGTGCCTTTATATGTTGAGATGGCCGTACACCGTAGGGGTACGAGCGAGGGTTTGTTCGGTGTGGAGATCTTGTAGAGATAAACGTAGATTGGAGGTTAAAGTACTACTATAGTGATGACGTACTTGTGAAGATTGCCTTAGAACTGCTAAGTGATAGCACAGGAGTTCTTACTTTCGGTTATTATTTATTATTGTTACTCACTGAGTTGAAATATACTCACCCCACTCCCCTGCACTTTTTGGTGCAGATATGCAGGTTCAGGAGGGCAGTTGAGCTATCGCAACTGTTTTATTATCCCCATTCTGTGGAGACTTCGAGGTAGCTGCCGACGTTCGCAGTACTTGATCTCTTTCTTTGTATCATTCAGTTGTCTCCATTCTGCCTAGACTTGATTGTGTAGTAGATCTCATTTGTAGAGGCTCAGACTTGTGACACCACGATTTGGTTGGGACTGTGTTCTTGTATTTCATTTATACACTTCTTAATTTGTTATGAAAATAGGCTAATCATGTCGATTAATCAGTATTAATTATACTTGGCTGGTTTAATTAGATAAGATGGTCGGGCTTGCCTAGCAATGTGTTGGGCGCCATCACGACCGGGGTTTGGGTCGTGACAGATGTAAACCTAGATAGTTGGTGGTAATAGAGACAATGTGGTTCGTATGAGATATCTAGTTAGCGAAGGGTACAACTAGTAACCGAGATACTGGGGTGAGTGAGTTTAACTGTCCCAAGAATGACATATACCAATCGAACGGCTTGAGATGTCTTATAATGGTGACATACGAGCGATAAATGTTAGTATTGTGGAGTATCGGGATGTATCTTATGGCCTTGCATCAAAGTGAAGAGAGTCTACTATCAATGATCAAATTGTGGGTCATGTGTCATATCAGTTTTGAAATGCAATGTACTTAAGTGGTATTCAAAGTTCTCTGAAACTTGCATATGAGTAAGAGCTGAGATTTGTATGGGATGATGTTTGGACCTTCAATGTTCCTATGTCCATAATAATTCTACATTTCAGTATCAGTAGAGAATGGGAAATGATTTCAGAATACTCGTAGTGCTCCAGTTAATCTGGGCAATCTCATGGGGCAGTCATCTTTTAATGCACTACTGGCGTGGAATTCTGCAATGGTTATTCCAGCTATCCGGCACAGACTCTGTATGAGCAGCCAAACTGCAGATGGGTTGTTATGAATGTGATGATACTAGAAAATATCATGAGTAATTGTCCCAACCTCGGGAGAAATCTATTTCATCAGGACACACAATCAACACACTCAATTATAGTTACTAATTTACATACGCTACAAGTTAGAGATGAAGGCAAATGGCGCTAGGTGGATGCCCGACCCATTGATATAATTACTATAGTGTGGCTGGGGCCACTACATCAGATGGTGTCATTACATGTACAATGTTGATTGTTATAAAAAGATTTTTTTCCTTAACTTTATTTGGTTTTGAAAAATCGAGGCGAGTCCTTTTAATGTGCTCCACTCATTAAAGAGCTTCGTACTCCTGAAATCTACTTATGTGAACACTCACGTTGGGATATTATATGGAGATAACTATCCCTATCATTATGTTTTGGTCCCTAAAAAAATATCTATGGGGCTAAAAGTGACTTTCTATTACTTACTATAGTGGGTTTTAATGTAATTTTAGGATAATTGATTTCAGTTGTCAATTATATGCCCTATCGGTATGAGGGTTTATTATATGTTTTGATTCTCTTTGACGGGAATTATTGAAAAGAAGAAATAAAGGAAATGAAAATTTTCAGTTGGCACAATGTGCAAATACTTGTGATTCAGAGTTGAGGGTGATATCCTCGAATAATTAAATGATGTGAAATGCTTTAAACCGAGCTAGAAACTGCGGTGGATGTTATATGAGGACAAGGTCCTGGCGGTGAAAATATGTGTTTAAAATTCTCATTTTATGAAATTTAAAATTTTGTACTATCTTTTAAATGGGAGTCTTGCCTGTTAGGTTTATTTGACTATTCTTGTGTATTTGATGTTCATATTCAGTCATTTTTGTGTTGTAAATATTGAGTTATCCTATGAGATGGGCGCCCGGGTGGCATTAAAGGTGATTCATTAATTCGGGTAAGTAATTATGAGATATTGATGCCTCGTTGTGAACAAAACGGAGGTCTGAAATAAGATGATTGTTAACATAAGGTTAATTGTCAATGCTGTGATTTATGAACAACTATTATGGACAAAGACATGGTTATTAGCATACAAATGATATGTTTCATGTCCAGATATCAGCATGATAATGTGATGCTTATAATGATGAGATTAGTGTTATTGACATACACATTTTGGTGGTTCATTGGGTTGTGGATGTGTTGTTAGGAGTTATTTTGTGTTACTCTAGCTGGTGGATAGGCCCAATTACAGGGGAGGCTCTGCCGAAATTTCTGAAAAATTGGGGAGTTAGAAAAATTTGAGGCATTAAGATGTGCGAAGGAAGAGATAAGCTTTGTCGTGTATGTGTCTTGATTACGCCAGTTGAATAATGCTACAGTGAAGAACCGCTATCCTTTACCTCGTATTGATGATCTATTTGATCAGCTTCAGGGCGCACATGTATTTTCAAAGATTGACTTATGCTCAGGTTACCATCCATGGAAGGTTCGGGAGCCAGCTATCCCGAAGATTTCTTTCAGGACTCAATTTGATCATTACGAGTTCCATGTATGTCATTTGGGCTGACCAATTCCCTAGCAGTTTTTGTGCATTTGATGCACAGAGTATTTCGGCAATATCCTTACTCTTTGTTATTGTCTTTATTGATGACATGTTGGTGTATTCTAAGAGCCAGGAAGATCATGAGCAACACCTGAGGACAGTGCTTCAAACTATGAGTGAAAATAAATTATATGCAATGTTTTCAAAATGTGAGTTCTATTTGTATTCCGTGGCATTCTTAGGCCACATGGTATCGAGTGAGGGTATTTGGGTGGATCTAAAGAAGGTAGAAGCAGTGCAGGGCTGGCACATGACATCCTTAACTATAGAGATCTGCAGTTTCCTTGGCTTGGCGGGCTAGTACCGTTGTTTTGTGGAGGGGTTTTCATCGATTGCAACCCCTATTACCAAACTAGCCCAGAAACGTGCTCCGTTCCAATAGGCGGAAGAGTGTGAGGCTAGCTTTCAGAAAACTCAAGACATCTTTGACTACATTCCCAGTTTTGGTATTGCCTACAGGTTCAATATCTTATACTGTCTATTGCGATGTCTCGAAGATTGGCCTTGGAGTGATGTTGATGCATGATAGTAGGGTTATTGCCTACGCATCCATATAGCTAAAGTTACATGAGAAAAGTTGTCTTATCCATGATTTTAAGTTAGCTGCTATTGTTCATGCCTTAAAGATCTGGCGTTATTATTTGTACGGTGTTCCTTGTGAGATTTAAATTGATCACCGGATCCTGTAGCACATGTTCAAGAAAAGGATCTAAATTTGTGCCACGAGAGGTTGTTAGAGTTGTAAAAGGATTATGACATCACTTATCTGTATCACCCGGGCAAAACCAATGTAGTGGCTGATGCTTTGAGTCACTGGGTAGAGAGTTTGGGAAGTTGGCTTACCTAGCAGAATCAAAGAGGCCTATGGCAATGGATGTTCAGGCCTTTCCCAGCCAGTTGTGAGGCTGGGTCTTTTAGATGGGTTGGTTCAATTCCGGTGAGGTTATATTATTGGGCACAAACTCGGTTAAGAATACTTGGGAAAAGTTTAAAGTGATTCAGGATATACTCTGTATAACAGTATCCATATAGAAGAGTTATGCGAACCGGAAAGTTAGTGTTGATCCCAATATGGTGGAGGAGAAGGTCATGATGAATGTTATGCCTATAAAGGAGAATATGAGATTTGGAAAGAAAAGAAAGTTGAGTCTAAGGTTTATTGGCCCTTTTAAGATATTAAACCGTGTTGGAGAAGTTTTTTATGAACTTGCACTACCTCCCAGCTTGGCAGG
This sequence comes from Nicotiana noctiflora, assembly GCA_032618575.1. NCBI lineage: Eukaryota > Viridiplantae > Streptophyta > Magnoliopsida > Solanales > Solanaceae > Nicotiana > Nicotiana noctiflora. The sequence continues at coordinate 312,945 of JASVEL010013976.1, forward strand.
AGTTCATCCGGTATTTCATGTCTCGATGCTCCGGAGATATCACGAGGACCCGTCACACTTGTTGGATTTCAGTTCAGTCCAATTAGACAAGTATCTATCCTATGTTGAGGAGCCATTGGCAATATTGGACAGGCAGGTCCGAAAGCTTTGGTCCAAGGACATAGCTTTGGTAAACGTTCTATGGCGGGGCCAGCCGGTCGACGAGACGACTTTGAAGACTGACCGGGATATGCCCAACCGATATCCTTATCTTTTCCCTACTCATGGTATGTTCTTTATGCTCGTTCGAGGATGAACAAATGTTTAAGTGTGGGAGAATGTAACGACCCGACCGGTCGTTTTTAAAATTTACACCGTGTTTCCCTATTAACTGCTTTCTTATGTTTTATTAATGGTATTGGGTGCGTTAGAATTTAATTGGAGTAATTTTGATAAGAAATGAGAAACTTAGTCTCTTTTGAGAAGGCTTAAGTTGGAAAAGTCAACCTAGCGTTGACTTGTGAGTTAGAGGGATCAGATATGAATTCCAATGGTCCTGTTAGCTCCGAGAGATGATTTGGGGCTTAGAAATATGTCAAGAATATTTTTGTGATAACCGGTGTAGAATTAAGTTTCAATTGGCGAAGTTAGTATTTTGACGATTTCCGGTTGATAGGTGAAATTTTGATTCGAGGGTCAGAATGAAGTTCTGGAAGTTGTTGTAGCTTCATTAGGTGATTTGGGATATGTGTGCAAAATTTCAAGTCATTCGGAATTGGTTAGGTCGGGTTTTGATTAAATGCAAGTTTCGGAAGTTTTGATTGAACTTAGGCTTGAATCTGTTGCGGATTGGTGATTTCTATGTTGTTGGATGTGTTTTATGATTGGAACAAGTTTATATGATGTTTTAGGATGAATTATACTTTTGATTGAGTTCCCGAGGGCCTCGGGATGATTTTGGATGGCTAACGGGAACTTTTGAAGTTGGAAAATTTCATAATAGATGAAATTCTAAATGAGCATGCTCAAGGCTTCACTTTAAACAATCATATATACCGTTAAATAAGGAGTTGTGTGACTCACAACCTATCAAATTAAATCCCTTTGAGTCTAGTTTCCAATACAACAAACTGTTTGTCATTTGGAGTTATATAGAGCAAGTTATGACCATTTTACTGGGCAAGTGTCAGTAGCGTGGCCTTAGCGTGGCCTTAGCGCGGGAGCGCTAGTAGCCCACGCTAATTGAGTTATATTCTGCCTTACTAGCGCGGCCATTAGCGCAGGCACGCTAGTAGCAGGCCCCTAAATACCCCAAGACCGGGTATAGAGATTTCCCAAGTCATTTTTGGGGCAAGGGCTTGCTCTCTCTAGAGAAATCCGCCCCACTCTTCATTTCTATGATCCAAGGTAAGATTTTTGCAGTATATTGAGTTGATTACTACTCCTAAATACATTAACATGGATTAATCTTGAAAATCCTTAGATTTTCAATAAATTCCTTCGAGAACTCAAAGGAGGGTTTTGTAAGATTTCTTCCAAAAGGTAAATCCTAAACCTTAGACTTACATATATGGATATATTATTGGAATATGAGTATGAAACAAGTATTACAACTTATAGTATGGTGATTGAAAGCAATAAATTCCCAATTTAAATACATGACCATGGTAGGGATTGAATGTTGATTATTCGATGGATTTTTGTTGGTTGGATGTGAATGGTTGATCACACATGTGATGTTAGGAGTATAAATTATGGAAGAAATATAGTGGGATGAATTGTTGGTTTATAGTGATAATTGGATGAACCAATACCATAGATATGAGATGGAATGATTTATACCAACAAGGTGTTTGATAATATGCCTAAATGGCATAAATTATGGAATTTGTTAATAATATTGGTCCTATTGAATGTTGTATTGTAGACTGAAGTTATTTAAGTGTATTGGAACATTATAGTATCATTAACGGGGGAAAATCCCATAGTTGAGCCATTTGGAGTCGAATAGTCTTGGCAAAGGCCTGATTTCAGGTTGATTTGCATTTGTTCGAAGTAAGTGGCTTGTCTAACCTTGTGTGGGGGACTTTTTCCATTAGGATGTAATATTTGGTAATTGAATGCCTTGTGCGTGAGGTGACGAGCGCGTATTTGAGCTAATTTGTTGAAAACCCGAAGTTTTACTTAAAATACTTGAACTCAATTACTTTCGTATTTGTCTTATTCTACTTGCTATTGTAGCATGTGCTAGTATAGAAAAGCACGTTTAGAGGAGTTACTTGCCTATTTGCTTAAACTTCCTTGTTTCCACTCTATGAAGCCTATTAGGCTAGGATCTTCTATTACTTGCCATGAGTTTGGTAATTATTTGACATTTTGAGCTGTTGTTGTATTGATGTACTTCATTTCTGAATATTTCTATGATGTTGGTTGCACATATACTTTGGGACTACGGGTTCAATTCCCGTAAGCTCCCCCCCTTGTTTGTTTACTTTGGGACTAAGGGTTCAATTATCGAGAGATCCCCCTATATGTTTATTTTGGTACTACAGGTTCAATTCCCGGAGATCCTTGTTACTGAGATGAGTGGACTGCGGGTTCAATTCCTGGAGATCCTTGTTTCTGAGATGAGTGGACTGCGGGTTCAATTCCCATAGATCCTTTGTTACTGATATGATGGACTACGGGTTTAATTCCCGGAAGCTCCTAGATATTTAAATGAGACAGACTACGAATTCGATTCCTCGGAGATCCAATGGACATTCGAGGGATACTTGTTATGTTATTTTCCTTTTTAGCTTAATTTTCAATGACTTGTAGCTTCTATCCTATTTTTGCTATCACTTCAGATAATTTTTTGCTTTACACTGTTCGGTACTATTTTTATATTATTCTCGGTAGGACCCTGACCTTCCTCGTCACTACTCCATCGAGGTTAGGCTTGGCACTTACTGAGTACTGTTGTGGTGTACTCATGCTACTCTTGTTGTGTAGATCCTGGTACTTTTGATCGAGCCCATTATCGGTGATTGCCGATCTACATTGGGAAACTTGAGGTATACATCTACCGCGTACGCAGATCCGAAGAGTCTCCTTCTACTCTTCCTTATAGATAGTAGTTCATTTCATTTGTTCGGTTGTATAGATATTTCTGGATGATAGAGCCATAGCTCGAATTCTTTAGCCTGTGTTTGCCCGTGAGTTTTCGGGTCTTGGAGGTTGTCTCTGTATCTTGATCTGAAGTGTATGTGCCAGGAGGCACTTTACACATTTTCTTATGTTATTCAGTACTTGTTTATTTCTTTCGTAAATGTTGTTAATTTTCGCAATGTGTTAGGCTTACCTAGTCACGAAGACTAAGTACCGTCATGACAGGTTCACGATTGGTGAACTAGGGTTGTGACATAACCTTTTCTTAATCAATCCCTTTAAGCCCCCCCATTATGTCTTGTTCCCCACTACAATATGTTAATGGTACTTTAGTGCCTAATGGATAGAACACTCAACATAAACAATTCGTTAAGTTTTCAATTTCCAAATTACCCCTGAATCTACTGTGAACTACTGAAATTACTATACTAGACCAAAACTTCATTGATCAGTTATCAAACCTCTATAAGTTATAACCCTAACAATTGATTTCTAATTGATCATTAAATTACTACAGCTATAAACCAATTCCAATTATCAATCAATAAGTAGTTTAAGGCAGAAAATTATATCAAAGACGAGAGATTTAATGATTTAGAACATGCTTATAATCAAACAGAAACTTAATTAATCAGGCAACTAATACTCAAAAAACTACAAACAACAGAATGCCAAATGTTTCATAGTTAATTAAACAACAGAACCCAGCGAATAATCAAACAGCTCGAAGAGCACAGCCAAAACTATAAACACGAACGACCTAATCGACAAAACTCAAATAAATGATTGCATAATTCATAACATATAATCACAATGAACATAAGCAAATTTAGACCACATAAAAGCTCAGATGGAGAAGAAGAAGAAAATTAATGAACAAAAGTTGAAAAGAAAATCAATACAATAACATTAACAAATGACAATAAAACCAAAGAACAAATAAAATAGAGAAACAATAATACCTCAAGAAATCGGAAATCAGACGAACTCAGGCTTGAACTTTTGAGGCCGAACGGACCTTAATTAAGTGTTCTTAACTGAGAACACTTTGACTAAGGTCGATTAGACACCCAAATTTCCCTTAATTTCGGATAGAGCCCAGGTTTTGTCTTTCTAGGGTTTTGTGGTTCGATTTGGGGCTTGAACGGTTCCAACGTGATTCAAAGGGAACCAATGTTGGTTTAGGGGTGAGGGAGGCCTGGTGGATATCTAGTGTGAGTTTGGGGTGGATTGGTCGACTTTAGTGTTCTGCTCGAATCTTCGATCTAAGATTCGAAGAGATATGTCACGACTCGAGGAACAAGGGTCGTAGGTTCAGACTGAGGAAGGTCAAGTGGAGTTGGGGTGTGAATTTAAAGGTCATCGGAGCACCAGTTTCAAGCGAAGGGGAAGGTTTGCGGCTAGGGTTTGGGAGGTGTCGTCTCTGAGAGAGACGATAGAGAGATGAGGGGTGTGGGATTTGGTTTTGGGGGGGGGGGGTCTGGGTGGTTTGGTGTATTTAAATGAGAGGATTAATGTGAGCCATTGGATTACAAAATTCCAACGGCTGTGATCAATTGACCATGCAAAATGGTGCCATTTTAGTTATGGGCGAGGCAGATCGGGTAGGGGGATGGGTCTGGGCTGATTTGGAGTGGGTTTGGCCGTGTTTGGGATGTGTTTTCGTTTTGGGCTCAAGGATTTTAATTAAATTGGCCCAAAGCATCAATTCCTTTCATTCTTTTACTTTTCTTTTTATTTCAAAATTATTTTCTTCTAAAAAAATTAAAAATAAAACCTTAATTAATCCTAAAGGTGAAATTAAATCCTAAATGTAAATGCAACATATTTTATTTTGTATTTTTCTATTAATATAAACAACAAACACGCACGCACAAACATAAATAATTACTAAAAATATCACGAAAAATTTACCAAAATGCACACAATAAAACAGACAATTTTTGTATTGATTTCTTTGGGAGTAGTTCATATGGGGCAAAAAACACGTGCTCACAGCTGTCCCTCTTTCTCTGAAAACATGAAGAGTTTTCGTGCAAAGATAAAGTGAGTGAATAGGAGCGATTGTTGCCCATTTGAGTACTCTGTATGAAACATTTTTGAAAGATTTGACTGAACCTTTGCATCAAAAGGTCTCCTACATATCCATGGCTAAAAAGGAATCAAGTCAATGTAGTTCGGGAAGTTTTTGGAGTTAGAACTACAATGAAGTTGTGATTTTATTGTTACTGTTGTTGTTGCAGCTGCTACTGCCAACCCCTTAATACACCAAGCTAAAACGAAAATAAGAAGCTAGACTAAACTAGTCTATGAATTACAAAATCTTATCTAGATCTTCAGGCTTGCTCTTGCTGCCTTGCTTTCTTGTTGGCTTGCTTCCTCTGATGTTTCTGACTTGGGTCGCCGGCCTCTCTTGATTGCCGAACTTGGATTTATATTTGGGATTTTTGTTGTAACCTTTCGCTCTCCTAGTGGGTTACTGACTTTAAGACTTGAAATGTAAAGAGTGAAATGTATTCCTCTGTTATATGGGTGGGCTCCCAACTTTAACACTTGAAACGTACTCCTCTATTATATGGGTGGGCTCCTAACTTTAACACTTGAAATTTAAAACTTCAAATAAAATTTAAAAGGATAACGCCTTTCCCTTTTGTTATCTTTGGTGAAAACCTCATCAGACTAAGATTTTTATCTTATGTGAAAATTTCAACAGACTAAGATTTTTATCTTAGGTGAAAAAGTTCATCGAACTAAGATTTTGACTCTAGAGATGATTCACCAGACTAGGTCCATTGTATTATGATCTTAACTTAAAATGTGAAGACCGAAACGTATTCCTCTATTTTACGGGCGAGCTCCCAACTTCAACACTTGAAATTTAAAGACTGAAATGTATTCCTCTGTTATATATGGACGGGCTCCTAACTTCAACACTTGAAATTTAAAACTTCAAATATAATGTAAAAGGATAACGCCTTTCCCTTTTGTTATCTTAGGTGAAAAATTCATCAGACTATAATTTTTATCTTAGGTGAATGTTTCAACAGACTAAGATTTTTATCTTAGGTGAAAAAGTTCATCTGACTAAGATTCTCACTCTAGGAGATAATTCATCAGACTAGGTCTATTTTTGTGTGATCTCATGAGAAAGATTCATCGGACTGAAATTCTGACTCTAGGAGATAATTCATCAGACTGAGTCCATTTTGTTGTGTGATCTCAGGAGAAAGATTCAACGGACTGAGATTTTGACTCTAGAAGATAATTCATCAGACTACGTCCATTTTGTTGTTTTACTTGAAACCTTCCAATTATTGCTTCCCACTTCTTATTGATTTATCCAAAAATTTTAATTATTGTCTTTAACTTTTTATTATCTTTTCTATAACTATCCAATTATTCTTTTCAATTTTCAATTCTTGCCTTGCCCTTTTGTTATCTTATCTGGGTCTTTGCGGATGTTGCCTTCACTTCTTTGTGGTTATCTTTTCTAAGTCTTTCAAATTGACTTCTTATTATCTTGAGAAAAATTTAGAGGACTAAGATTTTTCATCTTAGGAGATAATTCATCAGACTAAGATTTTTTTATCTTAGGAGAAATACATCCATCAGACTAATAATTTTATCTTAGTAGGGAAAAACATCCATCAGACTAAGATTTTTATCAGGAGGAAAACATCCATCAGACTAAGATTTTTATCTTAGAGGGAATTCATCAAACTAAGATTTTTTATCTTAGGAGAAAAACATCCATCGGACTAATATTTTTATCTTAGGAGGGAAAAACATCCATCGGACTAAGATATTTATTTTAGAAGGAAAACATTCATCGGACTAAGACTTTTATCTTTGTAGGGAAAAACATCCATCAGACTAAGATTTTTATCTTAAGAGGGAAAAACATCCATAGGACTAAGATTTTTATCTTAGGTGGAAATTCATCTGCTTTGTTCTTGTTATATACCAAGAAAAGTTTTGTCAGTTTTGAAAATGATAGTCGGTTATGACATTCTTGCTGGGGATGATTTCCTCCTTCCCTTACAACTTGTGTTATCTTCCTTCTTCGTCAAGTGGGTACCTGACTTCAATAAAATAAAAACATAATGCCTCCGTTCTACGGGCAGGCTCCCGACTTCGACAAACTAAAACTACACTCATGCTGCCATTGTTCCTTTTTGCCTTCCAAACCATTTCCTTTTTACTTGAATTATCTTTCTTCAGAACTGCTTCCCTAAAAACTCATGTAGTTTTCCCTAGAAACTGTTGGGGATAACACTACTGGGGAATTATTTACATACCTGCTGGGGATAACACTACTAGGGGAATCTACTTTCTTCCCTTTTTTTATTTATTTATTTTTTATTATTATTTTTTCTATTATATTTTTTCAAAACTACTTCCTTCAAAACTTTTATTTTCTCTCAACACTGCTCGAGATAAAAGTGTTATCAGCTCGGGATAACGCTGTTGGGGGAATTTTCATTACTTCATGCTTTATTCTTCCGAGAACTGCTGGGGATGACTCTGGCTTCTTGCTTTTTCTGAACACATGTTTCATCCCATTTGTTATATCCGCTGAGGATACAACTTCCTTAAAGCTTGTTGTTTTCCTTCTTTCAACACTGCTGGGGATAACATTGGTTCTAAGCCCACTTTCCTGAAGACTGGTGTTATCTTTCTTCGTCCGCAAGTGGATACCCGACTTTCCAAATGAAAGGAAACTTTTCTGCCCCAGTTTGATAATATTCCACGTGGCATGCTTTTCCATCAATGCCATTTCTTTTTTCCTGTTTCAAATCAAATAAAATTTATTTGTTTAAAACGCGGTAGTTGGTTGTGATGCTCTTGCTGGGGATGGTTCTCCTTCTCTCCTTCCTTAATTGGTGTTCCAAAACTTTTTGGGGTGAGGTTATTTGTTGTTTTTAGCACAACTCGCCCTACTTTGCGTCGTCTGGCTATCTTGAAACTTGGTCGATAATTTCCTACCTTCTTAACGACTCCTTATTCACAAGCCTTTCAATGTTGCTTTCCACTTGTATCCTTACCCCCCCCCCCCCACATTCCTATGACAGTGACTCTTCTTGAGGATCTTGCATGTTTTACAGATGAACCACTTTCTTCATTCATCCGTGTCACGGAAATACTTTTTTTGCTAAGGATATCCCTGCTCTTTTATGGCATAGCTAAGGAACTAGCATTTCCCCTAACCTTTGAGTCCCATATGAATCTCCAATTTGTCCACTGCTTTGGTTTTGAGGTCTATGACCTCTAATTTTTGCGGGGGATATCCATTTTAACACTGGACCATCCTTTTGTCAATCTCCTCTTGCTGGGGAAAGTCCTTCTTGACATTGGCCTTGCGTTTGTTCTTTCCTGATTTATACAACTTGGATGTTATAAGCAGATCTCGTCTGATAGCAAATTTTTAAGTCATTTCTCACTTATCTTGACTAAACAGACTCTCTTGGGGAACTTTTTTGAGAAAGAAGAAAGCTAAAAGGAATAGAATAAAAGAAAAAGGAAAAGGATGACTCTCTAAAGAGGAAAAATTATGAAATAAAAACCTATCAAGCGAGGATACCAACTCTAATGGCCATGACATGCACATGTAGCCTATCCTCCATCGTTAATTTGCCTTTCACAATCTTGGTCTAGTGATCTCCATCTGTTCTCAACCTTATTCGACTTGTAGTGCCCGAAGATCTTCACTATCAACTCTCTCTCATTTCTATTTCTCTCAGCTTAAAATTGCCTCATTGTGCCTGTGAAGGTTATCACCGATAAGACTCTCTCATATGTATTACTTTTCAGCTGGGCATTAAGGTGTTATCTCTAAGACTCTCTCATATTTTTCCGCTCAAGATCAGAGTCTTTTCTGCTGGGGATCAGAGTGCTATGTTCTGATAATACTCTCGCATTTGCCTGCCTTGGCCTCTTTTGAAGACTGATCGGAAGGTCTTTCTTTGGGCCGTAATGTGGAATTTGGATAGGGCTAGAAAGAAAGGGTATTTGAAGGGTCAAAACAAATCAATTTGGTTTCTAAATTTACAACCTTCGGACCTAGATTTATTTATAATAGACACAACCTTTGCCCCAGTTTCTTGCTTAGGGATTTTTTTATTTTTGGTTACACTATGACCGAGCTGTGAAGCGCCTACGTATCCTTTTTGAGGAATCGGATCAAACATAGTTCCCATTTCCTTTTATTTCTTTTTCACTTATTATATTTTTTCTTTTTCTTTTTCTTTTTCTTTTTCTTGCCCCTCCCTTTTTATTTTCTTTTGTTGCTTTGTTGTTTTTGTTGTTTTCTTTTCTTTCTTCCTTTTCTTTTCTTATAATTCATGTTTTTGTTTCTACTCTTTTATAATGATTTCGAACGAGGGGTATGAAAAAAAGAATGAGGCTCAAAAGGGCTAACGAAGGATAAAGTATTTAGGTAGCAGAACAAAATGCCTTCGTCATTCCAATCTTCAAAACATACCAAGTGCAAACAACACTATTAACATTCACCCTATATTTAAAGCACCGTTGTCCAGCACTATCATTTTATTATCGTGAACGACCCCCATGTAAAAATGGCCAACTTGCATTTAACGGTTGTCTTTTTACTTGCCCCAGTTTTACATGACTCAAGCTCCAAATAATCTCAAACTATTCTTATTTACTTTAAATGCCTCGATTACCTCTCAATAATTTTACAATTAACTTTTAAGATTAGGCCAAAATTATGCGCGAATGTCATGTCACTAGTGTTGACAGAAAAAGAACTATAAATGGGAAAGACTTAGATCAAAGAAAAATGACTAGAAATAACGAAAAACTGAGGATTACATTACACAGACCGAGAAAGAGTTTGTACAACAAAACAAGCACAATAAACTGGGTTACATCCCTTGGAACAAACCTAAACAACACCAAATGAGATACTATGACCAAAGAAATTGGACAAAATAAAATGATAGAATGGTTTGATTTACAAGACAATATCCAGATTACAACCCTGAAATAACCTGGACAATAGAAATAACAACAAAATAATCCACAAAAATTCTACTCCGGCCGACCAAAAACTGGAGCGTCTTCCCAATTTCAAGTACGATATTTTAGCCATTGAGCTTTGCATCAATAATGCCAAAACCATTGTGTGCTTCGACATCTTCAGCTTCACTCAATTCATCCACAAGAGGATTCACGTTCTCCCATCACCAGGCATCATCCCCATAAAGTGTGAATCATGACGTGCAGGTAAAGGATTCACAATATTCTGGGTATCACTGTCTTGGATCACAATCAGGTTTACCTGGATCTTGTATTTCCAGCTTACCACAAACCGATCGCCTCAATTTTCTCAACAATTTAAAATAAAATGTGTTAGAATGGACTCAGGGTCCTAATTATTAACAACATATTTTTTTCATTTTTTTCCATTTTTATTCATTTCTTTTTGCGTTTTTATTTTGGTTGTGGTCGAATCTTATGGATATTGCCTACGGATCATGACCCCGCATGAATCAGATCGTGTGTAGTTCTGACAGATAAATGGCAAACAACAATAAAATATTTTTGGAATTTTCAATTTTTCATAATAAACAAACCTTGATTAAAAAGAATTTTAAAACTGACCAAACTAACATGTTTTGAAGGAAACACGAAATACAGATCCCAAAATCGAACAACCCACATATTCAAATCAAAAGAAAAAAAAATAAACAAATGGCCAGCTTCCTTTCCTTGTTTGTCGATTTCAACCAAATTGTTATTTACGTAGCCCCTTCCCAATTTCTCATGAATTTTGAGGCCGGGGAGGATCTATTTTATGACACTTTTACAAAACTTGTTAGTTCTTTGATGAAATTAACATTTCGACAGTTGAAAGATACTCTAAGGATATCTCAGCAAGATCGGTTTAAAACACCGCCAAAGCTGGCTTGGCTTATTTTGACCGAAATCTCAACGACATCACTTGCCCACTAACTCTTTTTTTCTTTTTTTTTTCAGACTAAAATAAAAGACCTGGTATTGCAAACACGACTTTTCAGTGCCTCAGGAACGAAGATTTTAAGGCTATGTGGGTCAACCGGCCCAAATCTAAAAAATGACCAAAGGTGGCCGTTTATGCAAAGTCAGCCTTCCAACATCCCTTTCGGGAACATTGAGCTATGTTTGTCAAAAAAAGCATCACCCGACTTCTTTCTGACGAAAATTAAATTTTGACATTTTTTGGCTATTTTGGAAAAAGGGAGGTTGGACCCGATGAGGGTTGCCTACGTATCTCACATCCAGTGAGAATCAAACCAGTGTAGTTCGGGCTAAGAAAATAAGCTAAATTTGAAAACAAAACATTTTTCCAAGCAAAACGAACTATTTTTTGAAGACTATTTTTCTTTATTTCTTTTTTTTTTTTCAAATCATTAGCAACTAAAATGAACTATTTCTTTCATTTTAAAACACGTAAACTATTTTTTTGTTTTAAAAACCAAATCACATTTTTTTATTGGCAAATAAAGCAGACTATTTTGAAAATATTTTTTCTTTATTGAGTGGAAAATAAAACATCTATTTTGAAATATAAAACACTTTTTTTATTGACTAATAAAACAAACTATTTTTGAAAAATAAAAAACTTCCCACTTTTTAAGTTTTCTCAAAAATCTGGCAAAGTTTCGGCACTACTTGGACATTGGTATTTTTTAAAAAATAGGTGATTAACTCCCCTAACCCTCAACACTGCTATTTTTCCTCTTTTTTTTTTCATTTTCCCTAATTTTCCAGTATTCCCGACTTTAAGAAGCCGGTCAACATGCAAGTCTGAAGCAAATAAACGCGTAAAACAAATAGGATGCAGCACGACGCTCTTTTTTATTTCAGGTTGCCTGTCCTAGACGGACCCCACCTCTGTGTTGAGTCCTCTAAGTCAAATGCAACATGATGCAAATAAGCGTTCCTACTAGGGATCCGGCATGACGTTTTGTTATACTAGGTTAAAAACCTAGGTGTTTGTTGTACACCATGTACCCGAGCGGACAACTCGAATCGAGGAAGGAGCTCCATTTCGGGAACCAAAGACCAGCCGGCTGAGAAACTTTCTGAGCCTCTTTCTTATTTCAAGGTGTGATACTAACAGAACAGGGAGTCTCAACCAGCGAGCACATCCCCAAAGATGAGAAAAGAAGGGATTCAGCACAGTTTATATATACAATTCAAATAATATCAAAGCAGTAAAAATCATCATATGCATATTAAGCATGAATCATATAAAAATATCAGATAATAAACAAAGCCAAATACAACAATTATTCTAAGCTCGAATTGCTAACCCGGAATCAGTGGTTCTAGGTTACTCTGGTCCCCAAGGGAGTTGCCAGAGCTGTTATACCTCCTTTTTACGCTACTGCATTGTCACGACCCCAAACCCGGTCGTGATGGCGCCTAACCCAACTCCTATGCAAGCCCCACCAAATACGCTCTCAACCCGAGCTTAGAGCTCAAAATCACTTATTTAAAAATCTTTAGTAGTGAAGTAAAATCAAAATAAAGCTAATAGTTATAAAACAACCCGAATATCTCACAGAAACAACATAACTTCCCCAAGACCTGGGGGTCACGAGTCTAGAGCCTCTAATAGAGTAGCATAACAATACTGAAAAATCTACATACTCTGAATATATGCGGAATAATCAAACAACAGGGAAAATGAGGGAAGAGTCAGGTCCTACGGATGCCAGGCAGCTACCTCGACAACTCCAATAACACTCCGAAGCAGCAATTAGCTCAGCTAAGCTTCCAAAATACCTGAATCTACACATATGGTGTAGGGAGTCGAGTGAGTACTTCCAACTCAGCGGCAATAAAAGTAAATAATGCTGAGGAGAAAGAAAACCACACAAGAGCACTATCTCATGCTATAATAATACATAATCCCACATTTTAAACAACAGTGCACTTCGTGAAAAATTCTTTATAACATATCTTGATCAGTTTGAACCCCTTTTTACACCATCTCTTTCTTGCTTTATTAACAATTAAGTACCTGGATACGACATCAAATAGTGCAAGTCTACACACAAATCATCCCCTTGGGCACAACACTCCTTTAACAATTTTTACCAGAATATCTGGTCAACAAGGCAAATAATACATGTATGCCAATGATATATGAGTGCTAAATGTAATTCCACATAGTACAAATAGAACTCAAGTCCTCCCGACTAGCCCAACATAAACTCACAGAGATTATATCTCGCCCCTCGATCGGGGAGTCACAAGCCATCAAGGCAAATATAATACTGAGCGCTCGAGTGTGCCCACAAATGTGTGGAAGAAATTTCAAGAATTATATCTTAAGCTGAATCAAGTATGCACGATAAGAATTCCAAGAATGTGAAGTTTTCCTAAAGGTTCTGCAGCCTCTTGAGGATAACCACAGGCGTCCCCGTACCAATCAACGAGACTCTACCAACCGGCACATGACTTATGAGGCATAGTAACCTAGGCTCTAAAACCAACTTGTCACGACCCCAAACCTGGTCGTGATGTCGCCCAACCCAACGGCTAGGCAAGCCCGACCAAATACTCTCTCAACCCGAGCTTAGAGCTCAAAATCACTTATTTAAAAATCTTTAGCGGTGAAGTAAAATCAAAATAAAGCTAATAGTTATAAAACAACCCGAATATTGATGACGTCCAAATCCACTGCTAAAAAGCAATAGATACGGTCACAGCAATATAATTTATCCAACTATGAGTCGAGGTCGAATCCCATAGAGAACAATGTGTAGGTGATACCTAACAATAAGAATTTGGGTTGAAAAGGTTTTTTATATCTAAATGTGGAAATGTAAACTAACCTAGAAAGCAAGTAAAATGATCAATGGCTACAAGTATGGTTGCATCGGTAATTACACTCAAGTAACGATCCAATGTGTTTCACAATTTTACAAGTATGAGCGAGGTTATGTTAATTAGCCACAGATAATAATTCTTAATCAGCTTCTTCCGAAGACTAACAAGACTTCCTAATTGAATTATCCCTAAAACAATTAGAAGATTAAGCATACCCGGAATGGCTACAAGTAGTTCAATCCTATCCCTAGGTAGAATCTACAAAATGAGGATTAACGCCTCAAGTTCTTGTTAATTAATCTTTCCCAACCGCAAATTATCTTTCCCAAAATTAAACGGAGTTAATGGGTGAGTCCAAGGGTTAGCTAATCCCTTTGGAAATATTAAAGAACAAGAATAACTAAAGTAACAATAACTCACTTCATAAATATATAAAATCATTCAATACACAAGCACAACAAGATATTTAATCCACACTTTAAATACGAATATTCCCATAAACAAGATTCAAGTGTTGGAAATAAATACTTGTAACGACCCGGCCCGTCGTTACGGGAATTACAACCCCGTTATGTTGTAAATTCATGTTTTATGATTGTATATCAGTGTTAGAGTCTATCGGGTGAGTTAGGAGTGAATTGGATTGTAAATGAGGCATATAGCCTTTGTGAAGGAAACTTGAATAAGGAAAGTCAACCCGGAGTTGACTATTTGGTTAGAGGGCTCGGAATCGGATTCTGATGATTCGGTTAGTTCCGGGAGGTGATTTGTGACTTAGGGGAGCGATCGGAATTTAATTTGGAGGCCCGGTGTAGAAATAGGCTTGAATTGGCTAAGGTTGAATTTTGGCGAAATCCGAACGGTAGGTGAGATTTTGATCCGGGAGTCGGAATGGAATTCCGACAGTTGCAGTAGCTCCGTTAGGTGATTTTGGATGTGCCTGCAAAATTTCAGGTCATTCGGACGTCGTTTGGTCGGGTTTTTGATGGAATGTGTAATTTGGAAGTTTTGAAGAAACTTAGGCTTGAATCCGTGTGTAATTGGTGATTTTGATGTCTAGGATGGTGTTTTTATGATTGGAACAAGTCCGTATCGTGTTTTGGGGCATGTTGGTGGTTTTCGTTTGGGTCCCGGGGCCCTCGGGGTGAATCCGGACCATCATCCGGCATTTGGAAGCAAGAAATGGTCTGCTGTAAATTGCAGATCACTGGGCATGAAATAAGCCTTCGCGTTCGCGAAGGTAAGTTCCGCGTTCGCGTAGGCCAGGTTCAGTAAGGCATCGCGTTCGCGAGGGCAATGCCGCGTCCGCGTAGGTTCGGGCCAGTTGGCCATCGCGTTCGCGATGGGTGGGATCGCGTTCGCGTAAGAGGAAAAGGTAAGGCATCGCGGACGCGTGACTTCACGTCGCGTTCGCGTAGAGTAAAAGTCAGGAGGCTGAGGAGTTGATCTTCGTGGACACGTGAGAGAGTGTCGCGTTCGCGATGAAGAAGAGGGGTAAGGCATCGCATTCGCGTGAGAGGCGTCGCGAACGCGATGAAGAAAAATCCCAGGCAGTGAATTAAAACCAGAAACATTTCATATACGGGTTTCATTTCATAAACCTCCATTTTTGAGTTCCAAGAGAAGAATTGACGGGAGATTGCTAGGAAATCATCGGGGTTTCGTTGGAGGTAAGTTTTGTGGCTTAATTACATCATTTTTACATGAAATCCTTGGTTAAATCCTTGTAAATGGAAAATTAAAGGTGGGTTTGAGCCCTAGGCCTAAATTAAAGAAAAACACTGATTTGAGTGGGCAAATGGAGTCCGATTTTGGTAAATTTTATATGCCTAGACTCGTATCGAGATGAGGATTCCGAATATGTAACTTTTGTAATTTTTCGAGAAGTGTACCGAAAGTCGGGTTTTGACAACTTTGGGAATTTTGATGTAAATTGAGTTGTATTGATTGGGTGTTGTCCCATTGGCCTAATTTGTTTTGTTTCTACTGTATTTGATCAGATTCTACGCGTGCGGAGCTTGATTCTCGTGGCAAGGGCATTGCGGAGTAGTCGTCGCGCCGTATTGAGGTGAGTAATAGATGTGGGTGATGATCAGCGGGTTCGAAACCCCGGTATATCACTTTGTGACGCTGTATAGCGGCGAGACACGCACACTCTTGAGAGTGCGGGGTCGATTATGAATTGGAGACTATAGTTTAGTCCGACCTGTTGATACTGTGTTATTGGCTATTCTCGAGCCGTTGAACCTCCTTCTTGGACGGTTGAGTATATTTGTGGGCTGTGAGCCAGTTATTGGATCCCGCGAGGATCGTTATCATTGTCTTATCATATAGACATGCTAGTTTACTACTAGTCCACAGCTATTTCTGTTATTATGCTATTTCCAATCTCTGGAACTTGATATTACTGTTTTCCAACTGAAAAATGATAAAAGAGTTTTCAAAACTACTTTTGAGCCTGCGAGGCTGTATTTTCATATTAGCTGACTGGTAGTGGATCGGGCTGCGCGCCGCAGCGGTATACATGTTGGATCGGACTACACGCCGCAGTAATATTGTGCTTGGGCAGTAGGAGCCC
Source organism: Nicotiana noctiflora (assembly GCA_032618575.1). NCBI lineage: Eukaryota > Viridiplantae > Streptophyta > Magnoliopsida > Solanales > Solanaceae > Nicotiana > Nicotiana noctiflora. Next base: position 329,494 of record JASVEL010013976.1, read on the forward strand.
CTTCGGAGTCTGAACCCCCATAGTGAGCACGGGTACCCAAATTGGATCGGCCTACGCGCCCTAGCGGTCATATCATGCATTGCATTGCATTTAGCTACATCCGCTAGTTGTTATATTGTTTTACTGGTACTTGTTGGTACATGTACAGTTGATATTGATTCTGTGACAGGGTATTTGTTTACAGCTTTACATAATGCTTTATTGCATATTTCTCATTGGCCTAATTTGTTGTGTTTCTACTGTATTTGATCAGATTCTACGCGTGCGGAGCTTGATTCTCGTGGCAAGGGCATTGCGGAGTAGTCGTCGCGCCGTATTGAGGTGAGTAATAGATGTGGGTGATGATCAGCGGGTTCGAAACCCCGGTATATCACTTTGTGACGCTGTATAGCGGCGAGACACGCACACTCTTGAGAGTGCGGGGTCGATTATGAATTGGAGACTATAGTTTAGTCCGACCTGTTGATACTGTGTTATTGGCTATTCTCGAGCCGTTGAACCTCCTTCTTGGACGGTTGAGTATATTTGTGGGCTGTGAGCCAGTTATTGGATCCCGCGAGGATCGTTATCATTGTCTTATCATATAGACATGCTAGTTTACTACTAGTCCACAGCTATTTCTGTTATTATGCTAATTCCAATCTCTGGAACTTGATATTACTATTTTCCAACTGAAAAATGATAAAAGAGTTTTCAAAAACTACTTTTGAGCTTGCGAGGCTGTATCTGCATATTAGCCGACTAGTAGTGGATCGGGCTGCGCGCCGCAGCGAGATATATATATGTTGTATCGGGCTGCACACCGCAGTAAATCTCTATGAGATGTGCTTGGGCTGTTGGAGCCCCTCCGGAGTTTGAACCCCCACAGTGAGCACGGGTACCCAAAAATTGGAGTCGAGCTACGCGCCGTAGTGGTCATATCATGCATTGCATTGTATTTAGCTACATCTGCTAGCTGTTATGCTATTTATTGGTATTTGTTGGTACAGGTACAGTGAATATTGATTCTATGACAGGGTAGCTGATTATAGTTTTACATAGTGCTTTATTGCGGATTTCTTATCTGCGCTGTCTTACCCTTGTTTATTACCACTGAGTCTGGCAATACTCATTTTACTCCCCGCACCTTATGTGCGGATCCGAGTACTTCTCGGCAGGTGATCCGATATCCGTGCGAGGTGACATCTGTGGATATTCGAGGTAGCCTGCGAGTCCGCAGGACCCGATATTCCTTCTCACCGTCTCTTGATTTTGTATTGACTTTTCTTTCCGCTCTTGGCATTTTGTAAACCTTTATATACTTATGTTCGGTAGAGGCTCATGACTCTTGACCCTTCGGTCTATGGGAGTTAGTATATTTTGGGACTTGGTTTCCCCGTCGTTGGTATACGTATTGTTGTTGTTTCATATTTTGAAATGCTTAAATGGGTTAAAGAGAGCTTCTAGCTCCGTTGTTGATATTGATTGGTCGGGCTGGCTTAGCAATGTGTTAGGCGCCATCACGACCGGATTTGGGGTCGTGACAATATGGTTGGTTTAGGTTTACTAGGCCTTATGAGTCTTGAGCCGGTTAGTAGAGTCTTGTGGATCGATACGGGGACGCCTGTACTTATCCTCGGGAGGCTCCAAACCTTTAGGAAAACTTCACTTTTCTTGAACTCTGTCGTGCGAACTTGATTCAGCTTGAGATATAATTTTTGAAATTCCTTCCACACGTCTGTGTACGCATCGAGCGCTCAATAATGTAATTGCCTTATGGCTTGTGATTTCCTCTAACGAGGGGCGAGATATAATCTCTGTGAGTTCATGTTGGGCCAGTCAGGATGACTCGAGGCTGGACCTTGTTTATGACTTGAGCATCGAGGTGCTGATTTTGTAAGTGGTGGCAATAGATAATGTATTGAGGGTTTGAAACCCCGTATTTGCACTATACAGTGCTGTGCTGAGATGGAACACGTGTCATGTGACGAGTGTGGTGGTATTGTGACTGGGGATTTGGACTTGATCCTTCCCGATTGATAGATTACCGTGTATAATGACTGAGACTGGCTTATATCTATGTATTTGGGCTAGTAGCCATGTTTGGGGCCTTGTGCCGATCTGTAGAGTATTAGGGAGGCTTACTAAGGGATGAGCTGTTAATTGCTCGACTCTTGTCTAATATGTTGTGTAACCCCGAGCTATGGGTGTGGTGAATATTTATCATATCCCGTAATTGAAAGGTAAAGTGCCTTATGCGTAGTAGAACGAGTTTAAACTCAGGAAGACTAAAGTGATTTTGCTATGTGTATCCTGGTGGAAGGTATTGTGATGAAATGCTAAATTAAGAAGAAGTGGGAGGGTTGATCCTCATGTGTAATTGAAAGGTATTTGATATGTGTTATGATTCGAGCAGGTACAGCGCAGGTTCAAGTATAAATTGTGATATCTTGTTGAGTTGTGGATGTATTGTTAGGATGGTTTGGTGATTCTCTGGCAGGTGGATAGGCCAATTTACAAAGAAAACTCTGCCGAAATTTTTGGAAAATTCGGGACTTAGAAAAGATTTTGTCATCTAAAGATGGGGCGTAACTGTTGTGTGTGAATGAATGCAAGAATTGCAAAAGAGTTAATATTTCTGATGATTCGAGTCTCTGTCAAGGCTTGTAAATGACTTGAGTTTAATCTCATTATAACATTTCGGCATCACTTGAATAATAATGATATGGGTGGTTAAAAGTGCTTTCATGAATGGCTTCGAGCTAAGTTGGGGAGGTTGCTATTGATTAACTGATTGCACAATTGTGTGCTATGTTGATTCTGTCTCTAAGTATGTTGGGAAATTCTGGTAAAGGTTATGGTGCTTCGTAGATTTGATGAAGTACTAGGGTGTTTTGAACTGCTGTTGGTAAAGAATATTCACCGTATAGAAAAGAAAGATAGCCGATAGTATCTGTAAGTAATCATGTTCTGCGGTGTCAGAGTTCTAACAAAACACGAGTGGTTCTACTCAATAGGACAGTTTAATTACAGCTGAATAAGGGTGAATGATGCCCGAGAATGGTTTTGCAGTGTTCAAGATTTTGCTTGTAACAGTCAAGTGCCTTAAGATTTGTGTATGTGGCTAAAGATGGCGGTTTCGTTAGAGAAGATCAAGGCTTGTGTTATATCATGTGAATGATGGAATTCTAGGTATCCGTATTGGGAAGTGATGATAACAAATTCAAAAATCGCGGGAAGTTCATCAAAATAAAGTATGGTAGAATGTGGTACTTTTGGGAAACATTGAGAGAGTATTCTGTGGCCTAAGGGTCTTAGACCGTGTGGTCTTGTGTACGAGTCTTGTGTGGTAAAAAAAAAGGGTTGAGGCATTGTCGTACTAAAGTAAAGACTGATATTAAATTAAAGATGAATCAGAAGGGAAACTGGGTAAATGGAACAACCTGTCAATAAACCGAAACGGTATGAGAAGGAATACGATTAACCCCTGGTATATATTGAAGTAATGAGTCTCGCAGATATTGTGCAATAAAGCTTTGAGTCCTAGCAGTTGTGTAACTCGATATGGGAATAAGGACCCAGTCCTGGCAGTTAAACTTATGCAACAAATGGGAAGAAAGAGTTTGTGATGTGTTTTACCATGGTTTGAAAATGAGTATATTTTCTGTTGATATGTAAGGCTTGGAATGGGTGATGAGTTTTCTTCTATATGGGATCACGAAAGTCCTTGACTAGTTGAGTGCGCCGATGTTGAGGCGTAGGAAAGGAATATGAATTTCCATGTTATCTTAGTGTGGTATGGTATATGCGATGTGTTATGGAAAGTTGATATTGGCATATTCAAGGTTTTGAGATCAGTTCATAATTTATGGGAAGTCAATAAAATTATTGAGCAGCGCGGACAGCTGCAGGTGATTTGAGAATCGATCTTTCTGATGATTTAGGAAAATGGTACTGCTATTCTAGTAATTTGGCAGGGAATATGGTCCAAAATGGGCCAGGTAATATAAACTGATAATATCCAGTGGTAGGGTGGTATTCTCGTGTTGGATCGACTGTATTAATTGAGTCGTTGATGGCATAATGAAATTCCTGAATGGCTTTTGTGGTATGAATGGACGCTTGATGTGCGTTGTGTATTCGTACGGTGGAGTACGGAATCAGGCATAGTGATTCATGTGTTATGTATGAGTTGGAGACTTGAAGTTCTCGTTAGTCCGCCTATGCGGTGGTTGTATATCGTGTGTATCAGCACTGTTTAGCGATTATTGGAAATCGGAAGCCCTAGTGGCTCTCTCTTAACTTGATATGACGAATTTGGATTATGATACTTGATTGCTGACTGGTCATCATTGGGCCAGGTTGTCTAGACTAATGTGATATGGACTATGATGGTATGGCACAAATTGCGTAACAGAGTGCATCAGAGTATGCTCCAGCGGGGTAGTTGTACCTCAGGACCAGCGGACGGCTGGTGGGTATTGCTTTGTCAGTTGGGCCTTCGTGGCGGATATCAGTGCAGAGGTTTCTACCATTGATTTAGTTCTGGTATTGAGGAACTTTGTCGGATGCGTTTCTGGTGGCCGAACTTGAGGCTATATATATATGTTTACCATAATGAGCAACTTGACTCGACGCGCATTTCTTTAGCGAGGGTATGGTATTTGGATCGGGTGGCACGCCGCCACGGGTATGTCATTGGAGCGGGTTGCATGCCGCAACAGTGTAATGTGAAAATAGAGTTAGTTATATATTACCCGGGATACAATACTTCCTAGCTTATGAGGAAGAGTCCGTATTGAGTATCGCTAGGCGAATGGCACATCGTTTGTGTCCTTTCATGATGTGATAGCATGCATTAATTGTTTCACCGTGGGTAAGGTTGATTGCTTGGGTTCAAGACCTATATCTGTGCGTGGCTAACCGTTTGAGCTTAGTGGCTTGAGGTGCTTCATGAGTAATAATGTTGGGATAAAATCACGAGTCTTGGCAAGGCCACGTGATGTTATGACCTCTCGAGAAGGATTCAGGTACTCTATTTCTATAATGCGAGACGCGATCTCAGTTCTATGTTATGATGGCACAGAGGAATTGAATTACAGCTCTCTTATTGAAGACAACTATCATGATTTGAGTATGTTCGGATGTCTCTATTGGAGCCTGTGATGTGCTCGTTGTGGCGTAGGCCGGTGTTGAGGTGTCATATCACCAGTGCGGTGAGTCATAATCGAAATGGTCGTTGGAGCCAATAATGAATGTGAGTATATGTGATTTCAGTTGGTTAGAAAGGTAATACCGAGATTTGGGTCCGAAATCTGTTGTGGTATCAGTTAAAGGTGAAATGGATTCATGAATGGTTGACCTGAGAGATGGGTTCGATATATCGCGTGTTCGGTTGCCGTGGGCATGATATGAAGGTGTTGGAACAAGACTCTATCTAATGAAAAAGGTTTTTCAGTTGGTATTTGGTTATCGTGAGAAATTATTGTGATTAGAGACTATTGTCTCGAGTGATTGGGTTGTTTGATACATCATATGATCTCACCCGGAGTAGTGAATATGGGTTATTGCAGTGGATTCGAGTGTATCCTGAGTATAGGCATGGGATTTGCATTTGGCATATGATTTCAGAAAGTACAACGTGATTTATGGTTCAGATGGCCTGTGAAATTCGGACTATATGGTATTTTCGGACTTATGTGAGATTGGGTGATGTATGATTGCCCGGATATATGCTTGGTAAGGTCATTCGGCTATTGGGTTGCTTCTAGTACAACTCTGAGTACGCTCGAGGACGAGCGATTGTTTAAGTTAGGGAGAATGTAACGACCCGGCCCATCGTTACGGGAATTACCACCCCGTTATGTTGTAAATTCATGTTTTATGATTTTATATCAGTATTAGAGTCTATCGGGTGAGTTAGGAGTGAATTGGATTGTAAATGAGGCATATAGCCTTTGTGAAGGAAACTTGAATAAAGAAAGTCAACCCGAAGTTGACTATTTTGGTTAGAGGGCTCGGAATCGGATTCTGATGATTCGGTTAGTTCCGGGAGGTGATTTGTGACTTAGGGGAGCGATCGGAATTTAATTTGGAGGCCCGGTGTAGAAATAGGCTTGAATTGGCTAAGGTTGAATTTTGGCGAAATCCGAACGGTAGGTGAGATTTTGATCCGGGAGTCGGAATGGAATTCCGACAGTTGCAGTAGCTCCGTTAGGTGATTTTGGATGTGCCTGCAAAATTTCAGGTCATTCGGACGTCGTTTGGTCGGGTTTTTGATGGAATGTGTGATTTGGAAGTTTTGAAGAAACTTAGGCTTGAATCCGTGTGTAATTGGTGATTTTGATGTCTAGGATGGTGTTTTTATGATTGGAACAAGTCCGTATCGTGTTTTGGGGCATGTTGGTGGTTTTCGTTGGGTTCCCGGGGGCCTCGGGGTGAATCCGGACCATCATCCGGCATTTGGAAGCAAGAAATGGTCTGCTGTAAATTGCAGATCACTGGGCATGAAATAAGCCTTCGCGTTCGCGAAGGTAAGTTCCGCGTTCGCGTAGGCCAGGTTCAGTAAGGCATCGCATTCGCGAGGGCAATGCCGCGTCCGCGTAGGTTCGGGCCAGTAGGCCATCGCGTTCGCGATGGGTGGGATCGCGTTCGCGTAAGAGGAAAAGGTAAGGCATTGCGGACGCGTGACTTCACGTCGCGTTCGCGTAGAGTAAAAGTCAGGAGGCTGAGGAGTTGATCTTCGCGGACACGTGAGAGAGTGTCGCGTTCGCGATGAAGAAGAGGGGTAAGGCATCGCGTTCGCGTGAGAGGCGTCGCGAACGCGATGAAGAAAAATCCCAGGCAGTGAATTAAAACCAGAAACATTTCATATACGGGTTTCATTTCATAAACCTCCATTTTTGAGTTCCAAGAGAAGAATTGACGGGAGATTGCTAGGAAATCATCGGGGTTTCGTTGGAGGTAAGTTTTGTGGCTTAATTACATCATTTTTACATGAAATCCTTGGTTAAATCCTTGTAAATGGAAGATTAAAGGTGGGTTTGAGCCCTAGGCCTAAATTAAAGAAAAACACTGATTTGAGTGGGCAAATGGAGTCCGATTTTGGTATATTTTATATGCCTAGACTCGTATCGAGATGAGGATTCCGAATATGTAACTTTTGTAATTTTTCGAGAAGTGTACCGAAAGTCGGGTTTTGACAACTTTGGGAATTTTGATGTAAATTGAGTTGTATTGATTGGGTGTTGTCTCATTGGCCTAATTTGTTGTGTTTCTACTGTATTTGATCAGATTCTACGCGTGCGGAGCTTGATTCTCGTGGCAAGGGCATTGCGGAGTAGTCGTCGCGCCATATTGAGGTGAGTAATAGATGTGGGTGATGACCAGCGGGTTCGAAACCCCGGTATATCACTTTGTGATTCTGTATAGCGGCGAGACACGCACACTCTTGAGAGTGCGGGGTCGATTATGAATTGGAGACTATAGTTTAGTCCGACCTGTTGATACTGTGTTATTGGCTATTCTCGAGCCGTTGAACCCCCTTCTTGGGCGGTTGAGTATACTTGTGGGCCGTGAGCCAGTTATTGGATCCCGCGAGGATCGTTATCATTGTCTTATCATATAGACATGCTAGTTTACTACTAGTCCGCAGATATTTCTGTTATTATGCTAATTCCAATCTCTGGAACTTGATATTACTGTTTTCCAACTGAAAAATGATAAAAGAGTTTTCAAAAACTACTTTTGAGCCTGCGAGGCTGTATCTGCATATTAGCTGACTAGTAGTGGATCGGGCTACGCGCCGCAGCGAGATATATGTTGGATCGGACTGCACGCCGCAGTAATATCTCTATGAGATGTGCTTGGGCTGTAGGAGCCCCTCCGGAGTCCGAACCCCCACAGTGAGCACGGGTACCCAAAATTGGAGTCGGGCTACGCGCCGTAGCGGTCATATCATGCATTGCATTGCATTTAGCTACATCTCCTAGCTGTTATGCTATTTATTGGTAATTGTTGGTACAGTACAGTGAATATTGATTCTGTGACAGGGTAGCCGATTATAGCCTTACATAGTGCTTTATTGCGGATTTCTTATCCGCGCTTGTCTTACCCTTGTTTATTACCATCGAGTCCGGCAGTACTCATTTTACTCCCCGCACCTTGTGTGCGGATCCGGTACCTCTCAGCAGTGATCCGAGTAGCTGTGAGAGGCGACATTTGTGGATATTCGAGGTAGCTGCGAGTCCGCAGGACCCGATATTCCTTCTCACCGTCTCTTGATTTTGTATTGACTTTTCTTTCCGCTCTTGGCATTTTGTAAACCTTTATATACTTATGTTCGGTAGAGGCTCATGACTCTTGACCCTTCGGTCTATGGGAGTTAGTATATTTTGGGACTTGGTTTCCCGTTGTTGGTATAAGTATTACTATTGTTTCATATTTTGAAATGCTTAAATGGGTTAAAGAGAGCTTCTAGCTCCGTTGTTGATATTGATTGGTCGGGCTGGCTTAGCAATGTGCTGGGCGCCATCACGACCGGATTTGGGGTCGTGACAATACTATACACTTAAATATTCAATACAAAGCAAGGAAATGAAGAAATAAATATAAATGGGTAAGAAAATTGATTCACGTCCAAGCAACGGTCGTAGTCAATATAACTTGGTCTAATAAGTCCAAGTTCGATCCCACAGAGAATTAACCTACCAATTGCAAATATCACAACCCCAAAAGTACTTCCGAATCAAGTTCCCAAACTTTGAATATATCTTTGTGTGATTTTCGAATATCTACTTTGCAATAATTAAGAATGCTTGAAAGAAAGAATTGGATGTAGAGTAAAAAGAATATTATGAGAAGGACTAAGGTATTGATTTCCCCTATTGATGGAATCCCTTATCATTATGCTCATACAAATTGTTAATATATTCTATCAATCATGAACGCTATGTGTATCATAACCCTCTCCCGAGCAATTACAATAATTTACTAGTGCACTCTCCCGAGCTACCCTAGCTAGCTTTAATTTGAATAGTTCAATGAAGATTGCACCCAAGACTTCGTTATTCCTAACCCCGTCTTTACGCCTAAAGTTATAGATTCCTCCAATAACCTAGGTGTGGTGTTGTTCAACAATATACCTAAATATGCACTCTTGTCCATGTTATGCACACTAAATAGGCACCGCTAATTGGGACGTCTACCAATTAACTACAACAAGAATGAAGTTGAACAAATAGAAATCTAAGTCACAATTTGTAATCACATAAACGATAAGTTCATCACTCAATAGGTTCCATCAAAACCTTAGAAAAGGATTTAGCTACTCATGCTTAAAGAAACAAGAATAATAATTGAAATCATAAAGAAATACTTGATATAAAATAAAAGAATGAGTTGAGAGGATTCTCTCTTACTAAGTATCTTGCAAAAGTAGTGAATAATACACAACATGCCTCTATTGGGCAAACTAAGAGTTTATATAGAGGTTTTAGGGCTTAAAAAACTAAATTCGAATCCAATTAGGAGAAGAAGGCACCGGCTTTCGCGGTTTGTTCGCGGCTGCAAGCCAACCGCGAACAGTCAAACTTCAGAATGCCTCTTTTTTCGCGGTTCATCCGCGACCGGGAATGAACCGCGGATGAACAGTGCTGCGTATTTTTGACTTCTTCTTCTAGCTCTTTTCACCTTAGATCTTCTCTTGGCCTTTTCATCAACATATGACTTCAAAATACTCTTCTTAGCATCCATTGCATCACATGTACCTATAACACACAAACAAACACTAATCAAAGCATTTTGTCCTCATAAACAACATAAATACCATAACAAAGTGTGATTATTTAGGGCATAATTATAGTCAAATTCACCTATTATCAATACCTCACACTTAAACCTTTGCTCGTCCTCGAGCAACTTTAATCACACTTTAGGCCAATTTACAAAAATTTGTCTCCCCCAAACTATGTCACAAAAGCTATTATACATGACCAACCTAAGATATGCACAATCTTTACCTAACCACAAACTCTCATGCCCGCACATTATTACGTACTCTACTTATTACCAAAAACTTGCAAATTTACCTTCTTTCTCTTGAATTACATGCCCTCACAAAATTTATGGAGATAAGTTCCCACACATTAACAATTCAAATACAAGGAACTTATAGATATCGGAAAAATTTACTCACTCTCAACAAAGAACATTTATATGAATACAGACACACCATAGGCTTGCCCCTAGTGTAATACTCCACTAATCGAGTTATTCAATCATAGATCAAGAGGTCTTTAAGGGTTGTAATGTAGGCTATGGGACGGGTAGGATACTTTTGGTTATAGTGTCTAGCCTCCCTAAGCACTTTTTTTTTCACAACTTCCCTTTTTGTTTACTTCCTTATGTCTCCCATAAACATTCCTTCACCTTTTTTCACTTTTAACCCCCACTTTTCTTTTATTGTTGTAACTAGCTTTTCTAATTTTTTTTTACATATTCATCAATATAGCTCTTTGTTTCATTGCTTTGCAACATTATTTTGGACCAGTCTACTATTTTTTTTTCATTAATTCTTGATTTACCCTTTTTCAATTTCCCTTCACCCCACACTTAAACTTTTGCATATTCATTACAATAAAAGTGCTTCTAGGAGGTAAAGTAGAACATTATACATATTTGATGAACATTCAAGGGTTATCAAAGAATAGGCTTAAGATCAAAGGGGTTAACTAATATATAATGTACAGGTGAATTCATGTCTATTGGTATATGGGGTTACACAAAGAAATGCCTCTATCCTTTCTACAACCAAACAACTTCTATTTTGCTTTGGAAACACACAGGGCAAGTTCTAGGCATCATGTACAACATACAATGTAAGTAAAACCTCACACACACATGGCATGCAACTCATTTGGAATCCAGTTGATCTACAAAGTCCTATCGATGTTCAAGCAAGCATTATTGTGCAATTTAAGGCATATTGAGATTCTACAGTCAAGCTTAGAAGATACATTCTCAAGTTCAATTTACGCTTTTGCTAATGTGCATATTCGGGGTTACATGTTGCCCTTTTACCTCTAATCCTAAGAAAAGAGAGAAAGAAAAAAAAATCTACCTAACCCGGTTCAAATAAAAACCCTTGGAAAAGAACCGTGGTCAAAAGAAAAACCAAGGGGGAGATGATACATTACCTATAAAAAGTAAAATAAAAGAAAGAAAAATTCCTACGTGGACTACTTCCCTCAAGAGTACTTGTTCTAAATCGTCCGTCATCAGGAAGAGTCCTCTACTCATAATTTATGATTTTTTTGTGTTTTTATTATTTTATATTACTACTACAACTAATATATACATCATGTACAAGATAAGTCACCCACCCCACACTTAAAAATATGGCATGTCCCCATGACATAAAAAATTAAAGCACAAGAGGGGCAAGAAAACTTACCTGAGACTCACTCGGAGTCGGAGACAGTAGATGGGTCGACATGACATGCTCGTCCAAGTGCTCTGAACCATGCCATAAACCTATTTTCTGACCGGGCTTGTCTTGTAGACATGGCGTCTAGCCGTGTGTGCAAACCATCAACGGAGGTGCGCAGATCAGCAATCTCCTCCTCCATGGACCGTAGCATAGGTCGTGTGGACTCGAACCTAGACATACTTGCTCCACGAGGAGCAGGCCTGGATGGTCCGGCTGAATCCGTGGAGTGCCTGGCCTGGGCAATCGGTACAGGATCGTCCTCCTCATCCAAGTCAATAGGGGTTGTGTCTCGTCCAACCCGGATAGTAGCAGCTCTAAATGGAGCTTTCGGTAGTAGCTCACCATCAACATCAGTAACTGGGGTGTGGTTGAGGAGACACAACGTAGTGACAAGAGATGGGTAATAAAAACCCTTGGCAGTGAGGGATCCCCTCAATACCATCTCATCACTAATTACTCGGGCGATATCAACATCCCGATGTGTTACAAAACACCAAGTCAAAACTGCCCTATTAAAGTTAACATCCGTGGTGTTACTCGAGGGCAAGATACAATTGCAAATTATGGAGAACCAACATTTGGCTATGTGTGTAAAGCAGTTAGAGTGCAGAGTCTTATTTCTAATCTACACCGGGATGCCGTCTACACATAAGGCCTCTATTAGCATGTCCCATGTGACACCAGTCCTATCATGGTAATAGTCGACATCACTAGTGTGCAATGGCAGTCGAAGTATCTGCCTAATAGTAGGAATATGGGCATTGACATGCTTACCTCTGACGGATACTTCTATGGCCATATGGTAAGGAGCATTGGCGTAGAATTCCCGGACAAGCATCTTGTTCACCTTAGGAGGTGAGTCAAAGAGGAACTCCATCTCGCGCCTCCGAATCTCATCATATATTTCCGGCTTCTCCGAGCGGATAGCTATCCGGTCAACTTCTACCTCTTGGAGCCACTTCTTGGTTCCTTTAATGTGAAATCCATTCTCCGCTTCTTCACAAGCAAACCTAGACTCGTCATAAGTCGGCTGCCTAGATGAGCTAGCACCATGCCGAGCTCTGTTTGGGGTCATGATCCTGCACAAATAAGATAGCCAAAAATTTTTGTAAACCGTTAGTCATCGGAAGGCTACTCAGACTTCGCCATCCGTGAGATATCACAATTGACCCTTTTTTTGTGCAATTACCTCATACTCCTATATTTAGATTCTTTATCTAACTATTTTACACATGCCTATTCAAGCACCTCACACTTAGTTATTTGAACACTTTTAACTTTACCCAATTGACTTAATCCATCCCCAATAAAATACACCATTACCAATTCATGAGTTGGGCATTATTTCTCCTAAAACTACATTATTACATTATGAACAACGATAATTTGCCCGACTTGGCTTACTAATCAACATACATGGTGTAAATACTATTTGGGTCTCCATACCATAAATTAGCATCATAAACATAATTGCAGACCCAACAACTCATTCTTTACCAAACTTCCATCATATAACAAGGTTCTTTAGAAGAAATTCATGGAAATATGTAATGTGCAAAAAGAAACCAAGTCATATTCAAGATTTATCCTAAACTAACAATCTCTAATTAATTCTTCAAAATAAATAATCAAGAACTAAAAATAAAAACAAAATAAAAGAGAAAAAAAGTAGAGAAACTTACAAGTGATAACAATGGAGGAGTAAGGAGGAAAAAGGGGATGATTTGGAGAAGAGGGGGTTGGGATTTTGTAGAGAGAAGGGAGAGGATTCGAAGTTAGAGAGAGAGAGAAATTGGAAGAGGTGGGCGACTATGTTGAGTTATGGGAGAGGGGGTTTAGGTTTTTAGGGTTTAAAGAAGGGGTGGGGAAAAGAAAATAAAAAAAACATTATTTTTAGCCGACCGCGGAACTGGCCGCGACTGTTCGCAGTTCGTTCGCGGCCGCGGATGGACCGCGAACAGTCGAGATTCAGAGAGGACATTTTTTCGCGGTTGGTTCGCGGCCGCGATTGGACCACGAACAGAGAAAGTTCAGAGAGGTCATTTTTTCGCGGTTTATTCGCGGTCGCGGATGGACAGCGGACAGTGCCCCTCTCCGAATTTTTTCTCAATTGTTCAGCAAAAATTTTTTTTTCTTATTTTATTATATTAAATACTACTAAGATAAAAATATTTACAACATGTTCGTGGGTTGCCTCCCACGTAGCGCCTGATTTAACGTCGCGGCACGACTCAACTTAGCGCATTTTAAGGCTCGCTAGACCCTTGAGGTTCATCCAACCGCAATTCTACTTAGTCCTCCATGTCATCCAGGCCTATGTAAGGTTTCAACCACTGTCCGTTTACCTTGAATGTGCGTGATCCATCCATAGTTTGAATTTTCACAGCTCCTGACTCAAATGCCTCAATTACCTTGAAGGGTCCTGACCACCTTGATTTCAATTTACCTGGGAACAATCATAATCTTGAATTGTATAGTAGTACTTTGTCCCCGTTTTTGAAGTTCCGCTCAACGATATTTTGATCATGAATCCGCTTCATTCTCTCTTTATACAATCTAGTACTTTCATACGCCAGATACCGAAATTCTTCTAATTCATGCAACCCAGTTAGTCTTGCTTTACCTGCTTCATCCAAGTTGAGATTCAGTTGTTTCAGTGCCCACCAAGCTTTGTGCTCTAATTCAACCGGTAGGTGACAAGCTTTCCCAAACACCAATTTGCATGGAGACATGCCAATGGGTGTCTTGAATGCTGTTCTATAAGCCCATAGTGCATCATCAAGCTTTCTGGACCAGTCAGTTCTTGTGGCGTTCACTGTTTTAGTCAGTACACTTTTTAGTCACTGTTTTAATAAAGGGCCCCATGAAATCTATTCCCCAGACATCGAACACTTCAACTTGCTGGATTGGGTTCATTGGCATTTCATGACGCCGGGAGATGTTCCCGATGCGTTGACATTCGTTGCAACCTTTCACCCACAAGTGTGCATCTTTAAACACCGTAGTCCAATAGAAAGCGGCCTAAAGTATTTTGGCAGCTGTACGTATTCCTCCAAAGTGACCGCCATATGCTGAAGCATGACATGCCTGCAAAACAGAAGATTGTTCTATCTCGGGGACGCATCTCCGGATCATGTTATCAAGACATATCGTAAACAAATATGGTTCATCCTAATAATAAAACTGACTTTCACGAAAAAATCTTTTCCTCTGGACCGATGAGAGGTCATGCGGAACAATACCACTGGCTAGGTAATTAGTATAGTCAGCATACCATGGTGTTTCAAGGAGAGTGGTGGTGAGCAGCTGCTCGTCTGGAACGGTTTCCAGAATTTCCCCACTCTCTTTGACAATTTCAGCTCCTTCAAGTCTTGACAAATGGTCAGCGACTTGATTTTCACTACCTTTTCTATCCCTAATTTCGAGGTCGAACTCTTGGAGAAGCAACACTCAACGAATCAGGCGCGGCTTAGAGTCCTTTTTATCAATTAAATATCTTAAAGTTGCATGGTCTATGTATACGATTACCTTTGATCCTATGAGATAGGACCAGAATTTGTCGAATGCAAACACGACCGCAAGCATCTCCTTTTTCGTCACTGTGTAGTTTAGCTGTGCTCCACTCAGAGTTCTACTTGCATAGTATATTGGATGCATCAACTTGTCTTTCCTTTGGGCCAGCACTGCCCCTACTGCATAGTCACTTGCATCACATATTAGCTCAAAAGGTTGTTCCCAGTCGGGGGCAATGATGATGGGTGCTGTGACCAACCTCTTCTTTAGTTCCTCAAAAGCAATCCTACATTCATCAGAAAAAACAAAAGTGTGATCTTTTTCAAGTAACTTACAGAGAGGGTTTGATATTTTGGAGAAGTCTTTGATGAACCTCCGGTAAAAACCAGCGTGTCCAAGAAAGCTTCTTATGGCCTTGACGGATGTTGGTGGAGGCAACTTTGCAATGACATCAACTTTAGCACGGTCTACCTCAATGCCTTTGCTTGAAACCCGGTGCCCCAATACTATACCTTCTTGTACCATAAAATGGCACTTCTCCCAGTTTAGCACTAAGTTTGTTTCCATGCACCGTTTTAGCACTCTAGTCAGATTGGCAAGGCATTCATCGAATGAATTCCCTACCACCGAGAAATCATCCATGAACACCTCCATAATGTCTTCCACCATGTCGGTGAAAATAGCCATCATGCACATTTGGAATGTGGTAGGCGCATTGCATAGTCCGAATGGCATCCTCCTGAAGGCAAAGACGCCATATGGGCATGTGAAGGAGGTCTTCTCTCTATCTTCGGGGGCTATGGAGATTTGATTGTACCTCAAGTATCCATCCAGAAAGCAAAAATGGGACCTCCTTGCCAACCTGTCAAGCATTTGATCAATGAAGGGAAGTGGGAAGTGATCTTTGCGGGTGGCTAGATTCAACTTCCTGTAGTCCATGCATATTCTCCATCCGGTGACGATTTTTGTTGAAATCAATTCATTGTTCTCGTTTTTCACTACCGTCATGCCTCCTTTCTTTGGCACACATTGGACCGAGCTAACCCAGCTGCTGTATGAGATTGGGAAGATGATTCCTGCATCTAGCCACTTTATTACTTCCTTCTTCACCACTTCCTTCATGTTGGGGTTCAACCTTCTTTGATATTCCCTGGAAGGTTTGTGTCCATCTTCTAGGAGAATTTTATGCATACAATATGTTAGGCTGATCCCATTTATGTCTGCCATGGTCCATCCAATGGCAATCTTGCATTCCTTGAGTACCTGTATAAGCTTTTGGGCCTGCACATCTAACAAACTAGATGAGATAATAACAGGTAACGTGGAGTTAGGAACTAGAAACTCATACCTGAGATGTGATGGTAGTGGTTTAAGCTCGATCTTTTGTGGCTCTTCTATGGATGGCTTTGCTGGCGGGCTCTCTCTTTTCTCTAAGTGTAGAGGTTCGAACTCAAGTTCTCTCTGCCAAAATCCCTTGCCTTCCAGATATAGTACCCATTCAGCTAAACTTTCGCCATTTACCTCTTCCATATTCATCAGGCATGCTTGAAGTGGATCTTCAATGGTCAACTCTGCATTGTCGGTCTCCACTATCACATCAACCGCATCAATGAGAGAGCAATTTGCGAACTCACTAGGGCGCCTCATGGATTTTTGCACATTGAAAATGATCTCCTCATCATTCAACCTCATCTTGAGTTCTCCAGTTTCAGAATCAATTATGGCTCTCCCGGTGGCTAGGAATGGTCTTCCTAGTATTATGGGAATTTCTTTGTCGACCTTGCAATCAAGAATAACAAAATCGGTTGGAAACACAAACTTCCCAACCTGGATAAGCACATCATCTATAATACCAAATGGACGCTTAACCGTCCTGTCAGCAAGCTGTAATAACATAGAGGTAGGCCTGGCTCTCCCAATGCCTAACCTCTCATAAATGACTAAGGGCATGAGATTAATGCTTGCCCCCAAATCACACAAAGCCTTAGTAAAAGCATAATTCCCTATAGTGCATGGGATGGTGAAGCTACGTGGATCAGATAGCTTCTCAGCAATGGGTCTGGAAACCACTACACTACAAGTCTGGGTAAGTGTTACAGTGGCCAAATCTTGAAAATCAAATTTCCGCGACATCAAATCTTTCATCATCTTAGCATACCCAGGCATTTCTTTTAAAGCTTCAATTAAGGGAATGTTTACCTGGATTTGCTTGAGCATCTCAAAGAACTTTTTGTATTGCTCTTCTTTCTGGTGTTTGGCCAACCTTTGGGGGAATGATGGTGGAGGCCTCTTCTTCCCAATGACTTGGGACTTTTCCTTCTCTATCACTTTCTCTTCAACCTACTTCTTTACTTGTTCAGCTACATTCCCCGTTTCCTGCTGCTCCTCTTTATTTTCAGCAACTGGCTGGACTGTAACTTCTGTCTGGACTATAACCCTGTGGACTCCTCCAGTTCAATGGGCAATGGAGGGAGTGTCTCAGCCTGTCTATCGATTTTCTCACTTTCTTTCTCAGCATCAAGATCTCTACCGCTTCTCAAAGTCACTGCCATCAGCTGCTTTGGGACTTGGTCTTTTGGGTTTGTTTGTGTGTCTGTAGGCAATGTCCCTCGAGGATGATTGTTGAGAGACATAGCAATCTGGCCCACCTGTACTTCAATATTCTTGATGGCTGCATCATGTGCATCTATCCTCTCATTGGTTTTTGCATTTCACCCAATTACCTGCTGCATCATAGCTTCCAATCTTGCAAAGCCATCGTCATGTCTACCCCCATGTGGTGGTGGAGGTGGATGATATCCCTGCTGCTGATTGCTGAAATTCTGAGGTCTAAGATATGGAGCCATGTTGTGTGGTGGCCTCATACCTGCTGTATTAAATTGTGGCTGAGGAGGCCTGTACTGCATTGGAGCCTGCTGACCGCAACTTTGGTTACCTTGTCGCTGCGCTCCATAATTAGCCACATAATTCATGTCTTCATGCTGACGATGTTCTTGGTCTGCAGCCCATGGATTACCTATGGGTTGGCTAATGCAAGATGTGCATAAACCACCATTGGTAGTATCTACAATATGAACCTGCTGCTTGACCCCAGATTCTTTCACCTTCTTTGTCAGAATGCTCATTTGTGTCAATAAGGTTGCCATGTTCTCCTCCATAGTACTGGATGGATTCAGAGGTACAGAGTGTACCACTAGTGTGATAGGAGCATTCCTGGACGTCCACCCGGAGTTTTAAGCCATATTGTCAAGCAAATTTTGGCCTTCTCTCCAAGTCTTGCTCAGAAAAGCCCCACCTGCTGAAGCATCTACAATATTCTTCATACAATCTGAAAGCCCCATGTAGAACCTTTGACCCAACATCTACTCAGGAATCCCATGGTGAGGACACATAACAAGCATACCTTTGAATCTGCCCCAAGTTTCATGTAATGTCTCCATTGGTTTCTGCTTGAAGCTCACAATCTCATCAATTTGCTGAGCTGTCTTGTTAGGTGGATGAAACTTGTTGTGGAATTGCTTGACTAACTCATCCCAAGTTGCAATAGAGTTTATGGGGAGTGAGTTTAGCCATACCCATGCAGCCCCTGTAACTGAGAACGGAAAGAGCAATAATCTTATGGCTTCCGGAGTCACATTCGGTAGCCTCTGTGTCTTGCATATTGAGAGAAAGTTCCTCAAGTGCTGTTGTGGATCTTCAACCTGAGTCCCAGAGAATAATCCCCTATTTTGCAACAAGTGTAGCATGGTGTTAGTAATCTGGAAAAACTCAGCTTGAATCGCTGGCACAATAATGGCAGTTGCCAAATTATCCGTTGTTGGTTGTGCCCAATCATATAGTGCACCTTCCTGCGCCTCCTGCGCGTTTAACCCAGCTTGCCGATTTGGGTCGTTCACATCTCCCATGTCGATATCTAGTTTAATTGGTTGCTGAGATTGCTGAATTTGTTTGATTGCCCTGTTACGTGCCCGGAAAGTTTGCTCTGGGTCTGAGAGTCCTTCAATTAGTTCTCCAGTCCTTGCAAATTTTCTAGGCATGCACCTGACTACCCAATATCAACAACCGTCAAAAAATTCAATGTAAAGTGTGTAGAAAGAACCTGACTGCACAAGAATCTTGTAGTTCTGTCAATGGCAATTGATAATTCTGTTAATTCCCCGGCAACGGCACCAAAATTGATTCACGTCCAAGCAACGGTCGTAGTCAATATAACTTGGTCTAATAAGTCCAAGGTCGATCCCACAGAGAATTAACCTACCAATTGCAAATATCACAACCTCAAAAGTACTTCCGAATGAAGTTCCCAAACTTTGAATATATCTTTGTGTGATTTTCGAATATCTACTTTGCAATAATTAAGAATGCTTGAATGAAAGAATTGGATGTAGAGTAAAAAGAATATTATGAGAAGGACTAAGGTATTGATTTCCCCTATTGATGGAATCCCTTATCGTTATGCTCATACAAATTGTTAATATATTCTATCAATCATGAACGCTATGTGTATCATAACCCTCTCCCGAGCAATTACAATAATTTACTGGTGCACTCTCCCGAGCTACCCTAGCTAGCTTTAATTTGAATAGTTCAATTAAGATTGCACCCAAGACTTCGTTATTCCTAACCCCGTCTTAACGCCTAAAGTTATAGATTCCTCCAATAACCTAGGTGTGGTGTTGTTCAATAATATACTTAAATATGCACTCTTTTCCAAGTTATGCACACTAAATAGGCACCGCTAATTGGGACGTCTACCAATTAACTACAACAAGAATGAAGTTGAACAAATAGAAATCTAAGTCACAATTTGTAATCACATAAACAATAAGTTCATCACTCAATAGGTTCCATCAAAACCTTAGAAAATGATTTAGCTACTCATGCTTAAAGAAACAAGAATAATAATTGAAATCATAAAGAAATACTTGATATAAAATAAAAGAATGAGTTGAGAGGATTCTCTCTTACTAAGTATCTTGCAAAAGTAGTGAAAAATACACAACATGCCTCTATGGGGCAAACTAGGAGTTTAAATAGAGGTTTTAGGGCTTAAAAAACTAAATTCGAATCCAATTAGGAGAACTGGGCGCCGGCTTCCGCGGTTCGTTCGCGGCCTCGAGCCAACCGCGAACAGTCAAACTTCAGAATGCCTCTTTTTTCGCGGTTCATCCGCGACCGCGAATGAACCGCGGATGAACAGTGTTGCATATTTTTGACTTCTTCTTCCAGCTCTTTTCACCTTAGATCTTCTCTTGGCCTTTTCATCAACATATGACTTCAAAATACTCTTCTTAGCATCCATTGCATCACATGTACCTATAACACACAAACAAACACTAATCAAAGCATTTTGTCCTCATAAACAACATAAATACCATAACAAAGTGTGATTATTTAGGGCATAATTATAGTCAAATTCACCTATTATCAAAAATCTTAACCACAAGCTTCAATCTTCAAGACCCAAGTGTGTGTGCAAAACCCTAGCTTCAATAAAAGTTCTCTCTAGTCTATATGGACTGAAAATAAGCCAAAGATCCTTTACAGTTGAGCTGAATTGGGTATTAGTGGATTTGGGGTCAAAAATGTGAAATTTCAGAACTGCCCAGTCTTCATGCCTGATTTCTTCATCGCGTTCGTGAGTCCAGCTTTGTGTTCGCGATGGCTAACTATTTTTGATCATCACGTTGGCGTGAATTCCTTCCCGTTCGCGAAGGTTCCTTTTGCCCCACATCGCGTTCGTGTTTTACCTACGCGTTCGCGTAGGTTTGCCTTCTGGTTCATTTCGCGTATGTTTGACTACTGACTCATCGCGTTCGCGTGATCTCTTTCGCGTTCGCGAAGAGTGTTTCACTGGGCAGATTATTTTGTCCATTTTAGCTCCTTTTTGTCATGTTTTCTCATGGTTTCTTCACCATTACTTCTAAATCACATATAACCTGTAAAATAGAAGTAAATGACATTAAATACACAATTTTATCACTCAAACATAGCAAACATATAAATTTAAAGACAAGATAAGTTGGTAAAATACTAACTTATCAAACCTCCAAACTTAAACTATTGCTTGTCCTCAAGCAATTAAAACGACAAAACCTCCTCCCAAGTAGTTAACTCAACAATGCATCCATATCATGCCAAGCCAAAAAGAAAGTCTACTTTAAGCACAAATGCATGACTTCGATTGGTACCAACAATTACTCCAAGGCATATTAATTATCAAGCACTTCACGTAATCTCCATTATACTACAAGTGCTCAAACACTAATGCAAATCAAAGTAGCAATCAAGTCATGACACTAAAGCTTCAACATTTGCCTCTCTATCACAATCAACTATCTTTGGTCTTTCTTTCTGATTGAAAATGGGATTAAATTCACAACTCAAATCTCATGGGCCCTCACATTTTAAGAGAGGATCCCACACTCATAAATCTTAGTTTCAAAACAAAATGGGATATTAAATGGAAAGAATTAACTCTCTCACAAAAAGATGTTCAAATGCATACAAGTAGTACCATAGGCTTGCCCTTTATGTATTCCTCCACTAATATAGACAACTTGGTTCAAAATCAATTATGACTTAAAGGGTTGTAATTTAGGCTTTTGGTTAAGGTAAGGCAATATTTTGGTTAAAGTGACTCAAAACCTCCCAAAGCACTACAATATTTACAATTAAAGCCCACTTCCTTCAAAGATACTTTCCACCCTTTTTTCACTTTTCATTCCACACCTAGTCTTCCCTTTATTCACAACTTTTATCAACATACACACACATACAAACACACACACACACACACACACACACACACACACACACACACACACACACACACACACACACACACATATATATATATATATATATATATATATATATATATATATATATATATATATATATATATATATATATTTTTTTTTTTCTAAACTCAAGGAAGAGTTCATATATATACATTTTTTTTCTACCTTCCACCTTTTCAAACAACTTCCATCTCACAACTTTCCCAACCTTCAACCCCCAAACTTAGGCTTTTAGCCTATATTTACACTTTCACAGTACTTTGGGTTATAGGGTTTCAAAAGCTAGAGCAATTAAGAACAAAGAATTTAAGCTTGTAATATGATTGCCAACGAATAAGGTTAAAGGCTCAAAATGGGTTGACTAGGGAAAATATTTAAGAATAGGAAAATTACGGTATACTATAGGTCCAAGGAAGGCCTAATATCACATGAAAACTCAAGTGGAATATGGCACATGAAAACTCAAGTGGAATACAATTCCAAAATCCAATTAGAACAAATGACGCAAATAGGTTACTTATAGCCTAAAAAAAGTTATTTAGTGAATTAAAGAGCCAAAAATTGAGTCTAAAAGGTCATGACATTTTCTTACTTCAATTGTTTTCTTTTTCAACAAACACAAATTCATATGCCAAGGTTTAAATTATGTTTGTACCAAGAAAGCCACAACTTGGTCAATGGGTACCAACCCCAACTCAAACCCTTTATTTTCCTAATTTAGCAAAAACTAATCCTAACTACAAGACTAATTCCCTTAAGAAAGTTGTCAATCTATCCATCATCGGGAAAAGTAGACAAAAATTTACCCGGTTCAACAAGAAAAGTGGCATCCTTGGAAAAAGAACCATGGTATAAAGAAAATCAAGGATATTTCCACTAACATAAAGTATATATAAAAAATTAAGAATCTATTAAAATTAATTCAAGAAGCTAATAAAATTAATTCAAGAAGCTAATAAAAAAGTTAATAAACATACTAATACAACACATCACATGAAAATATACTAATAACAAAACAAAAATAATCATAGTACAGATCTGTCATCCCCCACAGTTATCCACAATTATATAATAAGGACAATTATAGAAGAAGCCACCCCAACAAAAGATGTTGCAATGTCCCAAATGCAACTAAAAATGATAAAGAAAAATGGTGGAGAGTGCTCCCTGAATACTGCATCAGTCAGAACTGGATGTGGTGGGAAATTTAAGCTCCAAGTCTGCACGATCATCATCAACATCTGAGTCCTGTGAACCACAAAGTGTGCTCAACTTCTGCATCATCTTGGAAAGCATCTTACTCTTCTTTTTCTTCTCATGCTCCTTCAATTTTCTTTGCCGCTTTTCTATCTTACCATGCTTGCGGCACATGTTTTCCAGCCTAGTGTTCATGGCCTCCATCTGGGTCGTCATATCTTTTTTGTTCTTGACCATCTCTTCCATGGATGGTAGGGCTTCATCTCCAGTAGATGTGCTGGCCCTAGATGGGCCAGTGGGAAGGCCAGTTATGAGCTACCTGACATGTGCATCCACCCCATAAATTTGGCTAGACAAATGTTGCATAGTGTGCGGCCCAGACTGGAGGGGTCCCATAGGGTCAAAGGATCCGGCGGGATCAGTAGTGGTCTCTGTGAACTGCCCGAATGAAGGGGAGGCTACATCAATACGACTCTTTTTCTGCTTGTCACTTGGTCCCCTTTTCAGTAAGGAATGGATCATTAGCTTGCCAGGACCTTTCTCAACGTCATTGCGGCGTTTAAGCACTCCTGCATCATAGCACAATCTGGTGATCAAAGAGGGAAATGACATACTCTTACACCTTCCATTAGCAGCTTCCTCAATCTCCCGGACAATATGCTCCCCCACATTAATAGGCAATCCATCCACGAGAGCGGAAATCATGAGTGCCCTATCCATTATTACATCGGTGTAATTTGTGGATGGTGACACTCTGGAACAAATGATGGAAAGCCATGTCTTAGATTCCGCTATAAAGTCATGAGAATCCACTCTCTTCTGCAATGTTAGCCACTTTGGAGTAACCCCTCCATGCAGCTTATCTATCATCCATTGGTTGCCCCTTGCTCTTGCTCTCTCTTTGTAAGCCTCGTTGTCAGCATTGGGGAGGCTACAAACATCATTGATAACTTGGGAGCTGAAATAAACCAGTACACCCCGCACAGTAGTCACCAGTACACCCTGGAAGTCAGTCCGTATGGAAATAGCATAGAACACCAAAACAATTGTGTGGTTGGTGTTGATTGGTGGCTTAGCAAAACACATCCATCCGCTCTCTATGAAGTGTGCATAGAACTCAGGCATTTTCTCCTCAAACTTTTCTAAATTGATTCCACTTTTCCACACAATTGTTTTGTACAGAAGTTCATCATATTTCCGCTCGCATGCCACAGATAAAAACCGCTCGTCATCGTAAGTTACTCCTGTCCAGGTCCGAAAACATGTTCTTGTGCAATTTCAGGATGTTCTGGTTCCATTTTAAATCCAAAATACCTACAAAATTGACCAACAATGTTAAAAGCTCATACATACACTTAAAACAATGTATTAGGAAGTATTTAATTAGAAGAAATGGGCGGAAAATGTCCCGTGCAAAGCTACTGTTTTTTGCCAATTTTGGGACTACCATGCATTGCTCTTCGCATTCGCGAGCCCCCGGCCGCGTTCGGGAAGAGTAAAAAAATTTCAAAACTACCAGACCTTCGCGTTCACAAAGGTACCATCGTGTTCACGATGGTTTAATTCCGCCTGCTCACGCGTTTGCGTGGTAACCTTCGCGTTTGCGAAGGCTTCTTCTTCGCCCAGAAAATTTCAGTGTCTTTGAGGCATTTTTTCAAGCATGTTGTGTGCCCCTTTTTTGTTGTTCATTTACAGCACAATTGGGCAGACATGTTACCTAGAATTTTCTCACAAATAAGCACTCACACTAAACCAATCTCACCCAGCAAACAACATAAATTTTAAAGCATCAATTTGCAACTTAATGCTAAAAAATTTAACCGTTTAAACCATAGTACAATGGTTTCTAATCTTTCACATTTTATACCAAGAAAAAAAAGGGAAAAGAAACAAAACTTAGTTGAGAGGAGAGTGAAGATTACATACCTTGAAAATGAAGATGATTGCAAGAAGAATTGAAGAACTTTTGTGCACATCAAATTTTTGGGAAGAAGGGGTTGTTTTTTAGCAAAAAAAGGTATAACTTTCAATTCCAGAAGCATTTGGACTTTTTAACATACCTGACCCTACGTGTTTGTGAAGGTCTCACGCGTACGCGAAGGTAAGTGTATTCAGTGGACGCGAACGTGAAGATGTGCCACGCGAACACGCTAGGTAATAGTGATCAGATGCCGCGAATGCGAATGGTCTTCACGCGAACGGGGATGAAAATTTTCTAAAGCTTCGCAAACGCAAGACACACACGTGAACGCGTTGAAGAATATTTTTCTGCACTTCAACAGTGCTGGCAGCTATTGGTTTTTGCCCTCCGGAACAACCCAACCTGCTCAAATCAACTCCAAAAAATATGAAACTTGACAGATTGGTCAGAAATAATATTCTAAGATATTCCAAAAAAGAAAATTAAAAAAATGACTAAATTTTTTGAAAAATGATGGGTTCCTCCCACGAAGCGCCGCATTTAGCATCGTAACACGACGCACACAACATTACCACTTTTCTCGACACTTGGATGATATGAATTGGGCAACAAGCTTAGAATCAAGCTTGTGACCATGAGCGACGGGGGTGGTAAGTTGATGACCGGGCCAATACTTAAATATTTCATTTTGCACTTCTTTGCTCTCAAGTGAGGAATGTCATTTTACTTTTTTGTTTCCTCAAATTATAAAATGAGTGGCATGGGTTTTTCCTCCTCGCAATCCTCCATTGACTCATGTAGTTCAACTCCCATATCACCACACAATTCCAACATTGAAGAATGTTTGGAACGTCACCTAAAACCTTCACTTTTCACTTTTTTCTTGTCTTTGACATCCTCATTTTCCCCCGAACTAGAGTCAATCTCAATCATATTTGCATTTACACTAGTTGACTCTAATTCCATATTTTTCTTGGCATCATTAGTACTCATGGAGTCGATTGGTTGGTGTTCAATTCTTGACTCCTCAAAGTAAAGCTCACTTTCTTCATTGGAGTTGGACTCTTCTTGGCTTTTATCCGCACACTCAATTTGTTGGGCATAGTGTGCCTCAGCCAAAATTTGCATTTGGTTTTTCAAAGTGTAGATGTGTTCATCATTATAATTCAAGCCTTGTTTCAAGTCCTCGAGTGCAAAGTTATGCTTCTCCTCATTTTCAAGAATGGTCTCTAACATGAGCATTATTCTCTCGTTTTGAGCAATTGAGAGTTCTTCTTGGTTTTGATCAAATGCCAAGGAAGGATTTTCATTTTCAATGTCCAAGGAGGATTCTTGGTTATCATTCATTTCCGAGGATTTTTGAGCCTTTAAGGCTTCAATCATTTCATCCATTTGTGAGTGCAACCTTTCAAGTGTTAAATCATTTTGGAGACTAGTCTCCAAAAATTGTTCCAAGGAATTTTGTTCCTTGTTTCCTTCTTCAGGTAAACACTCCAACTTGAGTTTGAATTCTCCATTTTTGCCATGCTCAACTTCTTCAATTCCCGTAGACCTATAGTTTTCATCGCAAGAAGAAAACTCATCATAGTAGGGGATTCGGGAAGGGAAGGTCAAATATGCATAATAATCCACACTTATCACAAATACTCCACTCATGGGTTTGGAATTCTGCGCACAATCCACCCCCGGGAGAATTCAAACAATTTTTCCACGAGTGTGGTCCTCCACAATAAGGACAAGGATCATCATAGTATGAACAACTACCATACGACCAATTTTCATTGTACGATGCCATTTTTCAAAATTAAGAAAATAAACAAGAAACAAACAAGAAAAATAGACCCAAGGTAAGAAAAATAATTACACAAATATTCACAAGTTTGGACCAAAGCACTTTCTCTTACTTCTCAAACAACCAAAATTACACCAAATAGTTCCCCGGAAATGGTGCCAATTTTGATGACGTCCAAATCCACCACTAAAAAGTAATAGATACAGTCGCAGCAATATAATTTACCCAACTATGAGTCGGGGTCGAATCCTATAGAGAACAATGTGTAGGCAATTAGGAATGTAAGAAAATTATCGCTAGTCGCACAATGCGAAACAATAAGAATTTGGGTTTGAAAAGGTTTTTTATATCTAAATGCGGAAATGTAAACTAACCTAGAAAGCAAGTAAAATGATCAATGGCAACAAGTATGGTTGCATCAGGAATTACACTCAAGTAACGATCCAATGTATTTCACAATTTTACAAGTATGAGCGAGTTTATGTTAATTAGCCACGGATAATAATTCTTAATTAGCTTCTTCCAATTGAATTATCCCTAAAACAATTAGAATATTAAGAACACCCGGAATGGCTACAAGTAGTTCAATCCTATCCCTAGGTAGAATCTATAAAATGAGGGTTAACGCCTCAAGTTATTGTTAATTAATCTTTTCCAACCCCAAATTATCTTTTCAAAAATTAATTCGGAGTTAATGGGCGAGTCCTAGGGTTAGCTAATCCCTTTGGAAACATTAAAGAACAAGACTAATTAAAGTAACAATAACTCACTTCATAAATATATAAAAATCATTCAATATATAAGCACAACAAGGTATTTAATCCACACTATAAATATGAATATTCCCATAAACAAGATTCAAGTGCTTGAAATAAATACTACACACTTAAATATTCAATATAAAGGAAGAAAATGAAGAAATAAACATAAATGGGTAATAAAATCTTAACCGCAAGCTTCAATCTTCAAGACCCAAGTGTGTGTTCAAAAGCCTTGCTTCAATAAATGTTCTCTCTAGTCTATATGGACTGAAAATAAGCCAAAGATCCTTTACAAATGAGCTGAGATGGTATTAATGGATTTGGGGTCGAAAATGTGAAATTCCAGAATTGCCTAGTCTTCACGCCTGATTTCTTTATCGTGTTCGCGAAGGCGAACTATTTCTGATCATCGCGTTCACTTGAATTCCTCCGCATTCACGAAGGTTCCTTTTACCCCACATCGCATTCGTGTTTTACCTACGCGTTCGCGTAGGTTTGACTTCTGGTTCATCGCGTTCGCGTTCGCTTTGGTTTAGCTACTGACTCATTGTGTTCGCGTGATCTCTTTCACGTTCGCGAAGTGTGTTTCGCTGGGCATATTATTTTGTCCATTTTAGCTTATTTTTGTCTTGTTTTCACTTGGTTTCTTCACATTACTTCTAAATCACATCAACCTGTAAAATAGAAGTAAATGACATTAGATACACAATTTTATCACTCAAACATAGCAAAAGTATAAATTTAAAGACAAGATATGTTGGTAAAATACTAACTTATCAAATATCTCACAGAAACAGCATAACTTTCCCAAGACCTGGGGGACACAAGTCTAGAGCCTTTACTAGAATAGCATAACAATTCTGAAAAATCTACATAATCTGAATATACGTGGAATAGTCAAACAATAGGGAAAAGGAAAGAAGAGTCGGGTTCGGCGGACGCCAGGCAGCTCCCTCGACAACTCCAATAACACTCTGAAGTAGCAATTAGCTCAGCTAAGCTTCAAAAAGATCTGAATCTGCACACATGGTGTAGGGAGTTGAGTGAGTACTTTCAACTCAGCGGTAATAAAAGTAAATAATACTGAGGAGAAAGAAAACCACACAAGATCACTATCTTATGCTATAAAATACAAAATCCCATATTTTAAACATTAGTGCACTTCATGAAAAATCCTTTATAACATATCTAGATCAGTTTGAAGTCTCTTTTAAACCATCTCTTTCTTGCTTTATTAATAATTAAGTACTTGGATACGACATCAAATAGTGCAAGTCCGCACACAAATCAGCCCCTTTGGGCACATCACTCCTTTAACAATTTTCACTAGAATATCTGGTCAACAAGGCAAATAATACATGTATGCCAGTAATGTATTAGTGATAAATGTAATGCCACGTAGTACAAATAGAAACCAATGCATGAATGCAATGCAATGCACATGACGCTGTGGCATACAACCTGATCCATTTAGGCGCTCGCGCTCACTGTGGGGGTTCAGACTCCGGAGGGGATCCTACAGCCCAAGCGCAATATCAATATCACTCCCGGTGCGGCGTCCAGCCGGATCCATGCATAGTCATGAATGCACGTAAGCCCCTTGGTCAATAGTAACATAGCAGCTCTCAGCTAAAGATGTCATCAAAACCTTGTTTAAGTTTTCAAATCTTATAAAGAATACTGAGTTGCAAAACACCATTTTAAAACCTTAGACTCAGATGAAAATATACACAGTAATGCAAAACAGCGATATTAATCCTTGAAGGATTCAAATATTCGTCACGCAGCCCAAAACAAGACACTCAATCCAATTCATGATGATTAATATCTCTATTAGGGTGCCAATTCAACTTCAAGCAATTACGTAGTGTTTTTATTAAACTGGACGGACCAAGTCACAATTCCCAATGGTGCTCTACCCCACGCCCGTTATCCGGCGTGCAAGTCACCTCAATACAACACTATGATGTGCAAGTCCGGGATTTACAAACCATCAGGACATCATTAACGAGTATTACCCACCTCGATTCGGCAAAAACTCTAGCCCACGATGCCTTTTCTCCACAAACCGGCCTTCACATGTGTCGAAACTAGCCAAAATCACTACAAATATATCATAATAGGCTAATGGAACAATACCCAATCGAAAACAATCGAAATATAACGAAAATCGCGAAACTAGCAAAACTCGAGCCCCAGGCCCGCTTCTCGAAAAATTATGAAACTCGCATTTTTGGCATCATCGTCTCGCCACGAGTCGGTACATATAAAATTTATCAAAATCACAGTTCAAATGGGCCACAAATCACAAATTTACATAGCAAAACCCAAGTCCTAATTTCTTCAATTTTATACCCAATTTCAGAGAATTAATGGATGAATCTTCGATAAAATCATGTAATTAGCTCATAAAACTTACCTCAAATCGATTCCTAGTTGAAATCCTCTTTAAACCTCGTCCAAAAGCTCCAAAATGTGTTCAATAATAGTGGGAAATGATTTTGCTCGCGGATGAAATGCCAATTAAAAACCCTCTGACACCCAGATTTTACACTACCCGAACGCAGTCAACACCCCCGCGTTCGCGATGAACAAATTCTATCGACCAAAAAATACTGTTACGCGAACGCGACCCCGTGTTACGACCCAAACTGAAGGGCTGCGACGGATACCCGGTACCTTACTCAATCGAGTACCAACATAATATATCTTTCTTACCATACTATCATGAATAAATGAGGCAAAAAACCCATCATGAGATAACAAAAATAAAACATAAGAGGATACTCAACATATAAAGACCCAACATGATATGCAAACTTATATATATGACATACGGGCATGTAAGGCTGACATGACCCTTCGTAAATTCGAAACATATGCCAACAAGGCCATACAAGTGTTCATATTCCCGACATCTGTCTACAAGCCTCTGAGAGTATATAAAATCATAAAGGGTCGGAACAGGGCTCCCGAATATCAATCAGTACATATCTCGAAGCATACTGACCAAATAGGTAACTCTGGAGTAAGTGGAATGCACCGACACCTTTGCTAAGCTGATAGCCCACTAGGAGGACTGTTAACCTATCAATCGAGACTTGCGGGCATGAAACGCAGTGTCCCCATGCAAAAAGGACGTCAGTACGAATAAAGTACTGAGTATGTAAGGCACGAAAGCATAAATAAGAACAGTAATGTAAAGAAAGATAGATGAGATACAACATGGAACATCTGATTGCCTCTGGGGGCTACTGACATGCAATGCATAATATATATATACATAAACATTTGAAAATATTCGCCTCTGTGGGCATCATCATCATCATATCATACCCGACCTCATAGAGAACTCTGTAAAAATGTACTCGGCCATCATAAGGCTCGGTAGAATCGTACCCGGCCACGTGGAGCTCGGTAAACCCAACTGATCAGTGGTTGCACAATAGACACCATACCCGACCCACTATAGCGCGGCTTGGTAGAGTAAAATATATATATATATATATATATATATATATATATATATATATATATATATATATATATATATATATATATATATATATATATATATATATATATATATATATATATATATATATATATATATATATATATATATATATATATATATATATATATATATATATATATATATATATATATATATATATATATATATATATATATATATATATATATATATATATATATATATATATATATATATATATATATATATATATATATATATATATGCATGCATGCTCGACTCATGGAATCAAGTTCTAATCCTTTTGGAGTGACCTAAGAACATTAGGGACATTCCTACCATCAATATGAACCTTAGTAGGATTTAAGGATCACACACACTTGTTTAGAATAATTTTATATGAAAAGAACAATATGAAAAACATTAGTTTCTAGGAGTAGATTCATTACGAGATAGTATATTCATTTCATATTAGATCATGCCAAAAGAAAGAAGGAAATGCCTTAACATACTTGAGCCGGTTTTCTTGACAATTCCGCACCCATTTGGAACTTATCCAACCACAGGTAATCCAAGTCATTGTCTAATAATTTTGGGAGTTATCCCAAATTCCCAATCTAGTCCATGCTATATTTCCATTACGGGTCTATTTATTCAAAGACCTTAACACATATGTGGCCATGTTGCTTACACTAGTCTATTCCATCCCTTGGCTTCTTCCTTAAATAATTAAAATATCATTCTCCACATCAATTCTCACCATTAACTCAATTGAAGAAAGCGATGATCATCTTTTCAAAATCTCACACATTCTACTCTATTGAATTTTAATCACAAATTAGAATTCCAACCAGAAGAAATCTTTCGCTTCCCTCCTCATCATTTTCACTTGTTGGCTGCCATGTTCAAAAGAATTTCATACATGGGAATATATCATCAGTGACATTGAATTCAATAGGCAATAACAATCACTATTGGAAATTTGGTCTATCGCAACGCATGAAAAACCGTTCCAATAGATATGAAAACCGTTGCCATAGAAATATTGGAACGGTTTAGAACCCGTCACATCAGCTCGCGTGCCAATAGAGCTATAGGAACGGTTCATGCAACGGTTTCCGTCAGTGTTCCTATAGAGATGTCTATCGCAACGGTTTTCTCTTAATCAATTGGAACGATTTTCTTTTGCAATTGGAACGGTTTACAACCGTTACTATATTGTATATGCAACGGTTAATAACTGTTACCATAATATTCAACGCAACACTTATGGAACGGAGTATAGAACATTTGGAACGGTTTAGACCATCTATCGCAACGGTTTAGACCACCTATCGCAACGGTTTAGACCACCTATCGCAACAGAACAGTTAGTGTCCTGTTGCAACGGTTCTAATATGATATTACAACTGTTCTAATGAAACAAAAATATCTCCCCTATTGTAAATAATTATTTACATATATAATTAATTATAATACACCAAAATTTAAACAAAATCATGAAATGGAACCATTAATCATCCAAATTTTCCAACAAGCTAATAATATCAATAAAGCAAAATATTCTACCCTAAGTGCATCAGTTTAATACATTTCAACAGAGTAATAAGTCACAAAAATTGTGATAACAAAAGATTCCTAGAATATTGTTGTATAGCAATTCAAAATTCATCTTAAGGTCTAGATCTTCACTGCCTTCATCTTCCATTTCTTGATTTATTCCTACAAAAGAAGATAAATTAATAAAGTCATTACCCTTCAAGAGAATCCGATCTAAGACTGCTCAAAGTATGCACAAAGTACCAAGTAAAAAGAAAAGGACATGACATTCAAAAGACGTCAGTCAAACTAGGACATGAATCAACTCTAATGTCTCTTCAACTTCGATGCTACAGTAAAGTACTAGCTCTTTCATTAAACATAACCCAAAAGTTTAGATAAGCTCATAACTAAACATGTAGGAACTCCATTTTGATCTTTTATAATTACATTGCATTATGAGATTAATGGAATTATAACTCCGTAAAAGAATCATATGGAAGATTTATTATGACATGCAAGTAAAGCATGTACGGAGGTAACCTTACTAATGCCAACTAGTAATTAAGATTTACGATAGCAGATTTTCCAACAGATAACTATCTGCAAATTTTCAAAACAGAGGGCTATCTGTAAATTTTCCAATAGCAGTGGCCAGAAACCAAAGAACTATAAAACAACAAAGAGCCACCAAGGCAACATAAATGAATATGCATCATAGTAATGACACTAGTAAGGCAACAACAGAATTAAGTAGCAACTAAGTGCCTTAGGCAAAGTTAAAAAAATATACTAGAATAATTTGTCTCTGCGAGAGAGAGAGTGGTAGAAGAAGCAACACAGGGAAGGAAGAGGAGAAGAAGAAATAGAAGATGTAAAACATATCCATTAATATTCAAATCACCAAAATTAATCACCAATAGACCCTCGGACATCAAGTCCCAAAAGAGGAACTAAATGGACACAAATGATAATGGGTTGTCACTTCCAAGAAAGATAAGCAAACTACTATGTTTAGGCTACACAACATAGTAACTATACCTGTAAGTAGTACGGATGTTCCCAGACATCAATGCCCAAAACAGGAACCAAGTTTGGTCCTTTAGTAACCAAAGGATCCTGTAGAAAAGTAGATACTATCACATAAAACCTTGACTAGCATCAATCACTCTGTCGAGAAATATCTATTTTCTTATGCAGTGCTATCTTGTACACAATTGACATAGAATACCAAAGACAAAGACTTAATCAGGGCATAAACAAGGGCTAGGGTGACAGAAAATGAACACGTTTCGGTCAAGATAGTCCACAAACAAGGGCTATGGGCATATGCAATAGATGCTTACTTGTTTTCAAATTGCTGCAAAGCTCCATCACATATGTTTTTTCACTGTGATTATAGGCGATAGATTTGGGGCACATCTTAAACCTTTTTTGGTATACAGTTGGTGATCCAAAGAACAATAACGGGCACTCATGGAACTGGACAGAGGATTAAGAACTGAAGTCTCTTCAGGCACCTAATTCTTTATGCATTCTAGGGAATAGGTAGAAGGAATGGAGGCATATACTTTGAAAGACAGTTTAAGCCTGTACGAATTAACAAATATAGCAGGAAATGTAAAGAACAAACAGAAGGCATCATACATAATTAGAATCTTAGAGACAAACACTCACCACTGAATAACCAATACTGCAGTATACAATCCTACAGAAGAAACAAAAAGTGCAGACTTACCACCCAACCAGAACCCTGTAAAGCTGCACCTTCCGCATTCATCTTTTGTATTAAAGCTTCAAGAAAGCAAAAGTTAGTGTCTATTACCGAGCCAAGAGAACCCTTCGGAGGCTCACCACCACCTTCCTGCAATATGATTTAGCTTTTAAGTTATTTAAAAATAGATTGATAGAAGTATCTGAGGAACTTAGCTTACTCGAATAGGGGCAAGGTTCTTCCAGAAACTAAGTTATTAATATGACTTGCATGAACATATGGCCAGGAAAATTAACTTGAATGAAAGAGCAATATATTTTCACTATAAAAAAAATGAACAATATATCTTTGACAAGTGATAAACATGATACATGAAATGGCGTCACAATGACATGAACACAAGTTATACCGCACGTAACCACGGGACATACAAAAAGAAGCAGATTGAGAAAGCCAAGGTAGCTCTAGAGTGATAAACAAACCAAAAGTTAAAATTTTAGTTCAAGATTTCATGCCAACTTGTAGTTTCTTTTGGGACCATATAATTGCTTTTGTACATAAATAAGAAAAACTCATCAGAAAATCTAATCATTTCTCTCCTTCTCCCGGAAGTAAAATAACCTTTTGGGCACTCAATCTACTTCACTAGTTTGATTAGAGTTGATTAATATAATGCACCAGGCATATGCCTAAAAATTTCCTTGAATTGATATTAATGGGTCTAATCATGATTAATAATAATCAAACAATTCTTCCCAGATAATCCACCATCTTATTCGAAACCATCAAACCTCCATTCTCTATGAATTTCTTCACAATTTTAATCCCTCATTTTCCAGTACAATGTGAATCCAACTCTTGCCAATTGATGCAACAACTACCAATTAATATCAATCAATCAACTGCTTATACGTGAATGCATTTTTTCTTTATAGTCTGACTCAAAAATGATAACTTTCTTTATTTAACAATAATTTAACTTTAAACTTCTCATTTTACCTTAATGAAATAATTTATAACCACACAAATATTATGACTTATTTCTTGGAAAACTCAGTGACCAGCCAAACAACATCTCATAAAATGGATTGGAGGGAGTAATATCAATTATCAACAACATCTAATCTCATATTAATTAGTGTAGGCTGTATAAATCTTCTGCAATTTAGACAAAGACAGAGAAAGTGGACTTACCTCTGCCATTGAACTTGATAGCACTCTGCAATTTAGCGGCAGTAGAAGAATCACCCTTAGTGATAGCATCATGGAGCTGTTCAAGGGCCTTATTATAATTTGTAATATATGTCCAATGATGCTTCTGGTGATGTATTTGCATGATCTCACATCTAAGCAGGTTCTAAGGTGCCATAATCGTAAACATCACTGTCAGATTAGTAACCAAATTTTATAAAGCTAAAATTACGGCAGCTAAAATATACGAAGCGATAACACAAAAAGCTTCAAATAAGGAAAACATAACTCATATTTTCATGTAAATTAGGGGACAGTGAAATAAGTAGGAAGCAGATCAAACATTAGTTGAAATTCAAGTCAGTCACTGGCTCATCCATTCTAAAATCCTCAATCTATTACTCTTAGCCAAAATGAAAAAATCTTTAAATATAAATAAAGATGGAGAATCGTCAAAGAATCAGCGGAAACCCCAATTTCTTGTACCATATGGATTTAAATCTCCATTCAATCTCACTACATTACTCAATTACTCCCAAAAACAAAACAAAAAAATCACTAATTCAACTAAAAAGGAACATTAAAACTGAATTTTTCATCCAAAATCGCAAGTAGCGACTGTGGTTATCCTAAATTTATATTAAAAAGAGATTAAGAAAACTTACAATTATTTATCCCACAACAATTTCTTTCTCGCTAATGGAATCTGCAAGTTATGGCTCAACTATGACAAATTACAAAAGCAACAAAAGACAAGTATGCAAAATAAATCAGAAAATTTGCGATATTGAGCGAAAATCTAGAATTAGGGATTATTGAGAACAAGAAGTGGTAGTCGAGATTAATCAGAAAAAATCCACAATTTTGAGACTATTTGAAAACACAGAGCTTGGATTAGTTGAATTATTGATGTTTTTGATGGAGGGGATAAAGTTATAGGTGAAGGAAAACGAAAATTGAGGTTCCGCTGGTGTTGACAGAGGTTGACAGCAGGATAGTGGCAGATGCGACGGAGGTTGACGGCGGATAGCGGCAGGGACGATGGTGGTTGTACGGAGGTAGGGTTCTGGCATTGATGGGTATGCTCAAAGGGGACAGAGGTTAGGGAATTAGGAGAACAAATGGGTTCTTTAATCAAATAATATTAAATTATTAAATTATATTAATTAAAAAGAAAAGTAAAAAATAGGGGTTCAAGAGCGGGTTAACGAAAATTGAGGGGGGAAATTTTTGGAGGTAATATCAACCGTTCCCATTGAATTTTTTTCAAAAATATATTCCAATAGATACATTTATGGGAACGGTTTAAACAAACGTTGCAAAAAATAAATCCTATGGGAACGGTTTTAACCTAATTGCAACGGTTTTATAGCTGAAGTGTGCCTGTATCATCCATGTCATATAGCAACGGTTATAACCGTTCCAATAACCACACTATAGTAACTGTTTATAAACCGTTGCAAAGACATCCGTTGCCATAGACCTATTTTCTAGTAGTGAATAGAACTCCTGGCTTTAAGTATTTGTATGCATATGTAGATACAAATTGACAGATCCTTTAGCAATTGGCTAGGTGTTCTTACATGGTTGAGTGAAGAATCTGTTGGACATAGCCATATGCTTAGGATTGACTTGTTGAATTTTGGGAATTATCATTTCAGAATAGAATACTGTTCCATCTTAAATGTGGAGCTAACGTTTTCTTGGTCTCTTTAGACCTTAGGAAAAATGCCCTACTTAAGGAATAAGTTCTGCCACCCAAAATCCTTATGTGACATATGTGAAGAATAATTAATGAGTCATTGTCCAAGAAATGGGCTTGCTGCCACGTGGGAGTGGGGTGGATAATTTTAATCTTTATCTACTCATTAGGTAATTAGGTAATATCCCGTTATCCGGTAATTAATCAATTACCTGCATAATTAGGAATTATCTACAGCTACTTAAAATATTACTCACTTTTAACTTACCTTATAGACCTTACCGTTATGGTCATGTGGTATCTTGTAAGGTACTAGTCCATAAATACCGAGTATTTTAGCTTGAGCCGTATTTTATCCTAAACATGCCATACTTGGACGAAAATTTATTTTCTTTGACTTGCTTCCCCTTTTACCTTTACGAATTTACTTCTTACTTGTTTGAAATAGCATAATCCTTATAATCTCCAAATAATCTTTTCCTTAGGCTGATGTAAGTTACTTTATGACAAATTTAATGTAAAACACAACAAGGTGCAACATTGTCGTAATGTAATATATCCGAACATGACATATCACTTTCGGGTTCTCATTAATTTATTTATGACATATTTTCATGTACGAAAATATGGGGTGTAACATCATCCCCCTTGGAACATTTGTCCTCGAATGTTTACTGATGCGCATATCGTTCTCATACCCCATAACTCATATGAATAATTTAGTAGCTCTTTTTCCATCTTGGTAACTATTTTGTGAATAAGTCCAAAGGCCAGGGCATCCCCCCTTCCACGACTTATGGTTGGAACCTTTCCGGTCATGTAACTATTGCTACCTTCTATCATGCAACCTGTACGATTTTGACCTTTAAAGGTGCCCAATATCTAGGCTTCATATGTCGAGCATGATAAGGTGTCCCTTTAGGCATCTATGAGTATACTGAAGTTTTTTTTTTACTCAGTACTTTGTTAAATTTATGAATATTTCTATATCATATCGCATAGGTCCGTTTAGCCATCCATATGAATTTAGTGCCATCACTCTTACTTTAATTTATCATTGATGAGGTCTGCTACCAAATCCCGCTTTACTCTCATTTCTTATTCCATATGAATAAATTTAAGTCCTTTAATACTTCCTTATTACTGCTCATCATTAGAATGATTGCCTAATCTCATTTCATACTTTGTGACTTTTGTTCATCCATTGTTGATTCACTTCAACATTGATCTACAATATACCACTGATATCTTGAAACTTCTTACGCAATACCAAACTTTTAATAATTTAGAGAAACCATTACATCTCTTGTTTTGATGGGTTTAATCCCGAGTAATTACTTATTGTCGTCACCTTCTCACTCATCTTTTCTTATCCTTACTCTTGTCTACCTAAAACCGTGTCACTTTATGATACTTTAGCTTGCGACCTACATATATCTATTTATACTACTCGCAATCTTCCTTTAACTTACTAGCACCATAGATTTCCTTATGTTATTCTGGAACATCAAGCGAGAGATCACATCGTCTCCAACATTTCTCTATTCTCTTAACTAGATCTCTCAGTATTTAGAAACCATAGGTTGGAAGACATGTTGCCTGCAATGATAGCCGCTATCACTCCTGGTTATTGGATCCCCGTGCTTATAGTCTTCTATCCGAAGCATGCATTATTCACGATCTTCTGCCTTTGAGTATCTCGTACGTTTTTCACCTTTACCTTACTTACCTTAAAATCTCGCATCGTATCTTCTATCTCTTTCATGACCTGCCTTCCACATAGGTATAGTTCATGTCCATAACTTGAAGCTCTATTATAACTCTTACACCTCTGGTGTATACACAATCCGGTGGGAGCTTCGTACTGACTTCTTATGAGGCTGGTACTTCTTTTAACTAACTTCCGTGTAGAGCTGTTATAGATCATGGTTGTTGTGTTATTTCTCTTGAACATATGATATTAAGAGTGATTCTGTCATGTTCTCAAGCACAACTTCTATAATTTTTCTAGGTCTAATATTTACACTCCCGATTTACTTGGGTGATGTAATTCTTTAGCTCCCTCCTCCTTTTGATCAACCATTATGTAGGCTTAAGCGATTTTCTGATATGTGGTTCGTGGTACCAGTTATCACAAATATACATGATACAATCTTTTAACAATTTAATCCTTTGTTTATTCTCTAGGTTCAATTCTTTCATTCAACTTATACCGGAGTCTTCTATGGTTGTATGATTATCAACAGATATGCTGCTTGGATAATACTCCAAAACCTTGAGTGTATTCATAACTTACTAACTCTTGATTAGTAATGGAATAATTCTTTCGTTCCATATTAGCTTTCTTTCAACTTAAGCCATTTCTTTTTCTTGTCTTTCTGTCTCCTTGTTGCATCCATACTTAGCTTATCTTAGTGCCCATACTTTCCATAGTTTTCATACAACTCATATGATCACAAATATCAGTTTTAATTCTTACTTCCCGTTTATTAGCCGTGGTAGGTGACATTGTCCTTTGTAATGACTACAGTGTTATTGCGAGATTAGTGTTATACGACCATTTTCTCTTTAGGTCATTACGCTTAGATTGAAGTCTTCTTTCTTATCTCTCAACTAGTCTTTTGTCGTAGTACTTAGGGAGAACCCTTGACTCTCGTAAAGCTGTGAGCTTATTACGTACGGACCTTTTTGATGTCCTTACTTGCCTATAATCATCTGTACTTGCTTACATCCATGCCTTTGTACTTGTGTAGTTGCTTTTGAACTGATATTTTGACTGCCTTCCCAGTGGCACTTTCTTCTATACCCGTAAAACTCATAAGGTACCTTTAACTACCTCAACGCTTGTTTGAATGTATTTTCAACTATTATAATGATATCCTTCGAGGCTGAATGCTCTATATTGGGTTCTATTATGTTTATCTTACACGATATGATGATTCTTATGTAACCTCCTGTTTAACAATAACTGGGATCTTCCTGACCAATTACTAACTATTCGTTGGCCCATTCTCATATCAATATTACTCGTAATCTTTCTTTGATTATTTTCTTTGTCTTAACTTACATCTCACACTGTCTCCTTATTTATTAATAACAGCTCGCGTAGGAACGTTTGCTTCATTTACCATTCCAGAGTAACAAGAACCACTTCATTCTAACTTAATGCCACATTACTCCATATTTCCCCCTTTAGGGGTGTACTAAAAGCTGAAGCCACGAGGATCTACCTATGGATGTTTTACCTCTTCATCTTTAGCGTCGTTTCTCAACATCAATGATCCTTACTCTCTCGCGGCAATCCTTTTGTACCAAGGATGACGTATCCACTTACTCGCGAGGGTGACACTTAACATAACTGGCACATACATTCCCGTAAGCTTAACTTTGCTCCCCTTGCTTGCTTTATGGTAATGTCTTCCTGAATGATCATTTTCCGAATTTCCCATGAATCTTCATTTATTGTCCATTCTATTATCACTGGAACACGATCTAAAATTATCATGATGCTGAATGTTACCAAATCACTCAGTACCTAACTCATGTTTAGTTTATCTTGTCCACCTACCCATAGTGATTTCTATTATTCTGGGATTTAATTCTCCCTTATGGTAATCACGTTAGAGTCACGAACTTACTCCCCGAAATAAGGATGTGACTATGGCCTATGCTATGTTGTTTTCATAAGGCCCATCACCTTTCGTCTCTTTCTTCATTTGGCAATAGGTTCAATAACAGTCTACCATTGTCATCCATGTATCGCACCTTATTTATAATGCTTCCTTATCTCTCTTCTCGTTACTCTGCAAATATTTCTGCATATCCCCATTCTTCTTCTTCTTTTTTTGTGAAAACTTTAACATGACATTCTTTCGCTTTTAGCTACCTTTGCCCTATTCACTTGCTCTTCCAATTGCCTAACATTATTTCTTTACAGGGGGCGGGAGCCACACTAAGGAAATATTTATTCCTTCAAGGCTTCCAGTGCTCATATCTAGCTTTAATATTTTAGGGTGCACCATCTAGGTGTCTCACGAGGAGATCTACTATCACACTTGCAATATCCTTTGGAAATGTCAA
The DNA here is from genome assembly GCA_032618575.1 of Nicotiana noctiflora. Lineage (NCBI taxonomy): Eukaryota > Viridiplantae > Streptophyta > Magnoliopsida > Solanales > Solanaceae > Nicotiana > Nicotiana noctiflora. Next base: position 370,670 of record JASVEL010013976.1, read on the forward strand.
CTACCACAAACAATCCACTCACCATTTTGGTTTACTCTTACCCCAGCCAAGTCCTAATGTTCCGTCCTTTTCTTAAACTACACCTGTTAGCCTGCATAGGGCGTTACTGAGATGGGTACGGTCTATTGTACATACCTCTATTAGTATTGAATATAACTCAAAAAGCTTATGTTCCTCTACCTCAATTATAAAATGATGTTAACCTTCATTAATTAGGGCCTCATACCCTTCATCATCTTGCTTTTTTTTTTTTGTTGAAACTTGCATTTATCTTCTTTATCTCTCATTGTCATTCACCATAAATATTGATAGACATTCTTTCCTTAAGGTTTCTTATTAGGGAGCTTACACCTTTTCAATATACCTATGATTTGCTAAAAAACACTCATTTACTTATCATAAGCAAGATACAAAATAGAGTTCCTCTAAATCTACAATTCCATAGCAATATCTCTTATCAATCGTCTTTCTGAATGTAGGTATCGTCTTATTACGAATAAAAGTTTGGGACTTGAATTCTTATAAGTAAGCTCTACTACACGATCTCGAGTAGGAATAATGAGTGACAATCCTAAATGTCCTGTAGCCTCCTACTTATAAGTGTGGTGCACTACACACCCATAAATATGACTCTACTAGACACGGCTTGTAGACTCCCTAGGACAGAACTGCTCTGATACCACTTTTGTTACGACTCAAACCGAAGGGCCGCGACGGACACCTGGTACATTACTCAATCGAGTACCAACATAATATATATTTCTTACCATACTATCATGAATAAATGAGCCAAAAAACCCGTCATGAGATAACAAAAATAAAATATAAGAGGATACTCAACATATAAAGACCCAACATGATATGCAAACTTATATATATGACTTACGGGCCTATAAGGCCAACATGACCCTTTGTAAACTCAAAACATATGCCAACAAGGCCATACAAGTATCCATACACCCGACATCGGTCTTCAAGCCTCTAAGAGTACATAAAATCATAAAGGGTCGGAATAGGGCTCCCCCGTATCAATCAATACATATCCCGAAGCATACTGACCAAATAGGTAACTCCG
>JASVEL010013977.1:0-29596 GCA_032618575.1 Nicotiana noctiflora
ATGTCTGGTCTTAATTACTCTCCTCAACTTAACTTTTTGAGAGTCATTACCACTAGACGTTGTTATGACCAAAAAAGTGAATGCACTCACTGTGAGCACGTAATTTTTGCCCTACATGAGAATTACTCCCAAAAATTCAAAAATAAAATAGTTTTGTTTTGTGCGTAATTTTTGTGATTTTTGTGTTATTTTTTATTATTTTTGCATTTTTTTTTGTGTGCGCATGTCTATTGTTTAAATTAATATAAAATACAAAATGTTTGCATTTGCATGTAAATTCATGTTTGTAATTTAGAGTAATTAAGTTTGTTTTACGAAAATGAAAAATAACAAAAAAAAAAAAAAATAATGTATTTTTGTATTTTTACCATTTATTGTCCAATTGTGTGATTTTATTTTATTTTTGGTATTTAAATGTGTGTGTTTAATTGATATTAGAGGTTAATTAATATTGATATGTTAATTTTGTTCTATAATTTAAATTAGGGTTTTAAAATTTAGTTTGAATTACTTTAGAAATTAAAATAAAGAAAAACAAAATCAAATGAAAGAAGAAAGAAAATAGATTGGGCCAGTTTTTAATCTTAAATCACAAGCCCAAATATTAAGCCCTTACCCGGAAACCCAGTAGCCCAATCCCCTCATTTAATCCAAACCGTCAGATTGTTTGATCCAACGGTTTGGATTATTTGAACAATTTTCAATTACCCAAAACCCCCCAATACCTTCTCCCCCGCCTCATTACCCAAACAACCTACACCCCTTACATTCATCTCTCTCAACCAAACACCCCAAGAACCCTAGCTAGCCGCCGCCCTTTCCCTCGCCGGAAAATCCGGCGGCGCCGGTTCATTTTTCCACCATCTTAACACCAAATGACCATCTCGATACCCCCAATCCAAATCCATACACCATCTACTTCGAATCAATCTGGAGCTTCTCGAATCTTCATTTGAAGATTCGAGTCAAACTTGAACTAACACCAAACACTCCCAAATTGATACCACACCTTCGCCGGACCTCCCCCGTGTCCATACCAAACTTGGTTCGGCTCAAATCTAACCAGAAACCGTCGAACCCCAAAACCCATGTCCAAGAACCCTAAAAACCGAAAAGAAATTTAATTCGCCGGATTTCATTGAATTGAGGTCTAATAGACCTTAATTGATATGTTTTCACTTGGAAAACATTTCAATTAAGGTCCTTTCGACCTCGAATGACCCAAGCTCAAGCCGCCGAGTTTCTCCATTTCTTTTGCTTCGAAGGTATTTCTTATTTCTTCTCTGTTTTTGTTTAATTATACTCGTCGCTTTAGTAGTTTTCGATTGTTGTTGATTTTGTTATGATTCGGCTGCCAATTCTCTTTTTCCTCATCTCTTTGGGACCTTTTTATTTGGTCGATCTGTTATTTGTTATTCTAAGCTGTCAACGGGTAATTGTAAGTCGAATTCACTTTGTTGTTAATATCGTCAATTTGTTTGATGTTGAAATCAAAAGGTGCTGCCCGAAATTTGTATTGTCACTGTTTGTCGGCTATTGGTTATCGATTGCACATATCGTAATCGGCTAATCGAATATTGTCAAATACGTGTTTGCGTCGATTAGCGTCGTCGAACAATTAGTTTTGTATTCCCCGGCACTTGGCCGAGAGTCCTTAGTTCACTGCTTTTGCAATTGTTTGGTCATCAAATGTACATGTCGTAATCGTTTAATCGAATGTTTGTCGATTTAGTTTCGTAGGTTTGTTGTTATCACTGTGGGGTATAAATTGATCCCTATCTGTGCCCATAATCACTGTTGGACAGAAGTTGGATTGCCTGTGATGTTTGTTATTTGTTTAATCTATATAAGTATTCAGAAACTAAGCTTTAGGGTGCATTGCACATGGAGTGAGTTGCTGGAACTGCTGGACAGCAGTATATTCCAGTGGCTTTGCCTTTAGTTAGTTGTTTAATTGTCAAAACCCATAACTAGACATGAGGTTAATGATGAAAGGATTAAGGGATGCACATGGGAAGGAATGAACAAGCTGGAAAAGTGAACTTTTGGAATTTTAAAAGAACTTTGTTTTGTCTATAAAGGAAGAAGAAAAACAGAACTGAACACACATTGATATACAGAGAAAACACACACACATTGAGAACAGATTCAGAACAGATTCAGAACAGAACACTCACTGGCAGAACACTAGAACACACACTTTGAAAATTGCCGCTGGTTCACTTTAAACTCTCTGTTTGGCTTAAACCATTCCTGGAACTTCCTGTTATCTTTGGTCATTTGTTTCTTCAAGCTGTTGTTGGAATTTGGGTGTCACTGTTGTTCGTTTGCTGCTGTTATTGTATTGACTTTGCTTAGTCGTTGCTGGTACTGATTACTGATGTTACTGCTGCCAAATTTTGTTGCTGACCTTCTCCTTTATTTGTAAAACATTTCCAGGTATACATTTTTACGATCCCGGTGTTGTGAAATGAAATGAAGTATGAAACGAAGTTCTGTTGCTGCATTTCCTCTCTAATAGCCACTTTGTTTGTTAATTTCGATTAATCAATCGTTGTTTTAATTTTAGTTTTTTTGATTTGGTTTGAGTTATAGTTAACAGAGATTTGCTTAGTTAGGATTATCTCCAGTTAGTATAAGTTTGTGAAAACTAGACTGGAAATTGGATTGTATAACGGGTATTAGTTATAGTTTATGTACAAAATTTGGATTTCTATAATGGTGAGAGGCTATATCAGGACTGTTTGGAGTTAATCCGGGCAGATTAAATCCGAATTTAAGATTGTTCATTCCATGATAGTGATTTAAGTCCCGTGCAAAATCACATGATGATCACATTTGAAAGTAAAATCGAGTTGTTTGTAGTGTCCATTCGAGCTCGTTTGAATTAATTAGTTGTTGGTGCTATTATGTTTCGGTTTTACTTTAATAACACCCGTGAATCCATCAGTGAACGTTAACCTCCTTGAATAACAATTGTTAAACATTTTCGAATTTTGTAACTAAAAATAGTTAGGTTGATATAATTATAAATAAACTCATTTTATTTAAGAATGATAGGTTTTCACTTTAAAGTATTTTGATAGTCTAGTTGAATATTTGAATTGATTCATTTTTTAAAGTTTGAACTCATTTTCTTTTGTGATGAAAGCCTTGCATTATCATTAGTATTTTAAAATAAACTGAACAAGTTTTCTCCAAAAGGGACAACATTTGTGGTTTAACTTAATTATTAAGAGATATATGCTGGAATCGGGTTAATAGAAAGGTAAAATTTAGAGATTAAAGTGTTCATTTTATATAGGGTACTAAATGGAATAAAAGGGGACGAAATTTTAATTTTACTTGGAGCAAATAATTGTTTTTTTATTTATTATTCATTTATTGATAGTTCAAATATGTTTAAATCAAGATACTCTTCTTCAAAATTAATAGAGCGATATAAAATTTAACTAAAGTATATTAATTTATAAACATGTTAAAATGAGATAATTTTTAGCCATTTATAATAATTGAAGCGACCGTGCTAGAACCACGGGATCCGGGGGTGCCTAACACCTTCCCTCGGGTCAACAGAATTCCTTACTTAGAATTTCTGGTTCGCAGACATCATTGGAAAGTCGAAATTTCCTCGATTCGGGATTTAAATAATTGGTGACTTGGGACACCTTAATTTATTCCAAGTGGCGACTCTGAAATAAATAGAATAATCCTGTTTTGAATATTGTCACTTAAATTGGAAAAACTCCCTTGCGCATCTACCTCCCGGGGTAGGGGGCGCGCCAAAAAGAGGTGTGACAGCTCTGGCGACTCTGCTGGGGAAACAAACCCAGAACCACTGGTTCAGGGTTTAAGAATTCGAGCTTTGAATAATTGTTGTATTTGGCTTATTTATTATCTGATTTTATTACATGTTTATATCTAATATGCTAAATGTTGCTTTACCGCTTTGATATTTTTGAATTGTATATAAATTGTGCCGATACCCATTTTTTTTCTCTTCTGAGTCTTTTGAAATATAATATCGGGCATTTGCTGGACATAGCCCATTTTTCTCAAGATAGCCGTGGTGCTTGGCACCCGGTGAAGGATTTTGTAGTCACACATGTTTAGGCGGAGAGTTTGTCAATTAAGCCGGAAAGCCATGCTATCGGTGCACTGACACTCTTCGGCTCGAGTTGTCCGCTCGAGTTAAAGCCAGTCTAGACACTTTTTCCAACAGGATGATGACTTAGAATAACAAAGCCTTATGCCGGATCCCCGATAGAAACGTTTGTTTGCATCATGTGCATATTTGACTTAGGAGGCTCAACACAGGGGTTGGGCCTGTCTAGGACAAGTGTACCTGAAACAAAGGACCAACTTGTTGCATCTTTCTGTGCGCATTTATTTGTTCCGATCTTACATGCCGACCGGTTTGTTAAAAAGAGGGGAAAGAAGTGGAAAACGTCAGGGTATAGAGTCAAAATAGTTAGTTCTTTGAAAATAAATTTTGAAAAAAAATGCAAAAAAAAAATTCCAAATAAATTTTCTTAATTTTACGAAAATAGTTAGTTCTTTGAAAATAAATTTTGAAAAAATTCAAAAAAAAAAATTCCAAATAAATTTTCTTAATTTTACGAAAATAGTTTAGTTTCTTTGAAAATAATTTTGAAAAAAAATGCAAAAATTCCAAATAAAGTTTCTTAGTTCCTTTGAAAATAATTTGTTTTAGAAATGCTGTTTAAAAATAGTTGTTTTCTTTTCTTAAAATGATTTAGTTCTTTTATTTTCGAACTACGCAAGTTTGATTCTCACCAAACATGAGATACGTAGGCAACCCATATCGGGCTCAACTAATACTGATTTTTTTAAAAAAAAGAAAAACAAAATATTAGAATTAGGATTTTTGTTCTTAGTCGAGAGTTAGGAAATTTTGCAAAAATAGCCAAACGCCTCAAAAGGGCGCCGGAGGACTAATTTCGCAAAACGGAATATAGACATCACACTGGTATCCTGTTATACAGCCTTCAAATCTTCTTCAAGTGCTGAAAGGCCGTATTAACAAGATTCGTTTTTTTATACATAATAAAAAAAATTTTGAAAAAAAAATCTTAAGTTCATTTTTATCTTTTCTAGGATCAGCATGACTTCCTCGCAACGAATCGGCCAGAAAAGGGTGAGAGACGAAATGCCACCTATGTTCATGGTCCAAGACAAGACCCCAGATCGGCTCTGTAAATGGTGGACTAGTTTCTCGGCTTGGGAAAGAAATCAAGTTCACAAGCACCTCAAATTTCTTCCGGACATCATGATGATAAAACCGGACAAAAATGTGATCAGAGCTTTAGTGAGTTTTTGGGACTCAACAAGCAATGTGTTCAGATTCCGGGATTGCGAAATGACACCCACTTTGGAAGAATTGGGCGGACTCACAGGACTCGGAAGAGATTTGCACAAGATGAGACCTGCGGCTCCTAGGCAGATGGGTGTAAATAATTTCTTGAAAAAGTTATGTCTCCGGCGGGTTCCCATGGGTTGTTTGGAGAACGGTTGGGTGCCACTGGATTATCTCTACGACGGATTTGGTGATAAGAATGGGTTCGCGAAATTCTCAAACACTGAATTTATCAACCAGTTGAATTATGACGCCCGGGGAGACTTAAGGATTTATGCCTTTATGATCGCTTTTTTGGGAACCATGGTTTTTCCCGAACGTGGCGGACGCATCAGAATCCGTTTGGCTGCGGTGGTCTCATATCTACAGAGTAACGAAGAACACATTGTTCTTCCGATGATCCTAGGAGACATCTTCCGGGCCTTAACTCGGTGCCAAGAAGGACAAGATTATTTTGAAGGTTGCAATATCTTATTACACATGTGGTTTGTAGAACATCTCTATCATCACCCAATTGTGATAAACTTCAACACGGATTGACTGAATTATATTCGTTGTCATACAAACAGAGCCGCCCGTTGTAACCTTCCAGAAGATTTGAGGACTTGGCAAGAACTTCTCAACTCTTTAATGGCAGATCAACTTACCTGGAATTATTATTGGTTCCCTTCTGCCAAAATCATGCATATGTCGACATATCGCTCATTCTACATACTAATGGGTTTCAGGGGTTTCCAACCATATGCCCCACTACGTGTCATGCGGCAGTTGAGTAGAGAACAAAAAAGGCCCCCAATTGAGGATATGCGATCGTTTATATGGGAATTCGCAACGGAGGAGACCCCGAGGGAGACTTATGCACAAAAGGTATGGTTCGGTATTCGACTCTCCGACATCGACGAAATGGTTGCCGATCAAGAACGGGGAGAAGTGAGTCTCGCATATCTTGAATGGTTCCACAACCAATCAATGCCAGAGCAGAGGTCAGAAAGGTCAGTGAAGTATGCCGTAGATTGGGAGAAAGAGGTAGAAGCCCGAGTAAGGGAGGCTAAACATGAGACAGCGCAAGATTTCCAATCTTGCATTAACACTTTAAAAGAAGACAAGGGAATTTTGGAAGCTGCCATGGATATACAACATGCTGATTTTGATCGAGAAAGGGCCGGTTGGGAGCAGGAAAGAGAAGCACTCCGAACTCAAATTCAAGAGATGCAATTGGCCGCAGAAAGGTCAAGGAGAAGTCGGAGTGATGAGATGTTGATAAACGATTTGGAAAGGAAAGCCTTTGAACACCAAGAAGACTTGGAGAAGGCAAAAGCGGCTTTAGTTGCAGTCCGGACAAAGTGGAAGAGAGCAGCCCACCAAGAAGCGCTCCGTCTACAACAAGTAGAAAAAGATTATGATGCAATTATCATTGATTTAAGAAAAGCAAATGCCGCTCTTAGAGAGGGAACTCTCAGGCAAGTCCGGGATGCCAAAGCAGATAGAGACCGTTGCCACAACTTGATGGCACGGATGGAAAGACAAATAGACAGGCTCTTGGACCATATCTCCGGCAACGCTCAAGTCTTAGGGTCAAAGAACCGACACATAGGGCAGCTGCTCAGAGAAAAAGACATTATGAGGACCAGGATCAATGAAATCGGGCACTACATCACTATGAAGTGTTTGACTTGCGAACAAGTACCTCGGCCTGCCCTCTTCTCTTCAATCATGGAATGTGTCCACCAAGTCATGGCAGAATTGGGGAGTATACAGAAAGATCTTACACCAAGAACTGCAGCAAGGCCAAACAACGCCCCCCGGGCGCAAAGATTCGAGGCGTTGGAACATGCTTAGAAGAGTCTGTTATTTTAGAGTTTGTTTGTCCTTTTAAAAGTTTTTCTCCATTGTTGTCTTTTGCAAGTGTTTCAAGTTTGAAGTTTGTTGAAATAATATTCATGAACATTTCATTCATATCTTATGTCTATTGTTTCCGAACTACGCCCGGTCTGATTCATGCGGGGACATGATACGTAGGCAATCCACATAAGATTCGACCATCACTAAAAAAAAAAAAAAAAAAGGGGAAAAGGGGGGGGAGAAGTTAAAAGAAAAAGAAGATTGAAAATTGATGAAAGTAAGGGGAAGTATAAGCCGGAATAACGCATTACAATCGATTACGAGTAGCAACACGATCAACTGTATAAGTGCATCACACCCAACGTGAGATTACTTATCTGTTATGTTGTTTCAGACTAACCGTTTGTTTGCCAAACTCCAGGTCTTAGAAAAAAGGGTGGTTGATTTTGTGGTACTCTGGCCTCACATTCGTACTTCACAAGGTCCAAAGGAAAAGTTCGGCGACCGGAAAGTACTCATCCCTATTTCACTAGGTCAAAAAAGGGTGCCGACATGTCTTCAGAAATGCCCTTAGCAACCATTCCCGTTTCAGAGGAAAGCTCATTGACAACCATCCCGGCTACTGAGTCGGCAACTTTGGAGGAGAATAGAATTTTGCGTTGCGGCATGCTCGAGATGTTGGACGATTGGAACAACGGGAAAGAGCCCCCGAGTCTGATCCCTGGGTTCCTTGAAATTCTTCTCAGATCAAGCGGAATTTCTAATACCCCCATCAATTACCCGCCTACTTTGTTCGGGTATTCTAATGCTACAACCCTCTCTGAATCACCTTCCACCTCCCATCCTCGGGTGACACCACATGATACATCCACAAGAATGTCGGTTGGGTTGCCAGTTCCAGTCACAGTGCATCCCACCGCACATGCTCCTTTCTTCGACTCCGCATCCTTTACATTCCCAGCACCACCGCTTACACGGGACCATACCCAGGTTGCAGCCAATATATATCCTCAACCACCTCGATATGAGTTTCTACCAAGCCAAAATCCAAAGGCCCCGAGCAGGATGAGATGGCAAAAAGAATGAGGAGTTTGGAACAAAGCCTGAAGAACATGCAAGGTCTAAGTGGACAAAAAAGTGTATCCTACGCTGATCTATGCATGTTCCCGCATGTCCACTTGTCATCAGGTTTTAAGACACCTAAGTTCGAAAAGTATGACGGGTATGGCGACCCCATTGCTCATCTGAAGAAATACTGCAATCAATTGCGAGGTGCCGGCGGCAAGGAAGAATTGTTGATGGCGTACTTCGGAGAAAGTTTGGTCGGAATAGCATCAGGAATGGTATATGGATCAAGACATATCTCGATGGCACATCTGGGACGATCTGGCCAGAGATTTTGTAAAACAATTCCAATACAACATCGATATTGCGCCGGACAGGAATTCTCTATCGAACTTAAAAAAGAAGCCCTCAGAAAGCTTGAGAGAATATGCCATCAAGTGGCGAGAGCAAGCGTCCAGGGTGAAACCCCCCATGGACGAAATTGAAATGGTCACGACTTTTCTCCAAGCTCAAGAGCCAGACTACTTTCAAAATATGATGTCGGCGATGGGAAAACCTTTCGCCGAAGCAATCAAGATCGGAGAAATGGTAGAAAATGGTTTGAAAACAGGGCGAATTTTGAGTCAAGCGGCCATTCGGGCAACTTCCCAAGCCATTCAAGGCGGGTCTGGAGGGATGCCCCGAAGCAAGAAGAAAGAAGAATCTGCTATGGCAGCGGTAGAAGACAGGAGATATCGAACCTCAAGGCAGGTATTCTCCGACAGGGTCCCCCAACATTACTATCCACATCACAGCATGGCTTATGCTCCTCCGCCTCCACCCTATGCGGTCATGAACATTCAACCTCAGGCACGGCCACAGCCACCAGCCAACAGGAATCCACCTCCATTCCAGAGAAGCCAACCTCCTTACCCAAACCAGTATAATCCACGGCCAAATAACACCCGCCACCGTGAGCAACCCAAAATGAGCTTTACACCGATTGGGGAGCCGTATTCCACTCTTTTCCCAAAACTCGGGCAAGAAAACCTACTGCAGCCCGTTCCGCAGAACAGGCAGAATCCAGACTCTCCTGCCTACCAGAGAGGAATATACTGTGCATATCATTCGGGTGTTGAAGGACACAGTACTGACAATTGTTGGACATTGAAGAAGGCACTGCAAGAATTAATCAATCAAGGGAGGATTGTCTTCGCAGATGAAGACATCCCAAATGTGACAAACAACTCATTACCAGCCCACAACAACGGGCCAGTGATAGGAATGATTTGTGACGACAAGGAATTTGACCCAGCTTTGAAAGCAATAATCGCCATCGCCAACATAGAGAAGCGGCCTGAGGCTACCCCGAAATAAGAGAAAATGGGGAAAAGGGTTGAAGTTCTTGAGACTAGATCTGAGAAGATGATTGAATTGAAAGCATTGTCTCAGAAGAGCGGAGTCCTTTACCTCCCACGAGGTCGGTTGGAAAAACCATTGTCAATAGGTGCCCCCAAGAAGTTCCACTTAAAGAGGGAAACATCAATGTATGTACCAAAGGGAACTTATGTGGCCCGAAAACCGGATGAACCCGTGGTTATTGCACCCGTGCAACAAAAACCAATGACAGATCCGTCCGCGGTACCCTGGAGCTACCAACGAACACTTGTTACGCGCAAAGGGAAAGAGGTTGCGGGAAATTCATCTGAGAGCGTCCTGGGGCAGAAGTACTTAAACACGCAGGAGGTAAGTAACGCCACACAAAGGCATTTCCCATCAAAGAAACCTGCTGAAGAGGCAGAGGTTTATTTTCAAAAGATGCAAATGCCTGACTATGAGGTGATAGACCAACCGCGCAAATGCCCAGAACAGGTGTCGATGTTGTCCCTTCTAATGAAGTCTACTGAACATCAAAAGGTTTTGTTAAAAGCCTTGAATGAGGCATACGTGCCTATTGAGACTTCATCCGAACAACTTGAAAGAATGACGGAGAGATTCTTCGCGATCAATCAGATTTCTTTCAGTAAAGCTGATTTGCCTTTGGAGGGTGCCGCCCACAACAAAGCTTTACATTTGACTGTCAAAAGCGAAGGCTACTATATGAAGAGGGTCATGGTTGATGGGGGTTCGGGGTAGACATATGCCCGCTTTCCACTTTAGGCCGCATAGGAATCGGAGCTGAAAGGATTCGGCCTAACAACATATGTGTGCGAGCTTTTGACGGTGTGAAAAGAGATACTTTCGGAGAGATTGATGTAATTATGACCATCGGCCCGGTGGACTTCGAAGTGACATTCCAAGTTTTGGATATGGACACTTCTTACAACTTTCTTCTAGGGAGACCATGGATTCATGCGGCCGGAGCTGTGCCCTCTACCCTCCATCAGATGTTAAAATTCGAACACAAGGGACAAGAGATCGTGGTCCACGGGGAAGACGAGCAATCAATTTATCGAGATCCGTCCATCCCTTGCTTAGAAGCGGAAGCAGGAAGCGAAAACATTGTCTATCAAGCTTTCGAGATTGTGTTGGCAGATCAACACGAAGAAGGGAACCCTCTCCCCCGACCTTTTTTGTCTAATGCCTCCATCATGGTGGCAAAAGAAATGATTAAACATGGCTTCCAGCCAGGAAAAGGTTTGGGAAAGTCCCTACAAGGAGTGCCGAAGCTGATAACTTTACCCGTAGCTGAAAAGTTCTTCGGAGTAGGCTTTCGCCCAACCCCCGAAGATGAGAGATGGGCCAACAAGAGAAAGGAGAAAGGATGGGTTCTGCCGCAACCATTGCCACATCCTGTACCAAACTTTTGTCCGACCAAGGTACAGTGAAGAAGAAGAAGACGAGGTCTTCACAGCGAAGGAAATTGAAGAAATATGTGGGGCCATGAGGCAAATGCTCTATGATGTTAATATGGTCCAATCGGGAGAAGGAACAAGCACCGCCGAGGTGCTGTACGTGGGCCCTGAAGCTAAATTGCAAAATTGGAAAGCCACACCCTTCCCAATCAGGCGGGAGTTCTGGTAGATTTGTCCTGTCGTTTTTCCTTCATCACAAGTTACTTCAGGACGTAGCTTGGATGTTTTCTTTGTTTTCTTGTATTTTGGTTTCCCCAATGTAATTTTGTTCGTTTTCAGAAAATTCCAAGAAAATAAAATAAATATTTCGTAATTTTACACTCTCTCTAATTTTGTTATTTATTTTTCCTTTTCAGTCCTAATAATGCGGCTTTAAATAACATGACATGCTTGCGGAACTCATGCTCAAATCCGAACACGACACCTAATCTGGAAATAATGAACCAAGAACCGGAATACGATGAAGACGAGTCTTTTAGGGAAATAAATTGAGAATTGGAACATTTCGAGAATAAACCTAAGCCAAACTTGAATGACACCGAACCGGTTAATTTGGGAACTGATGAAGAGGTCCGAGAGACCAAGATAAGCATCCACACAGATGAGAAAACACGAGATGCAATAATCCAACTCTTGTTTGAATTTAAAGACGTGTTTGCTTGGTCTTACGACGACATGCCAGGATTAGGAGCTGATCTAGTGGTGCATAAATTACCAATCTACCCTGACTGTCGCCCAGTGCAACAGAAGCAGAGAAAGTTCAAGATTGACATCAGTGATAAAATCAAAGAAGAAATCACTAAGCAGTTGAAAACAGGGGTAATTCGAGTGGTACAATACACCACGTGGTTGGCTAATGTTGTGCCCGTGCCAAAAAAGGACGGAAAAACTCAAGTATGCGTTGACTACCGAGATCTGAATAAAGCAAGCCCTAAAGATAACTTTCCTTTACCAAACATCCACATCCTTGTTGATAACTGTGCCAAACATGAGATACAATCGTTTGTGGATTGTTACGCGGGATATCATCAAGTGTTGATGGATGAAGAGGACGCCGAGAAGACTGCGTTTACCACACCTTGGGGGACTTACTGTTACCGAGTCATGCCATTCGGTTTGAAAAATGCTGGAGCAACATACATGAGAGCTATGACTGCCATTTTCCACGACATGATGCATCGGGAAATAGAGGTGTACGTGGACGATGTGATCATCAAATCCAGAACTCAGGGCGATCATGTGCGAGACTTGAGGAAATTCTTTGAGAGGTTGAGGAAGTACGATTTGAAGTTGAATCCAGCCAAATGCGCTTTTGGAGTCCCGTCAGGTAAACTTTTGGGTTTCATAGTCAGTAGAAGAGGTATTGAATTAGATCCCACAAAGATAAAATCCATCCGGGATTTACCTCCTCCCAGAACAAAGAAAGATGTAATGAGTCTTCTAGGCCGACTGAACTACATCAGTAGGTTCATCGCTCGGTTGACTTCCACATGTGAACCCATATTCAAGTTGTTGAAGAAAGACGCTGCAATCAAATGGACAACTGAATGCCAAGAAGCTTTTGACAAAATCAAAGAATATTTGTCGAACCCTCCAGTCTTAGTCCCACCAGAGCCGGGGAGACCTCTTTTCTTGTATTTAACAGTCTTGGAAAACTCTTTTGGTTGTGTCCTCGGACAACGTGATGCGACAGAGAAGAAAGAGCAGGCGATTTACTACCTGAGCAAGAAATTCACTAGTTATGAGGTCAAGTACACTTTGCTGGAAAGAACGTGTTGTGCTTTAACTTGGGTCGCTCGGAAATTGAGACACTACCTCCAAGCCCATACGACTCACCTCATTACTCGGTTGGATCCTTTGAAGTACATATTCCAGAAACCGATGCCCACCGGAAGATTGGCAAAATGGCAGATCCTGCTCACTGAGTTTGACATAGTCTATGTCACTCGCACGACAATGAAAGCTCAAGCATTAGCAGACTATTTGGCTGAGAACCCGATCGACGAGGAGTATCAACCGTTGAATACCTACTTTCCTGATGAAGAGGTAAATACGACGGAAGTTGTTACAGAGGACAGTCATGCTTGGAAAATGTTTTTCGATGGGGCGGTAAACGCTAAAGGTGTAGGGATTGGGGCAATCTTGATCTCTCTTGCTGGTCAGCATTACCCGGCCACGGCTAGGCTCCGTTTCTTCTGCACGAACAATACGGCTGAGTATGAAGCTTGTATCATGGGCATGAACATGGCAATTGATCAGGGCGTCGAAGATTTGTTGATCATGGGAGATTCGGATCTAATTATCAAACAATCTCAAGGTGAATGGGAAACTCGGGACGTTAAACTCCTCCCTTACCGACAGCACGTGAATATTCTTGGCAAGCGGTTTGCATTGATAGAGTTCAGGTATATCCCACGATGTCACAATGAACTAGCTGACGCACTTGCCACTTTAGCTTCAATGCTACCTTATCCGGGCAACGCCCATGTCAATCCCTTGGAAATCCAAATCGGGGAAAGCCACGGTTATTGCAATGCAATCGAAGAGGGACCAAGCGTCAAGCCATGGTACTACGATATCAGGAGATTTTTGAGAACACAAGAATACCCAGAACATGCTACTGGAGATCAAAAGAGGACCATTAGGCGACATGTAAGTGGTTTCTTTTTGAGCGGCGAGGTCTTGTATAAAAGAACCCCGGATCTTAACCTCTTAAGGTGTGTTGATGCCGAAGAAGCAGGAAGAATCATGCACGAAGTACATGCGGGAGTGTGCGGGCATCATATGAATGGGTATGTCTTAGCCAAGAAAATCCTTCGAGCAGGTTATTATTGGATGACCATGGAGAAAGATTATTTCGGTTTTGTCCGAAAATGCCATCAATGTCAGGTACATGGAGATCTGATTCATGCACCTCCAACTGAGTTGCATCCTATGTCAGCGCCGTGGCCATTTGTCGCTTGGGGAATGGATGTCATCGGGCCGATTGAGCCGAAAGCTTCGAATGGGCACCGATTCATACTGGTAGCTATCGATTACTTCACAAAATGGGTCGAAGCCGTCACTCTCAAATCAGTCACTAAGAAAGTTGTGGTGGACTTTGTACACTCAAATCTTATCTGTCGTTTTGGTATACCTGCAACTATCATCACAGACAATGCTGCGAATTTGAATAGTCGTTTGATGGAAGAAATATGCGAGCAATTCAAAATAACGCATAGGAACTCCACTCCTTATCGGTCCAAAGCAAATGGTGTCGTGGAAGCAGCAAACAAAAACATTAAGAAGATTTTGAGAAAGACAATCCAAAGCTCTAGACAATGGCATGAACAATTACCGTTCGCCTTACTGGGATACCGTACTACAGTACGCACATCGGTAGGAGCGACTCCATACCTGCTAGTCTATGGGACCGGGGCCGTAATACCGGCAGAGGTAGAAATTCCTTCACTTCGTACGATTGTTGAAGCAGAGATTGAAGATAGCGAGTGGGTTAAGACTCGTTTGGAGCAATTAACTTTGATCGATGAAAAGTGAATGGCTACAGTCTGTCACGGACAACTGTACCAACAAAGAATGGCTCGTGCTTACAACAAGAAAGTACGACCGAGAAATTTCGAAGTAGGTCAGTTGGTTTTAAAACGCATTCTTCCACATCACCAAGAAGCGAAAGGAAAATTCGCTCCTAATTGGAAGGGACCATACAGCATCAGGAAGATACTGCCGAGAGGAGCGTTATACTTGGGGGACATGGAAGGAAACGATCCTGAAACAGCTATGAATGCAGATGCTGTGAAAAGGTATTATGTCTAAATTTGCTTCAACGATGTCCTCACAAGTCGAAATGATTAAAGGCTTTTATTCCCGCTACCCAAACACTACCAACCCTTTTGTAAACCCTTTGAGCCGGTTACCTTTCTTTGGCTACCCGCTTTGGAATCCAAATAAAAAAAAAAGAAAAAACCAAAAAAAAAACAAACAAAACAAACTACCTGAACTACGTTCTGACTTGATTCCGAAAGGATACGTAGGCAACCTCTCCCTGAGGTTCAGTCACACCAAACCAAAAATTCCAGTTTCCCCAAAAATGAAACTGGGGCAGATGATATTGTTGGTTCGGTTTAAGATCCGTCAAGATAATTCCAAAGTTGTAATTTTGTCCACAATTCTTGTTACCCAAACCGAGTACAAGTCCTTCAAGATCGATTGGAAGCTGTGAAAACATCATTGTTGCGGTCCGAAGTTCCTGGAACAAAAAAAAATGAGAGAGAGTCTTATTGGTGAAAACCTTCGGGCACCATAAGACGATGGAAGTAGAGAAATACAAAATGAGAGAGCCTGTTGGTAAAAACTCGCAAAGAGTGCTATCTGGCGATGGTAAGAAAAGAAATGAGAGAGGTCGATTGGCGAAAACCCGCAAAAGGGCGCTATCAACCGAAAAGGTTGTTTCACCACAAGAGGTCCTGGCACGGCTCCTTAGCTCGGAAACATAGACCCGTTTTGGTTCATAAGAAAATGGGAGTTTGTGACGATCAAGCGTCTAGTCCGAGAAGCATGTCATGTTGTTTAAAGTCAGCATATACCTCAGATAAGTCCTTCTTTTCCCCCGAAAGGGACTCCTCTATCTTTGATACGTTTTTCCTTCCTTTGTTCATTATTTTTCTTTGAATACCTTTTGGTTTAATTTTAATTCTAAAACTATTACAAAGGAAGGCGACATGACCGGTTTTACAGGACTCCGCCTGGTAAAGAAGAAAAGAAAAACAGCCTCAGTAGTGTATTGATACAATCCATGATTGGATCGTAATGATCGATTGTTTCCAAAGAAACAGAGTTTATAAAGGAAATGGAAATCAAAGGCCAAGGTTTTAGAAGAGACGGAATAAGGCCGAAGGATAGAACCCACACGGGAAATCCTCGTGGAATTCCGGGAATGAACCCAGTCAGTTTGAAAGGAAGTCACCCCAAAGACAATTGGTAGCAAACTTCTCAATGGAAATGGGAAAACGATCAAGCAATGAAGATAATCAAGGCCACAAAGTCAACCACTTTTTCAACTGATAAAATGTTCTCTGTTGAAAGCAGGTCTGTTTAATTATGCAAGAAGAAGGTACAACTCAAAGAAGTGAAGTACGCAAGCATTGAAATGGCGTTGGAACACATAAAAAGGGGAGTTTCTTTTTAGAGCTTTATCTTATGAATTTGTTGGTGGTTAAAAAGAAAGCCTAAAAGAAGGCCCAAAAAGAAGAATAAAAGAGAAAAGAAAATGAAAACTCCAAAAAAGAGAATCAAATCATATCGGTCCAATATCTGTTTGGACCCCGGTCGAAAAACCGAGGGTCTTTCCGGCCGAAAGCCGTGAAACTTTTATCCCCGGTCGAAAACCGAGGATCTCCCCAGCAAAAAGCTGCGGAGCCATTTACTTTTACCCCGGCCAAAAACCGAGGATCCGACGGCAAAAAAACCGTTAGATATTGTTTGAATTCGGCCAAAAAGCGCGTGAAACTTTTATCCCGGTCGAAAACCGAGGATCTCCCAGTCAAAAAACTGCGGAGCTATTTACTTTTACCCCGGCCAAAAAATCGAGGATCCGACGGCCAAAAAACCGTTAGATATTGTTTGAATTCGGCCGGAAAGCCGTGAAACTTTTATCCCCGGTCGAAACGAGGATCTCCCAGATCAAAAAGCTGCGGGCCATTTACTTTACCCGACCAAAAAGCGAGGGTCCGACGGCCAAAAACCGTTAGACATTGTTTGAATTCCGGCCAAAAAGCCGTGAAACTTTTTATCCCGGTCAGAAAACCGAGGATCTCCCAGTCAGAAAACTGCGGAGCCATTTACTTTTACCCGGCCAAAAAACCGAGGATCTGACGGCCAAAAAACCGTTAGATATTGTTTGAATTCCGGCCAGAAATCCGTGAAACGTTTATCCCCGGTCAGAAAACCGAGGATCTCCCAGTCAGAAAACTACGGAGCCATTTACTTTTACCCGGCCAAAAAAACCGTTAGATCTTGTTTGAATTCCGGCCAGAAAGCCGTGAAACTTTTATCCCCGGTTAGAAAACCGAGGATCTCCCAGTCAAGAAAACTGCGGAGCCATTTATTTTAACCTCGGCCAAAAAACCGAGGGTCTTGTGGCCAGAAAACCGTTAGACATTGTTTGAATTCAGGCCAGAAAGCCGTGAAACTTTTATCCCTGGTCAGAAAACCGAGGATCACCCAGTCAGAAAACTGCGGAGCCATTTAGTTTATCCCCGGCCAAAAACCGAGGGTCTAGCGGCCAAAAAACCGTTAGACATTGTTTGAATTCCGGCCAGAAAGCCGTGAAACTCTTCTTCAAAATCCCGGTCCGAAAGCCGTGGAACGTTTATTTGTGAAATTGTGATTTTCTTACCCAATACCAAAGAGTCTTTTTAATCGCTTTCTGTGTCACAACTAACTCACGAAATTTTCCTAGCAAAACTGGGGCAGAAAAATTTCGTTCGTTTGTTTGTTTTGTTGTCTAAATAGGTTTGACCTCGGGACGCGAGGATCGAGATAACCTACAAATGGAACATCAATCCAGAGTGAAGAAAAGAAGAAAAGAACCAAAAGAAAAGAGTTCAAATGTTGGAGTAAACAAAGGCACGGATTGCTCAGAAGATGATTGAAGTAACAAGCTCCGCCGACTCTGCTTCACTCAATGTTACAGAAAATAAACAAGAACGTACAGTTTGTTGAGTATCAAGATTCAGATCGAGGTCTACAGCAAATCAGCTAAGATTCAAGATCAAGTTTTCAAGAGAATCATAGATAGGAATCTTGTAACTCATTAGTTTGATAGCATAGCTAGTTTAGCTTTAATTTCTCTTTCGGTGTAATAAGGAGGTCAGTAAGCAGTAAGCAGCGACAGCAGCAACAATAGCAACAGTAACAGCAAAGTGTCAGTCCACCAAAACTTCCTGAACTACATTGACCTGATTCCTGTTTAGCCCAGGATATGTAGGAGGCCTCTCGAAGCGAAGGCTCGGTCAAGATGTTTTCAAAATGCTTCACACGGAGTGCTCGGACGGGCAAAAATCGCTCGTATTAGCTCATTATCTTTGCACGAAAACTCTTCGAGTTTACACGCAAAGATGGGTAGCTGTGAGCACGTGATTTTTGCCCTACATGAGAATTACTCCCAAAAATTCAAAAATAAAATAGTTTTGTTTTGTGCGTAATTTTTGTGATTTTTGTGTTATTTTTTATTATTTTTGCATTTTTTGTTTTTTGTGTGCGCATGTCTATTGTTTAAATTAATATAAAATACAAAATGTTTGCATTTCCATGTAAATTCATGTTTGTAATTTAGAGTAATTAAGTTTGTTTTACGAAAATGGAAAAAATAACAAAAACATTATTATGTATTTTTTGTATTTTTACCATTTATTGTCCAATTGTGTGATTTTATTTTATTTTTGGTATTTAAATGTGTGTGTTTAATTGATGTTAGAGGTTAATTAATATTGATATGTTAATTTTGTTCTATAATTTAAATTAGGGTTTTAAAATTTAGTTTGAATTACTTTAGAAATTAAAATAAAGAAAAACAAAATCAAATGAAAGAAGAAAGAAAACGGATTGGGCCAGTTTTTAATCTTAAATCACAAGCCCAAATATTAAACCCTTACCCAGTCCAATACCCCCCTCATTTAATCCAAACCGTCAGATTGTTTGATCCAACGGTTTGGATTATTTGAACAATTTTCAATTACCCAAAACCCCCCAATACCTTCTCCCCCGCCTCATTACCCAAACAACCCACACCCCTTACATTCATCTCTCTCAACCAAACACCCCAAGAACCCTAGCTAGCCGCCGCCCTTTCCCTCGCCGGAAAATCCGGCGGCGCCGGTTCATTTTGCCACCATCTTAACACCAATTGACCATCTCGATACCCCCAATCCAAATCCATACACCATCTACTTCGAATCAATCCGGAGCTTCTCGAATCTTCATTTGAAGATTCGAGTCAAACTTGAACTAACACCAAACACTCCCAAATTGATACCACACCTTCGCCGGACCTCCCCCATGTCCATACCAAACTTGGTTCAGCTCAAATCTAACCGGAAACCGTCGAACCCCAAAACCCATGTCCAAGAACCCTAAAAACCGAAAAAAGAAATTTAATTCGCCGGATTTCATTGAATTGAGGTCTAATAGACCTTAATTGATATGTTTTCACTTGGAAAACATTTCAATTAAGGTCCTTTCGACCTCGAATGACCCAAGCCCGAGCCGCCGAGTCTCCATTTCTTTTGCTTCGAAGGTATTTCTTATTTCTTCTCTGTTTTTGTTTAATTATACTCGTCGCTTTATTAGTTTTCGATTGTTGTTGATTTTGTTATGATTCGGCTGCCAATTCTCTTTTTCCTCATCTCTTTGGGACCTTTTTATTTGGTCGATCTGTTATTTGTTATTCTTCGCTGTCAACGGGTAATTGTAAGTCGAATTCACTTCGTTGTTAATATCGTCAATTTGTTTGATGTTGAAATCAAAAGGTGTTTCCCGAAATTTGTATTGTCACTGTTTGTCGGCTATTGGTTATCGATTGCACATATCGCAATCGGCTAATCGAATGTTGTCAAATACGTGTTCGCGTCGATTAGTGTCGTCGAACAATTAGTTTTGTATTCCCCGACACTTGGCCGAGAGTCCTTAATTCACTGCTTTTACAATTGTTTGGTCATCAAATGTACATGCCGTAATCGTTTAATCGAATGTTCGTCGATTTAGTTTTGTAGGTTTGTTGTTATCACTATGGGATATAAATTGATCCCTATTTGTGCCCATAATCTGTCACGACCCCAAATCCGGTCGTGATGGCGCCCAGCACATTGCTAAGCCAGCCTGACCAATCAATATCAACAACGGAGCTAGAAGCTCTCTTTAACCCATTTAAGCATTTCAAAATATGAAACAATAGTAATATTTATACCAACAACGGGGAGACCAAGTCCCAAAATATACTAACTCCCATAGACCGAAGGGTCAAGAGTCATGAGCCTCTACTGAACGTAAGTGTATAAAGGTTTACAAAAATACCAAGTGCGGAAAGAAATGTCGATACTAAATCAAAAGACAGTAGGAAGGAATATCGGGTCCTGCGGACTCTGCAGCTACCTCGTATATCCCGCAGATGTCGCCTCGCACAGCTACTGGATCACTGCTGAGAGGTACCTGGATCTGCACACAAGGTGCAGGGAGTAAAATGAGTACTGCCAGACTCAATGGTAATAAACAAGGGTAAGACAACGCAGATAAGATGTCACGACCCCAAATCCGGTCGTGATGGCGCCCAACACACTGCTAGGCCAGCCCGACCAATCAACAATACCCACGGAGCCACAAGCTCACTTTATCCAATTTAAGCACAACAGTGATAGATATATTTAAAACAGGGAACCAAGTCCCAACATGTGCCAACTCCCATAGACCGAAGGGTCAAGAGTCATGAGCCTCTACAGAGTATACAAAGTGTAAATAGTGAATATAACTGTGCACAAGTGTGGGATGATCAGAACAAAATACAGACAAACTGGAGAATCAGGTCCTGCGAACGCTGGCAGCTACCTCGACCGTCCAAAAGCACTCCCGAGCCGCAATAGAATCAGCCCTTCTGTGATGTACCTGAATCTGCACACAAGGTGCAGGGAGTCGGGTGTGAGTACTTCCAACTCAGCAGTAATAAAAGTAAATAATGCTGAAGGGAAGAAAACCACGATAGGCACTATCTCATGCTACACAATACGGAACTATCTTTTTATTCCTTTCAAGCATATGTGAGTAGATTATTTAGAAATCTCAATTTTAGCTACTTTATTTCATAATAATATACCAATACCTGGATAAAATCTCAAGTAGTGCAAGTCCGCACTCAAATCAGCCCCTCGGGCTCAGCACTCCTTATCAATTTACACCAGGAGATCTGGTCAATAAGGCAACTAATGCATGTGTGCCAGTAATGTATGAGTGCTAAATGTTATGCCACGTAGTACACGTAAACCAATGTATGTATGCCATGCAATGCATATGACCGCTACGGCGCGTAGCCGATCCAATTTGGGTACCCGTGCTCACTGTGGGGGTTCAGACTCCGGAGGGGCTCCTACAGCCCAAGCACAATATTAATATCACACCTGCTGCGCGCGCGCAGCCCGATCCGTATACCACTGCGGCGTGCAGTCCGATCCATGCATGTGTATGCATATGCTCACATAAAATGTCATGCCCTAACATATGGCCCTCGGCCCCAATCAGTCTAACAAATAATCAAGAAAAGCCCTACGGGCAACAATATCACATTAGCTCACAGCTAAAATATTATTAAGACCTTGTTCAAGTTTTTTCATAACCTTATAAGAATGCTAAATAGCAAAAATACCATTTAAAACCTTAAATTAGAATAAAATATGCACAGTGTTATCAAAACAGTGATACCAATCCCCGAAGGACTCAAATAATTGGCACGAAGTCCAAACATGATAATTAGTCCAATTCACTTCAACAATTAGGAGTTATTATTTATTACGCGGGACGGACCAAGTCACAATCCCCAATGGTGCTCTACCCCACGCCCGTATCCGGCGTGCAAGTCACCTCAACACAGCACTAAGATGTGCAAGTCCGGGGTTTACTAACCCTCAGGACATCATTTACAAGAATTACCCACCTGAACCGACGAAAGCTCATGCCCGCGATGCCTTAGCTCCTCGAACCAGCATCCACGCACGTCAAAACTAGCACAAATTAGCACAAATATATCAAAATAGGCTAATGGAACATAACCCAATCGAAAGAACTCCAAAAATATCAAAAATCACGAAATTGGCAAAAACCCGAGCCCCGGGCCCACATCTCGAAAAATCTTGAAACTCATATTTCCAGAACCCTCGTCCCGCCACGAGTCCGTACATATAAAATCTACTAAAATCGGAGTTCAAATGGCCTTCCAAAACTAAAAATCCCGTTTTCAATATCTAGGCCACATTTCTTCAAGATTTCAACCCAATATCATGAAGATTGATGTTAATTCTACCATAAAATGATGTTTTTTAGTCAAGAATCTTACCTCCGACGAATACCCGATGATTTCTCAGTGTTCTCCTCGAGTTTTCTTCTCTCTATGGCTCAAAATTGTGTTTTGGGTATAAGAACCCGTGAGCCCTCTGTTCTGCAATTAAACTCACTGCCAGACGATTTTACTCTACGCGTTCGCGATGCACCTCACGCGAACGCGGTGGCCTGTTTGATTACTTCATCGCGAACGCGACGCCTTATCACGCGTCCGCGAAGATCATTTCCCCAGCTGCCGGATTTCTTCTACGCGAACGCGTCTACGCTTCACGCGTACGCGATGGTCTCCATCTTTCTCCTACGCGAACGCGGCCTTATTCCACGCGAACGCGATGCGTTCCAACTTCATCTTACGCGAACGCGTTACCATCCCACGCGAACGCGATGACCAATATGCCCCAGCCTACGCGGACGCTGGCCTTGCCCTCGCGAACGCGATGGCTTAATTGTTTGCACAGTGGTCTGCAAATTTACAGCAGACTTCCAAGTTCCAAAAATGCCGGATGATGGTCCGGATTCACCCCTAGGCCCCAGGACCCCAACGAAAACCACCAACATACTCCAAAACACGATACGGACTTGTTCCAATCATAAAAACACCATCTTAAACATCAAAATCACCAATTACACACGGATTCAAGCTTATGTTTCTTCAAAACTTCTGAATTACACATTCAATCAAAAACCCGACCAAACGACGTCCGAATGACCTGAAATTTTGCAGGCATATCCAAAATCACCTAACGGAGCTACTGCAACTGTCGGAATTCCATTCCGACTCCCGGATCAAAATCTCACCTATCGATCGGATTTCGCCAAAATTCAACCTTAGCCAATTCAAGCCTATTTCTACACCGGATCTCCAAATTCAATTCCGATCGCTCTCCTAGCTCACAAATGATCCCTCGAAACTAGTCGAATCATCAGAATCCGATTCCGAGCATTCTAACTCAATAGTCAACTCTAGGTTGACTTTCCATATTCAAACTTCCTTCAAACATGCTATTTGCTTCATTTTTTATTCAATTCACTCCTAACTCACCCGATAGGTTCTAACACTGATATAGAAGCATAAGATATGTTAATGCAAGGTAACGGGGTGGAAATTCCCGTAACGACGGGCCGGGTCGTTACATAAGAAATCCGCAATAAAGCACTATGTAAAACTATAATCAGCTACCCTGTCATAGAATCAATATTCACTGTACCTGTACCAACAAAATACCAATAAATAGCATAACAGCTAGCAGATGTAGCTAAATGCAATGCAATGCATGATATGACCGCTACGGCGCGTAGCCCGACACCCAATCAATATAACTCAATTTACATCAAAATTCCCAAAGTTGCCAAAATCCGACTTTCGGTACGCTTGTCGAAAAATTACAAAAGTCACATATTCGGAAACCCTCATCTCGATACGAGTCTAAGCATATCAATTTTACCAAATTCGGACTCCATTTGCCCATTCAAAACCTTGATTTTCTAAAGTTCAAGCCTAGGGCTAAATCCTCCATAAATTACCCAAATTCCTCCATTTTCATGATATAATTGCATAATATTACCAATACTAATCATAGTTTAAGTCCATAGTTGATTACCTGATGATTCCCTTGAATTTCTCTTCAAAATCGCCCAAATCGCCTCTAAAGCCGAGACCCAAATGTGTGAAATGTTTCTGAAATTTTTCTAACTTCTGATACACTTAACTCACAGCGATTTTTGCTTCTGCGGATAAAATTCCGCCCCTGCGGAACCGCTTCTGCGACCTTTTGGTCGCTTCTGCGAACCCAGGCCCTTTTGGCCATTTCCGCACCAGCGATCAAGGGACCGCCCCTGCGCATCCGCTTCTGCGGAAATAAGTCCGCTTCTGCGGAATGATCCGCTTCTGCGACCAAGAGTCCGCTTCAGCGGACTCGCCTATGCGATCAAACATCCGCTTCTGCGGATCTCCCCATCGCGCCTCGGGACCGCTTCTGCGGTCGCCCTCTCGCACCAGCGAGCCGCTCCTGCGGACCAGGCTCCGCTCCAGCGGTCGCCTCCGCTTCGCGCCTTCTTGTCCGCTCTCTGCGGACTCGCTCCTGCGCTCCCATTTCCGCAGGAGCGGAAACAACAGAACAGACTCAAAAACCTGCAATTTTCCACATTTTCTCCCGTTTAACCATCCGGAATCACCCCGAGGCCCCCGGGACCCCAACGAAAACCACCAACATACCCCAAAACACGATACGAACTTGTTCAAATCATAACAACACCATCCTAAACATTAAAATCACCAATTACACACGGATTCAAGCCTAAATTCCTTCAAACATTCCGAATTACACAATCAATCAAAAACCCGACCAAACGACGTCCGAATGACCTGAAATTTTGCAGGAGGCACATCCAAAATCACCTAACGGAGCTACTGCAACTGTCGGAATTCCATTCCGACCCGCGGATCAAATTCTCACCCACCGTTCGGATTTCGCCAAAATTCAACCTTAGCCAATTCAAGCCTATTTCTACACCGGGCCTCCAAATTAAATTCCGATCGCTCCCCTAAGTCACAAATCACCTCCCGGAACTAACCGAATCATCAGAATTCGATTCCGATCCCTCTAACCAAATAGTCAACTCCGGGTTGACTTTCCTTATTCAAGTTTCCTTCAAAAAGGCTATATGCCTCATTTTCAATCCAATTCACTCCTAACTCACCCGATAGACTCTAACACTGATATAAAAGCATAAAACATACAATTTCAACATAACGGGGTGGTAATTCCCGTGACGACGGGTCGGGTCGTCACATAATCACTGTTGGACAGAAGTTGGATTGCCTGTGAAGTTTGTTATTTGTTTAATCTATATAAGTATTCAGAAACTAAGCTTTAGGGTGCATTGCACATGGAGTGAGTTGCTGGAACTGCTGGACAGCAGTATATTCCAGTGGCTTTGCCTTTAGTTAGTTGTTTAATTGTCAAAACCCATAACTAGACATGAGGTTAATGATGAAAGGATTAAGGGATGCACATGGGAAGGAATGAACAAGCTGAAAAAGTGAACTTTTGGAATTTTAAAAGAACTCTGTTTTGTCTATAAAGGAAGAAGAAAAACAGAACTGAACACACATTGATATACAGAGAAAACACACACACATTGAGAACAGATTCAGAACAGAACACTCACTGGAAGAACACTAGAACACACACTTTGAAAACTGCCGCTGGTTCACTTTAAACTCTCTGTTTGGCTTAAACCATTCCTGGAACTTCCTGTTATCTTTGGTCATTTGTTTCTTCAAGCTGTTGTTGGAATTTGGGTGTCACTGTTGTTCGTTTGCTGCTGTTATTGTATTGACTTTGCTTGGTCGTTGCTGGTACTGATTACTGCTGTTACTGCTACCAAATTTTGTTGATGGCCTTCTCCTTCATTTGTAAAACATTTCCAGGTATACATTTTTACGATCCCGGTGTTGTGAAATGAAATGAAGTATGAAACGAAGTTCTGTTGCTGCATTTCCTCTCTAATAGCCACTTTGTTTGTTAATTTCGATTAATCAATCGTTGTTTTAATTTTAGTTTTTTTGATTTGGTTTGAGTTATAGTTAACAGAGATTTGCTTAGTTAGGATTATCTCCAGTTAATATAAGTTTGTGAAAACTAGACTGGAAATTGGATTGTATAACGGGTATTAGTTATAGTTTATGTACAAAATTTGGATTTCTATAATGGTGAGAGGCTATATCAGGACCGTTTGGAGTTAATCCGGGCAGATTAAATCCGAATTTAAGATTGTTCATTCCATGATAGTGATTTAAGTCCCGTGCAAAATCACATGATGATCACATTTGAAAGTAAAATCGAGTTGTTTGTAGTGTCCATTCGAGCTCGTTTGAATTAATTAGTTGTTGGTGCTATTATGTTTCCGTTTTACTTTAATAACACCCGTGAATCCATCAGTGAACGTTAACCTCCTTGAATAACAATTGTTGAACATTTTCGAATTTTGTAACTAAAAATAGTTAGGTTGATATAATTATAAATAAACTCATTTTATTTAAGAATGATAGGTTTTCACTTTAAAGTATTTTGATAGTCTAGTTGAATATTTGAATTGATTCATTTTTAAAAGTTTGAACTCATTTTCTTTTGTGATGAAAACCTTGCATTATCATTAGTATTTTAAAATAAACTGAACAAGTTTTCTCCAAAAGGGACGACATTTGTGGTTTAACTTAATTATTAAGAGATATATACCGGAGTCGGGTTAATGGAAAGGTAAAATTTAGAGATTAAAGTGTTCATTTTATATAGGGTACTAAATGGAATAAAAGGGGACGAAATTTTAATTTTACTTGGAGCAAATAATTTTTTTATTATTTATTATTCATTTATTGATAGTTCAAATATGTTTAAATCAAGATACTCTTCTTCAAAATTAATAGAGCGATATAAAATTTAACTAAAGCATATTAATTTATAAACATGTTAAAATCAGATAATTTTTAGCCATTTATAATAATTGAAGCGACCGTGCTAGAACCACGGGATCCGGGGGTGCCTAACACCTTCCCTCGGGTCAACAGAATTCCTTACTTAGAATTTCTGGTTCGCAGACTTCATTGGAAAGTCGAAATTTCCTCGATTCGGGATTTAAATAAATTGGTGACTTGGGACACCTTAATTTATTCCAAGTGGCGACTCTGAAATAAATAGAATAATCACGTTTCGAATATTGTCACTTAAATTGGAAAAACTCCCTTGCGCATCTACCTCCCGGGGTAGGGGGCGCGCCAAAAGGAGGTGTGACACTCACTTGCCACGTGGAGTTTTCTACATATGTGGCATTAATTTGAAAAATAAAATATATTTTTACCTTTTTAAGAATATAACTTTTTTAGATAAATTTTTTCGAATAAAACTTGGATTACATTATTTTTTTTAGTAACTAACTTTTGTATTAATCACCTTTGAAACTTTACAAAGCCTTAGCTAACCACATCATAGTTAGCTATCTCAAAAGAAAATAAAACTCTATCTATATTCCTCACTATTATTATATACAAGAGGATCTCATCTAACTAAACTTCTTAACATCTAGAATGTAAAGTTTTGCACCAGTACTTGGACTCTACTAGCTCTAACATGACAAGTATAGACAATTTCTTTTACAATTGCTTCCCAGCTTCTAGCCTACTTTTCAAACACTCTATTGTTCCTTTCTATCCATATAGCATAGATACACTCTACATATACCAATTTAAATATTTTAGCTTGTTGTGATTTCCCTTTAGCACTTTTGATAACCCAGTTAGCATGCAGGTTCCATTCATCTGGTGCTTGCAGTCATTGCAACCATTTATGCAGTCTCTTCTATATAGTTTTAGCATAGTCATATTCCACAAACAAATGTTCTCTAGTTTTCAATTCTGCTTGGAATAAGAGCAAGTATTGTCTACAATTATACCCCATCTTATTAGTCTATTTGTTGTTGCCAATCTCCTATGTAATACTAACTACATTATAAAGCTTGCTTTTGGCATTGCATCATTTTTTTAACATAAGGCATTTCCAGGATACTGGCCTCATTTCAGGGAGTAGTTTGTAGTAGATAGCATTTGTCAAACTCCTTGTGGTCTGATTTACAGGGATCAACTGCAATTCATTTTTCAAATTCCAATATCTTTCTAGGAATTCAGCTTGCTTGTGTTGGAACTGTTACTTTCAGTATTGGCTTTCCTTTAATGTAGTAAGTGTGGATCCATCTAATCGACAACTTGTCTTATTTATGAGCAATATCCCAACATGTCTTGATTTGAGTTGCTTTATTCCATAATTTTATGTTGCCTATTCCACCCATAGACTTAGGCATACATACTATATCCCATGCTATCAAGGATTTCTTAGTAATTGAATTGATGTCTGACCACACATAACTTTTGCAATTGTCATCTATAATCTTCAAACTTTAGCAGAGATAGGGAATAGTTGAGCCCAATATCCTTGCATACTAAACAAAACTGATTTCAATAACTGTGTTTTCCCTGTATATAATAGTTCCTTTGATGTCCAATAGGTGATTCTGGCTATTATTTATTCTATCAAAGGCACTGCACCATAGAAATCTTCTTTATCGATAAAGGCACTCCAAGTATTTAAAAGGAAGGCTCCTAGGGATAAAACCCAAGTGTTTCAGGATATTTTCCTGTTCTTCCTTCTTAACTCCTCCAAAATACACACAGCTCTTCCCAAGATTAGCTTGTAGTCCTGAGGTTGTAGAGAAGGTTCTGAAACAGTCATAAAGTGTAGAGATAGAGGGCAAATTTTCTTTGGCAAACATCAGTAGATCATCTGCAAAAATTAAGTGTGTTACACCTAATTTTGCACATTTTGAATGAAATTGATATCTCTTATCCTCTTTCAATTCATTGAGCAGCCTACTCAAGTACTCTATAGCTATTGCAAATAGAAAAAGAGATATTAGATCTCCTTGTATAAGTCCCCTAGTTGTATTAAAGGGCTTACTCTGCTCTCCATTGATCACTACAGTATAGTTCACAGTTTGCACACATTCTATTATCCACAAAACAAATTGGTTAGGAAAATCAAGCTCAGTTAGCATATGTCTCACAAAAGGTCATTCAACAGAGTCATATGTTTTTTGTAGATCAATTTTTATCATGTACCTAGCTGATAAATTCTTCCTTGTATAGTCTTTAACTAACTCGTGGGCAAGGAATATGTTGTTAGTTATTTTCCTCCCTAGAACAAAACCAGCCTGAGCTTCACTTATAATGCCTAGCATCACTTCTTGCATTCTGGAGGCAAAAATGTCATGGTCCAAACCTCGCACTGGTCGTGATGGCGCCTTTCGTGAAGACAAGGTCAGCCAACTAACCCAACTCGTCTCTTTCAAAAATAGTTAAGGATAAATGAACAGTAAAATATGACTTAATAATATTAATTAACGAAATTACAACCCAACACACCCTAACCGGGATGTCACAAGTCACGAGCATCTATCTGAATAAAATCCACTACAAGGCCTAAAACATACAAAACCGAGATAACGAACAAAAGAGAGAAACATGGTGCTGCGAACGGTGGCAGTCACCTCCTTAACTCATGTAACTCTGCTTCTGATCGGTCAAAACCCACTACCAGGTGAATAGATATGTGCATCTGCACACAAGGTACAGGGAGTAAAGTGAGTAATCCAACTCAGTAATAAATAAAAGTAAATAACAACTGAGCAGTAAGAAATCACATAATGCAAACTATCATGTTGTATAGAAGCAAGGTACAATCCTTTGAGAAAATAGTGAAACTGTGAAATCTTTGGAAATATCTTGGCTCAGTTTAAATCTCTTTTGAAAATGACCTATTCAACAGAT
>JASVEL010013978.1:0-91843 GCA_032618575.1 Nicotiana noctiflora
GTTTTGGTTCATAAGAAAATGGGAGTTTTGTGACGATCAAGCATCTAGTCCGAGGAGCATGTCATGTTGGTTAAAGTCAGCGTATACCTCAGATAAGTCCTTCTTTTCTCCCTCGAAAGGGACTCCTCTATCTTTGATACGTTTTTCCATTCTTTGATTCATTCTTCTTCTTTGAATCCCTTTCGGTTTAATTTTAATTCTGAAAATATTACAAAGGAAGGTGACAGGACCGGTTTTACAGGACTCCGCCTGGTAAAGAAGAAAAGAAAAACAGCCTCAGTGGTGTGTTGTTACAATCCACGATTGGATCGTAATGATCGATTGTTTCCAAAGGAAAAGAGTTTTAGAAAGGAAACGGAAATCAAAGGCTAAGGTCTTAGAAGAGACGGAATAAGGCAGAAGGATGGAACCTACACGGAAAATCCCCATGGAATTCTGGGAATGAACCCGGTCAAGTTCGAAAGGAAGTCACCCCAAAGACAATTGGTAGCAAACTTCTCAATGGAAATGGGGAAACGATCAAGCAATGAAGATAACCAAGGCCGCAAAGCCAACCACTTTTTCAACTGATAAAATGTTCTTTGTTGAAAGCAGGTCTGTTTAATTGTGCAAGAAGAAGGTACCACTCAAATAAGTGAAATACGCAAGCTTTGAAATGGCTTTGGAACAAGGAAAACACATAAAAAGGTAAGTTTCTTTTTAGAGATTTATCCTATGCATTTGTTGATGTTTAAAAAGAACGCCTAAAAGAAGGCCAAAAAAAAGAATGAAAGAAAAGAAAATGAAAACTCCGAAAAAGAGAATCAAATCATATCAGTCCAATATCTGTTTGGACCCCGGTCAGAAAAACCGAGGGTCTTTCCGGCCAGAAAGCCGTGAAACTTTTATCCCCGGTCAGAAAACCGAGGATCTCCCAGTCAGAAAACTGCGGAGCCATTTACTTTTACCCCGGCCAAAAAACCGAGGATCTGACGGCCAAAAAACCGTTAGATATTGTTTGAATTCCGGCCAGAAAGCCGTGAAACTTTTATCCCCGGTCAGAAAACCGAGGATCTCCCGATCAAAAAACTGCGGAGCCATTTACTTTTACCCCGGCCAAAAAACCGAGGATCCGACGGCCAAAAAACCGTTAGATATTGTTTGAATTCCGACCAGAAAGCCGTGAAACTTTTATCCCGGTCAGAAAACCGAGGATCTCCCCAGTCAAAAAACTGCAGAGCCATTTACTTTTACCCCGGCCAAAAAACCGAGGATCCGACGGCCAAAAAACCGTTAGATATTGTTTGAATTCCGGCCGAAAGCCGTGAAACTTTTATCCCGGTCAGAAAACCGAGGATCTCCCCAGTCAGAAAACTGCGGAGCCATTTACTTTTACCCCGGCCAAAAAACCGAGGATCCGACGGCCAAAAAACCGTTAGATATTGTTTGAATTCCGGCCAGAAAGCCGTGAAACTTTTATCCCGGTCAGAAAACCGAGGATCTCCCAGTCAGCCAGTCAAAAAAACTGCGGAGCCATTTACTTTTACCCCGGCCAAAAAACCGAGGATCTGACGGCCAAAAAACCGTTAGATATTGTTTGAATTCCGGCCAGAAAGCCGTGAAACTTTTATCCCCGGTCAGAAAACCGAGGATCTCCCCAGTCAGAAAACTGCGGAGCCATTTACTTTTACCCCGGCCAAAAAACCGAGGATCTGACGGCCAAAAAACCGTTAGATATTGTTTGAATTCCGGCCAGAAAGCCGTGAAACTTTTATCCCCGGTCAAAAACCGAGGATCTCCCCAATCAGAAAACTGCAGAGCCATTTACTTTTAACCCCGGCCAAAAACCGAGGGTCTAGCGGCCAAAAATCGTTAAACATTGTTTGAATTCCGGCCAGAAAGTCGTGAAGCTCTTCTTCAAAATCCCGGCCAGAAAGCCGTGGAACATTTATTTGTGAAATTGTGATTTTCTTACCCAATACCAAAGAGTCTTTTAATCGCTCTCTGTGTCACAACTAACTCACGAAATTTTCCTAGCAAAACTGGGGCAGAAAAATTTCGTTCGTTTGTTTGTTTTGTTGTCTAAATAGGTTTGACCTCGGGACGCAAGGATCGAGATAACCTACAAATGGAACACCAATCCAGAGTGAAGAAAAGAAGAAAAGAACCAAAAGAAAAGAGTTCAAATGTTGGAGTAAACAAAGGCACGATTGCTCAGAAGATGATTGAAGTAACAAGCTCCGCCGACTCCGTTTCACTCAATGTTACAGAAATAAACAAGCACGTACAGCTTGCGGAGCATCAAGATTCAGATCGAGGTCTACAACGAATCAGCTAAGATTCAAGATCAAGTTTTCAAGAGAATCATAGATAGGAATCTTGTAACTCGTAGTTTGATAGCATAGCTAGTTCAGCTTTAAATTCTTTTGGTGTAAATAAGGAGGTCAAGTAAGCAGTAAGCAGCAACAGCAGCAACGACAGCAACAGTAACAGCAAAGTGTCAGTCCACGTTGGTCCCAGCTACCAAAACTTCCCGAACTACATTGACCTGATTCCTGTTTAGCCCGGGATATGTAGGAGGCCTCCGAAGCAAAGGCTCGGTCAAACTCTTTCAAAATGCTTCCCACGGAGTATTCAAACGGGCAAAAATCGCTCGTATTTGCTCATTTATCTTTGCATGAAGAACTTCCTGCAATTTTGAATTTGTTATTGTGAGCACGTGATTTTTGCCTAAACATGAATTACTCCCACAAAATCAAAACAAAAATGGTCTATTTTATGGTGTGTATTTTTGTGAGATTGTGTGTTAAATTGATGTTTGTGTTGTGTTTACATTTTTTTTTGAGTTGTATTTTTTAGAGTAATTAAGTTTGTTTTTGAGAATATAATAAATAAAATATATATATATATATATATATATATATATATGTATATATATATATATATATATATATATATATATATATATATATATATATATATATATATATAACGCGCTTTACATTTTAGCATTTAAAGGTCTGGCTTGTGTGATCTACTTTAATTAGTATTTTTTTAGGTTGATATTTGTTAGTATAACTAGTAATAGTATAATTTGATTTTTGTAGTGTAATTAGAATTTATTTTAATAAATTGAGAATTAAAATTAAAAGAGAAGAGAAAAGGAAATATTTAAGAGGAAAATCTGATTTGGGCCAGTCTTTATTTAAAACACCTGGACCACATGTTTATTACCCAAAGACCTCTCCAAATTAACCCAAACCCAATCCAAACCCGCCCAACACCCTTGACCTGACCCAAGCCCAATAACCAAATGACCCCCCCCATTTCATTTTTGCTCATTCTATTCTTGAATACCCAAGAGAACAAAAATTAAAACCCTAGCCCCTCTCCTTTTTCTCCTACAGCCGGCGGCGTCCAACCAACCACCATCACCCCATAGCCGTCGTCGAGCAACTGCCGCCCGCCAGCCACCTACCCCCAGCCCATCGTCCATCCTCTCCAACCTTCATTACCCCGTCGCGACGACACAGCTACCTTCGCACCACCGCGACGACCCCAGCCACCATCGAACCGCCAACCTCCCCTGCCCGTCCCTTCTTTTTCTTCGACAACCAACGCCGACAGGCGCAAAATCAGCGACCCCTCGCCAGAATCGTTCTCCAAACCAAAGAACCCCAAATCGAGATTTCAAGAACCCTAGAATCCGAATTAGGGATTTTCGTTTGAATTCAAAAGGAATTGGGATCTAATAGACCTTAATTGGATTGTTTTTACTTAAAAAAAACATTTCAATTAAAGTCTTTTCGACCCCGAATGAACGAGACCCAAGTCGGCCGAGTCTCCATTTCTTTTGTTTCAAGGTATTTCTTTTTTCTTCTCTATTTTTGTTTAATTATACTCGTCGCTTTAGTAGTTTTTTGTTTGTTATTGATTTTTGTTGTGATTTCATCAATTCTCTGTTTTTCTTCATCTATTTGGGACCGTTTTATTTGGTCGATTTGTTGTTTCTGATTGATTGCTATGAATGATATTGCTATAAAATAAGAACTCGATTCGATACTTCGTCGAATAGCCAATTCTTCATTTTGGACTGTTCTAGCCGAGAATTTGCTTGATTCACTGTTTTGAGATTGATTATCGTAATTGATTGATTGTTGTTTGTTGATAAGTGTGTGTATTCGAGTCGATTATTGAAGTCGAATAACATTCTTGCTTCTTTCATTTGGATTTTTTTTTTCTTCTCTCGGCTTAAGTGCTAAAAAATGAAAACTTGTTCATCGATTGTGTGTTATTGATTGTGTTTGTTGTAATCGACTATACGAATGTCATCGATTAGGTTCGTAGGTTCATTTGTTAGAACATTAGAGCACAAATCCGGCATTGGCCGAGATTCCCTGATTCACTGTGTTTGCGTTTGTTTGAATGTCAATCATACATGTTGTGATCGATTTAACGAATGTCGTCGTTTAAATTCGCGATTGGTTGTTTGAAACCCCGGGCAGTGGTTCACTGTTGTTTGAATTGAACTGTTCTGCCTTGTTTGTTTGATTCTTTTGATAAGTTAGCTACTAATTTGGATATAGCTGTCTTAGTCTAGAGTTTGAAAGCCAAAAGCTGATTCAAAGAGTGCATTGCACATGAACTGGTTGTTTAAAACCTGCTGGACAGCAATGTTTTCCATCTCTATTGCACCTTTAGGATTTGATTAATTATAAATCCCACCTTTAGACAAATCAGGGTGGAATAATCAAAGAATGTGAGGATAATAATGAGTATTTTTAACTTTGTTAAGTGCTTGGTCAGTTGTTAGAATCAGGATGCACATGAGAGGGAATATACAGCTGAAAAAGGTTTGAAAAAGGGGAATAATAGGTGCTGGACAGATCTGAAACTGAAAAAGGAAGGGCTGTTGGTTGGGATCTGTAGGTTATAAAAGAGAACTCCCTGGAAAACAGTGAGGACACAGAAACAGACAGTGATATACTCTCTGATAATACTCTCTGATAGTAAACAACAGGATATACTCTCTGATAGTAAACAACAGTGATATACTCTCTGAAAACACACACACAGACATACTCTCTGGAATTCACACAATAGGCACACACTGTTTCACAAACACACTCACAGAGAGGACACAACTACATTTTAAAAGAAATCAGAACATTCAATTGATTCTTTGTTCTTTGTTCTCTTTCGAATTTTGAGTGTTCAGTTCTTTGGAGATCATTCGTTGTTTTTCTGTTTGGTTCACAAATTGATTTTGGGTCGTTGCCTGGATTCTGTTTCTGTCTAAGTTTGGGGTTTTTGAGTTGTACTGGAGTTTCAAGTGTTACTGTTGTTGCTTGTTTGTTGCTGCCAACTGTTGTTTTTCTTCACTTGCTGTTGCCGACCTTTTCTTTTGCTCTATTTCAATTCAAATCCCAGGTATTTCATCCTCTATAATGCTTTGAAGTTTTTCACTCAATGTACCTGAATCATTTAGGAATCAACTGAAGAAACTACTGTTATCATTTTTAATTTTCCTCTGTATTGCATCTTTGTTTAATCAGTTACTGCAGTCATAGATTTTCGGAATACATCAAGTCACCATTAGAAATTCCGGAGTTTTGTTTTAGTAATTAGATTAAAGGGACTTTGGGTTATTGGTTAGTAATTTTTAGAACCGGATTCAATTTTGTGATATACATTTGTTAGTTGTATAATGTATTTGTACGGATTGAGATTTCCCTTGATATGTTAAATTGGTAATTTGTTAAAGTCAATTAATTTAAGCATGTTTAAGGTATTAATTTGGTTGATGTTAATTATTAATGCAAGGTATTTTGAATCATTTTTGAATTTCTTCACTTGATTTCCCTTGAAATCTGTTTATACTTAAGTAGACAAGATAAGTTAGCCCGGGTTTTAGATGCCAATGTTAGATCGATTTTAATCGCATAGTCTTGCTTTCGCTAATTAACATCGGATTAAGGATAGTAAACAATCTTACTTTTTAATAATTGGATCAAGGTGAATTATTTCTATTTCGCATATTTTGATCAATTTTCCGTTAGCTTATATCTTGTCGTTCAATCTCCGGCCATAAATCAAAGCTAGGAAATAATATATCATTTGGTATGATTCTTTAATTGGAAATAATTTTAAGGGATACACTGTTAAGTAAATTGATTTTTTTTGGGTTAGTTTTACGATGGTTTTAATCGGCATAGTTTCAAATAAATAATCCGGATACTTTTTTTATATTCACCTATCTGTCAAAAAGTCCGAGTCTATGTTGCAATTAGTCTTTCTTTTGGCATGGTTTCAAATTAATATAGCGGTTTAAAAGATTTAATTGGAGCATATAATTTGTAAACATGTATAAAATCAGGTATTTTTAGCCATTTATAATAATTGAAGCGACCGTGCTAGAACCACGGGATCCGGGGGTGCCTAACACCTTCCCTCGGGTCAACAGAATTCCTTACTTAGAATTTCTGGTCCGCGGACTTCATTTGAAAAGTCGTAATTTTCCTCGATTCGGGATTTAAATAAATCGGTGACTTGGGACACCTTAATTTATTCCAAGTGGCGACTATGAAATAAATAAAATAATCCCGTTTCGAATATTGTCACTTAAATTGGAAAAACTCCCTTGCGCTCCTACCCCCGGGGTAGCGGGCACGCCAAAAGGAGGTGTGACAATGCCAGAAAATTTCCACGAGTTATGTCGGGAAAGTCATCGGGTTATACCAGGAAAGGTCCCTGGGTTATGCCGGAAAAGGTCCATGGGTTATGCCGAAAAAAGGTTCACAGGTTATGCCAGGAATATCATCGGGTTATGCCGAAAAAGGTCATCAAGTTATGCCGAAAAGGTCCACAGGTTATGCCGGGATTTTGGAAAGAAAAAGGCTCCTTAGGTTATGCTAGGGAGATCCTTGGTTTTTAGCCGAAATTTGGAAAGACAAAGCTCCTTGCTACCATGATTTGCTTTTCTTTTGGGATTTTCATTTTATTTTATTTTACTCTTTCTTCATTCTTCTCTAACTTTATTCTTATTTTCTTCTTTTATTTAGTAAAACGCATGAAAAAATTAGAGGAGAAGCTTCCCTTTCGGTTGATTCCCTTCTGCAAAGCTGTTTTAGCACTTGCACATTCTTTTTCTCTTCTAGGTTGTACCTGTCTTTTGTATGGTTGCCTGAATTACACCTGTTTTAGTTTTCCACAAAGGAAAAATTGTTTGTTTGAAATGATGGTTGGTTTTGTGGCCTTGATCATCTCAATTGCGTGATTCCAGTCTCATTTCCGTTGAGAACTTTGCTGCTTGCCGATCTTGAAGGGGAAATTCTTTCCAAACTTGACAAAACTCAAACTTCTAGGTCTTCATGATGACTTGCCCGTGTAGGCTCTGGCCTTTTTACTTTATCATGTTCTTAGGACCTTTGCCTTTGACTTTCTCTATTTTTTAATGTCTTTTACTTTGGAAACAATCAACCACCATGGTCAGTCGGGATTGGACTAACGCACCACTAAGGCTGGATATTTTCTTTGACTCTTGCCAGGCGGAGCCCTATGAAACCGATCCTACTACCTTTTCTTTGTAATTGTTACAGAAACAGAGTTAAACTGAAAGGGATTCAAAGAAAAGTATGCAAAAGGCAAGAATATGAGTTTAAAGAGAAGTGTCCCTTTCGGGGGAAAAGAAGGACTTATCGGGATTGTGTATGTTGGCTTCAAATG
Organism: Nicotiana noctiflora; assembly: GCA_032618575.1. NCBI lineage: Eukaryota > Viridiplantae > Streptophyta > Magnoliopsida > Solanales > Solanaceae > Nicotiana > Nicotiana noctiflora. The sequence continues at coordinate 7,705 of JASVEL010013978.1, forward strand.
AACATGACATGCTTTTTGGATTGGATGCCCGAAACTTCCCAGCTTCTCATGAAACCATTGATCTGCATTCCAAACGAGGGAACCTTGCCAAGAATTTTTTCGTGATGAGGTGTCTTCTTTTCGAGCCGACAGTGCCCTTTGCGGGTTTTCGCCAATCCACCTCTCTTATTTCTCTTCTCACCATTGCCCAATAGTGCTCTTTGCGAGTTTTCACTAAGTGGACTCTCTCATTTTTATTTTCTCTACTCCCCATCGCCTTATGATGCCCGAAGGTTTTCACCAATAAGACCCTCACATTTTATTTTTCTCACTTTGAATTGGGTAAGATTCCGACAATGATATTTTTACTTCCCTGCTTTTGTTAATTGATCGGAAGGACTTGGACAAGGTCTTTGGGTAAAAAGGATCTTGGGCGGGACTACAACTTTGGAGTCGTTTCAGCGGATTCATCTGCCCAGTTTTAGTTTTTGGGGAAATTGGGATTTTTGGTGTGGTGTGACTGAACCCAAGATAGAGGCTGCCTACGTATCCTTTCGGAATCAAGTCAGAACAATGTTCAAGCTATCATTTTTTTTGTTCAACGACGCTTTTGGATTCCAAAGAGGGTAGCCAAAAAAATGTAACCGGCTCAAAAGGGCTTGCAAAAAGGGTTCATAGTGTTTGGGTAGCGGGAATAAAAACCTTCATCATCTCAAAATGCACCATGACCTCGCCGAAGTAAACTCAGATATAGTACCTTTTGACTGCTTCCGCGTTCACAGCAAACTAGGCTAATTGTGGATTTCATAATTTTTCGAGAAGCGGGCCCGAGGCTCAGGTTTTGGCAACTTCGTATTTTTTGGTGTAATTCGAGTTATTTCGATTGGGTTATGTTCATTTAGCCTATTTTGATGTATTCCTATTGGTTTTGATCATATTCGGCACCCGTGAAAGTTGATTCTCGTGGCAAGGGCACTGCGGACTAGTTTTTGAGCCGGTTCGAGGTGAGTAATGGGTATGGATGATAACGTGATGATTTGAAACCCCGGTATATCACTATATGATGATGTATTGAGGCGAGACACATACTCTACTATGAGTGCGAGGTCGATTGTGATTGGCGTCGTGACAATTGACTATAACTTGGCTTGAATTACTTTTGGACAAACTATGATTTATTAGTTTTCATGTTTTATCTATCCGATTTTAATTATTAAAATATGAAATTAACTTTGAAATGAATCATGTGTGTGAATCCGTTTTGTTTATTGTGCCAAAATCATGTCATGCGTACGTGTATACAATTAATACTCTCTCTGTTTCAGTTTATGTGAACATGTTTGACTGGGCACAAAATTTAAGAAAAAATTATGACTTTTAGAATTTGTGGTACGTGTATACAATTAATAGCATTTTATTATACTAAGATTGTTTTGCCCAAAGTTGCGTGAAGCATACTTCGATTTTAGTTTTGGAAATAAAAATAATGTCACGCGAACATATACATAATCGCGATAAACTAATTAAAACGCGCCTAAAGCACTTTAACGGTGTTCATTATTCTTCCTAAACTTTGAGATTATTGTAAGGTCATGAATTATAGAATTACCTGTGGAAGAAGTGTATGATTTTAGATATTTGAATAAATAAATCATCATACACCAATACCCTACAACCCAACAATGGAAGCCCAAACTTATTAGGGTCCGAATCTTCCCAACTTAAAAGCAAATTTGAATACCATATTTTGAGAAACATGATTAAGCATATAGCATTTAAGTACTAATTTACATTATTATTTATAAAGTTTAAAGGCAAATAACTAAAAATTACATTAAATAAGATAAGAAGAATAGAGGAAAGAATAAACCTTCAATGCAAAATTTCCAATTAAATGAGTCTCAAGAACTTTTAGAACAACGTTTCTACCGCATGCTAATTACACAAATCAGATCAACTTAAAGTAAAGGCTATACAAAATAGCAACAATAGATAATCGTATATATGTGAAGATTGTAGTTTCATGCTCCCTCAAGCCCGTGGCCTACTCAGGATTTTTTATAAGCGGTGTCACTGTTTCTAGCAATAGGCTCGTAGCAGTCAAGAACCTCTCATAACAAACTTGAAGCCCAAAGTAGCTACTTTTAATGAGTTTAACATGTATTTCTCTTTTACTTATTATTATTATTATTATTATATATATATATATATATATATATATATATATATATATATATATATATATATATATATATATATATATATATATACATATATATATATATATAAAACGGTGTCTCGTGACACTGCTTGGGTCCATGTAAATCCGGCAATCCACCCTAGCCTCAAGCAATAGTCATTAGTCATCAACCAGGAAAGTGACAAATCTTTAATTTGAATTCCAGAATATTATCTTAAAGTTTCACTAATACTTAGAACTTTATACAAAAATTCTGAAGTTCGCTGACTATAATTTAACTACTTTGCTGCATAGTTTTCCATTTAAATTCATTTCAAATTAACATTATAGGAAAGTGCTCACTTATTAATCTAAGGGGGGGGGGGGAGGTTAGGAAGAGAACAAATGTAGAAAAGACTTGACATTTAGCCTTCAAAAACTAATGGTTAGATTCAACTCAAACCTTCAAAAATCAATAGACCATCGTTGTCTTCTTCAGCAATCAAGCTCAACAATATTCAACAATAGTATTCTTCAAGTTTCTTTAACTAAACCATATATTATTAATTTTCTATACGACAAATGAAGAATATGGAGGAGGAAGATGGAGGAAAATGAGGAGGAGGAATATTTTTTCTCTCACCAAATTAACATATAACTCCCGTTTTTCATCCTTTCTCTATCTTCTTAATATCTTTCAACCGCTCATACATCCATCTCCTTCGCGCTTCGCCCGCCCTATCCATCCGCTCTCTCTACCTTCACAAAACTTCTCGCGCCCTTCTCGTAGTTTTGACTTGCTCTTAGGCTACCGTTGACCAGCTTCGGGTCTTACTTCTCTTGGTCAGGTCTAAAGGTCTAAGGGGAAGACCTTTTCTTACTCTTCAACTCCCGGTAATTTCTTCCTTTTTCTATCGAAAGAGTAAGAAGAAGGATAGCTATACTGATTCGGTATACTCTCAAGACTTAGTCTCGGTCCACAGAGGAAGGCTCCGCACTATAATATAAATAATAGGGGTAGGTGGGCGCTAACGAGCAAGAAAACGGATGCGCAAAGGATGCCCCTTTCTTTTTATCCTATGCAAATCATTACGTATCTGAAGTTATTGGCCCATGGTCCTCAGTGAGGAAAGGACCTAGAACACTTAAAAACGTCATAGAATTCATGATCGGCCATTCCATTTTTGCTTTCAGCAAGTAGGCTAGTCAGCTCTACTAGATGCAGTTGCCCAGGAATCCAATGCACTAACTCTTCGAAGCTCCATTCATGCCCACCTACCGACCGAGGAAGACGCTACCGATCCCTGAATCGAGGGACTACGCGCTTTCAATCCCTTACAACTGCCTTCCAAGAAAAGCCGCCTGGAAGTCTGAGGACCTTTAGTACTGTACTCTACCCCCGAACCAGCTTTTTTCTCTTCTTCCACAAACACTCTTCTTATACACATTATAGCCCGTCTCCGCCATTAATAGAGGAAAGTTCGCCATTTTCACACTATATCCTCACGCGGCAAAGATTCCCAGTAAGAACCCTATTTGAGATATTTTAATTTTTCCAGTAGATTTTCAAAAAGTATGCATATGTATTCAAGCGTATTTATCTTAAATAATTGAGCTTGTATCTGTATGATACCAAATATCTTAGCATATTTAGTAATGTATTTATATGTATTAACATGTATTGAATTTGTATCAATCGACACATGGAAAAGCAAATCGCACAGTTTTGAATCTTCTTCCTTTGTTTTTTGTCCTTCACGTTTATACGATTTCAATATAGAGAAGAATGCATATTGATGTTGTGACGACCCAAAGGGTCATCACTTATTTAATTAATCATTTCGAGCTTCTGAGGCCTTGAAAACCTCATTCTATATTGCCTCGATTTGCGTGCACAGTCCGGGCACAAAGCTGAAAAATATTTATGTTGGAATATGTGAAATATGTGAAAAAGTAGAAGAATTTTGATATTAATATTGATATGGTTGACTTTGGTCAACATTTTTGGTAAACGGACCCGGATCCGTGATTTGACTATTTCAGAAAATCCGTAGAAAAATATGGAACTTGGGCATATGTCCGAAATTGAAATCCGAGGTCTAGAACCCCGGTAAAAGAATTTTTCTGTTAAATTGTTTTCTGAAAATGTTTAAGGAAAATGAAACTGAATTTTTATTAAAAAGTACTGGTATCGGGCTCGTATTTTGGTTCCGACGCCCGGTACAGGTCATATATATTGGTTAAGCGCTTCCTGTAAAGTTTGGTTGAAAACGGACGTCGTTTGACGTGTTTTGGCTTTAAATTGGAAATTTTGGAAGTTATGAAATTTTGAAAGAATTCTTGAGATTTAAGGCTCAATTCCTTGATTTTGATGTTATTTTGGTGATTTGATCGCGCGAGCAAGTTCGTATGATGTTTTTGAGTCGGTGTACATACTTGGTTTGAATCCCCGAGGGCTCGGGTGAGTTTCGGATAGGTAACGGGATGGTTTTGAACTTGGAAATGCAGCAGAATTTCTGCAGTTTTTGCACGGAGATTTTCTTCTTTGCGATCGCATAGGTGTAGCTGCGATCGCGTAGAGCAAAGTTTAGGAGTCCTGAAAATCCTTCTATGCGATCGCATTATTGTCCATGCGATCGCATAGCTTGCCATTTTTCCTTTACGCGATCGCATACCATGTAATGCGATCGCATTGTATAAAAAGCCAGCCCCTTATTTCTCCTCTATGCGATCGCACAGTGTCCTGCGATCGCATAAGGTAGCCTGCCCATTCTATGCGATCGCAACTTCTTCAATGCGATCGCAGAGTACAAATGACCTTACTCAATGCGATCGCATCAGTAGCTCCGCGATCGCATAGAACAAATTTTCGCCCAGTGAATTAATACCCAAAACAGAACACTTACGGGATTTTATCCCATTTTCACAAAAACCTCTCTTCTCCACAGCTTCTTGGGCGATTCTTGAGCAACTCTTCTTCATACTTCTTGGGTAAGTGATTCTTAACTCGTTTTCTTCATTTTCCATCAATATTATTTAAATTCCTAAGCCTAAATATGTGTAAATGGGTAGAAAAATTGAGGATTTAGTATAGTAAGGGTTTTCAATGAATTTACGATCTAGACTTCGTTTTGGAGTCGAACTTAAAAACAAATTGTATATTTGAACTCATGGAGGATTGGGTGAACTTATTTTGGTTCGAAATTTGAGTTTCGGCTATGTGGGCCCGGGGTCGATTTTTACTATTCCAGGCAGAATATTGTAAAAATCATATTTAGCAATATGAACTAGTTTGTTAAGTAGAATTGATGATATGAAATCAATTGTGTATAGATACGGTTGGATTGGAGTCAAATTCGAAAGGAAAAGGCATTGCTACGGATTGAATCGTTCGTGAACTTTCGAGGTAAGTGTTTGTTCTATCCTAGCTTGAGGGAATAGGATTATGTGTTATGTGTTATGTGATCGAGTGCGGTGTATGGGCTGTGGTGACGAGCATCCATACACTCTGGCGTCTAGTATGACCGTGAGTCGTTGGAAAATGATATTTTGAGATATATTACAGGTGAATCGTTATTGTTCTCCCTTGTTGGGACTTGTTGTGAAGATAATTATTGATTGCCCTTGATGGGACGATTTATGAATTGTTGTTTCTTTCTCTGCCCTTAACTGTGATTGTTATTTGGGTGAGGAAGAGTGATAATGCACGAAGGGTGATGCCGTGCCATGTTTATTTATTTATGCACGAAGGTTAATGTCGTGCCATGTTTATTTATTGATTATGCACGAAGGATCATGCCGTGCCTCTGTTATTGAACCATGTACGAAGGATCATGCCGTACTATGGATGTGAGGATGAGAGTAAAAGCACGAAGGGTGATGCCGTGTACTTTATTTGTTTATTTGGTGAGGATGAGAGTAAAAGCACGAAGGGTGATGCGTGCAATTGTTTGCTATTCCTTGACTTGATATTACTTGTTTTTCCATTGATGCCGTGCAATTGCTTGTTATTTCTTGAAGTGATATTATTCGTGTTTACATTATACTTTGTTTTCTTTGTGAAATTATTAACTGTGGTTAGTTGTTAAATTCTTTAAGATATTTCTTATTGTGTTATTACTTGATTATTTCTTGTTATTTTGTGGTACACATATATATATTGAATTGCACAGGTTTATGTGAGTGTATGGTCCTAGGCTTGTCACTACTTCGCCGGGATAGGCCAGGCACTTACCAGCACATGGGGTCGGTTGTGCTGATGCTACACTTCTGTGCGTTTTTGCACAGTCCAGGTTACGATCAGGAGCAGCAGCAGCAGTAAATAGATTGCGTGGGAGTTGATCACATTTGAGACCGAGGTAGCTTGCAGACGTCCGCAGGCCCGGCGTCTCTTTCTTTATTTATGTTATTAGCTGTAGTCTCTTTGTTTCGAGACAAACAGAATTATGTTATATTTCCTTCAGACTTTTATGCGTAGTATTCCATAGTAGTTCGTGAGTTGGTGACTCCACGTCTTGGGTAGAGGATGTCAGTATGATTTTTACTTTGTATTTAATTATTTCTATCTCGATAAAGTAATCCGCAATTATTTAATTACAATTGTGTTAAAAACAGGATAATATGAATATAGTGGCTTGCCTAGCTACCACGAGTAGGCGCCATCACGATCCCGATGTTGGGGGAAAATCCGGGTCGTGACAGATGTTGTATCTTTAAGTTAGTTAACTAAAATTAGGGAAATCAAATTTGATTTGATTTCCTTCCGTTTTTATCTTCTTTAAAGTCCCATAAATTGTGCAGATACGTTACATAATTTGCGCTAAATACAGCTGAATACATCTTAATACATATCCAATTTAACTAGAATTCCCGTTTGTGCGGTGTTATTTTATGTTGTATTCTTGAATACAATAAATTTAATACATTATATACATCGTCAATTACAGTAAAACATATCTATATCATGTAATATAGGAAATGATTTCTATTTATTGCTAATTAGGTCTTAAAGATTGTGCTTTGTAAAAAATTCTCTAATAAATATGGTTGTAAAACTTCTAAAAACAAGGACAAGCAATTAAACACCAACCCTTAAAAAGCCAGCATTTCTTATTAGGCGTTTGGACATAAAGAATTGTAAAATTGTAAAATTGTAAAAATGGTGAAAATTTTTTTTAAGTAAAAATGGTATTTCAAAATTTAGAGTTGTGTTTGGACATAAATTTCAGTTTGGGTTATTTTTAAAGTTTTGTGAGAGAAAATTTTTTGAAAAATAACTTTTTAGATTTTTTCAAATATTTAAAAATTTTCAAAATGAATCTTTAAACTTTTATGAACAAGCGATGATTTCAAAAATATTGAAACTTTTTTAGAAAAAAAAAAAGAAAAAAAAAGTATATCCGAACGGGCTCTTAGTCGTCTCCGACTTTGATCATTCGGCCACAACTTTGATCATTTGGCCAAGAGCTTGTCACTATCCAACCCAATTCCAGCCCGAGAGAGAGAAAGGATTAATGCAAATTACCCGAATTTATATCTAGTGTCGCAGTTTGTCAACATGTTTGTCTCCAACTAAACTATGAATAATAATACAAAGTAACGCCTAAAATTAGACACCATAATTCGAATCATATGATTACGAGTTTAAATACATATTATCTCATGATTACTGTTAGGGCTGTAAGAAAAATAAATCGTAACTGTTAACTGAACCGTAAAAGTGACTTAATAACTTATTGATATCGGATAGAATGGGTTGAAAGTTGATAATTAATAATTTATCAGTTCAGGGAGTAGATTACTTAATTTTCTTATCGGATAAATTATTATACCATTAAGAATTATTGTATTTATATTTTTATACACTATGAAGCAACTACTTAGCCTCTTGAGCGTCAACGTCATCATAACTTGTTTTGGGGGTAGGACTAGGCATATCTAGATAGTTTGATATCTTTCTACTCAAATAAATGATTTAACTTGGAAAGTGAAGCAAAACTATATCCAGAATTTATCTTAATTACTAGTTAAGCATCCCCAATTTATATTTTAGCTAGCTTATTGTAAAAGAATTAAATAAGAAGAAACTACCATTAATAATGGGCACTTCATTAGCGTACTGGAGTGTAATTGAGATTGGATCGTCTATTTATCATTTAATGGCGTGTATATTTATATAATTTTTATTGACTATTTGATTTCGTCGATAAATTACACGATAACCGTTTATCCGATACCAATTCGTCAAATATCTTATCGGTTGGCTAGTGGCTTAGTACATTTACAAGTCGATAACCAATAAACGGAATTGATTAGTATAAATATTCGTTCAATCTGCCAGATAAGCAGCTCTAATTATTGGAAGAATTTTATCTCAATCAATCAAGAGTACCACAACGAAATAAATTTATTTATTTTGCATAATTCTTTTGATTATGCCTTTTCCACTTTATTTTCTATGCAACCATGAAAATGGAGTCCTTGGAATCAGCAGAACCTCCTATACTTCATTGTTTACTATGTTAAGCACAAAATAAGAAACTAAAAATAGAACATTAGGTCCCAAATTGAGCACATAAATATTGTCTAAGTGCAAGCGTGTAAAAACCAAAAAGACAAAAAAAAAGAAAAAAAAAAAGAGTACTACCATCAGGCTTCAGACTCGTTTGGTGCGAGAAATAAGAGATAATTAATCTCGAAATTAAATTTGAGATGAGTTTATTCTATATTTGGTTAAAATAAAATTGCAATATAATTAATATCAAGATTAGTTATCGTGGGATTATAGTATTTTTTAATCCCCGCGAAAGGATGAAATACCTAATTCGAAAATAACTAATCTCGAAATAATTAATTATGAGATAACTTGTTTCTAAACCATACGATCCTTTCGAGTAAAAGAGAGATGTGCTTGTGTGTGGGTGGGTGGGTAATACACCTCTTTGCCAGGAAAAAACTGTAAAAATTGCACGGGGCATCCTATTTGGTTGTCCCTATTTGACCTATACTCATTTTTTTTTAAAATTTTAACTTGTACTTACTTTTTAAATAACTTTAGACGTCTCTTCCTCCTTCTCCTCATTTGTTTTCTTAATGCTGAAGCTTGAGATATTATTATGTGTTCTAGCCAGATAATTCTCGTTGACCTGCCGAATCATCAATCTGTTCCGATCCATCATAAATTATTTTCCAGATAATAAGATCGCTTCCTAATGATTATGTTCAGAGGTATTTGGCTCTTATAAATGCAGTTGTTGTTTTGAAATAGGTGCAGTACGAGAAATATATACTATGCTCTGTTTTCTAGGGAGGTGTAGATAGAAAAGTGCATACATATCTTCTGCAGAATAGATTTTTTCTTCCTTATTTTCGTGTGCATATTTTGCTCTAACAACGCTAAAGTTCAGCAAATATAAACTAAAATTTCAGCTCCTATAATGTTGAAGTTCAGCAAATATAAAACAAACTTTAGCTCTAAGATACTGAAGTTCAACAATTACAAAATATACTTCGGCTCCTAGAATGCTGAAGTTCAGTAATCATAAAACAAACTTCGGCTCTTAGAATATTCAAGTTTAGCAATTACAAACATAAAAAATTTAGCCAAAACATGTTGTAGGCTTATTGAACTGAAGTTTAACATTACATTATGAACCGAAATTTGCGTGATTGCCTTTGTAAGTCAGGTCAAACTGTAGGCAAAAATATCTGAAGTTTGCTTTGATAAGGCTATACTTCAGACAAAATATTCTGAAGTTCAATCTTCAGACATAAATTTTTTTTACTTCGGATCCATATATCTGAATTTACACGAAAAAGTAAATATTATTATAATTATTTTACAAAGCGAGTATAAATTAAAAGTTAGACTCGAAAACTCTGACATAGATGCAAATGCCCGAAGAAGCCCAACTGCATTAAGGATATGGACATTAAGAGAAGGTACAATCCTTAATGATGAGAGATAAGAATGGACCAAAATCTGACTGACAAGGTGGTGCCTATTGTCTGGGCTTGACTTGATTGTTGGGTTTTTCTTGTTTATAGATAAGACTCTCGTTATTACCAGTATTTCTTTTGAATTGAATTTTCTGTTTCTCTTGTGCATTTATTCGAGATTTGCAGAAATAGGATGACTTGAGGTCAGTCAATATTTTGTCCCTGTATAAGGAAGTCTTACATAAATAAATCTGGCGCTATGAAAATTTTAGAAAAAATTACAAGAAAATACACTTGACATCACACCATAACAAAAAATAGCCAATATTTTTAAGTTTTACCCGATCTAATTCATATTGAAAATATTTTGAAATCACTAGCAAATTCTAAATTTATAGAGTTAAATTTATATTCTCACAAATATTGTATTCACTCTCTTTTCTTCTCACTCCTTCTACGTATATTTTAAGGGGTCATCTGCTATTATTCATCTGGTTGCAATATAAGAAAATTGAAGAATAAAAGTTCACAATAAAGTTAGAGATGGAAAGTAAAAGCTTCAGTCACTTTCACTCTTCAGGTGAAACAGTAAAAATAACAAGATTACCACTGGTCCACTACATGTGCACTTAGCGTAAGCAATATAGGATCACATTGCCCTTAAATCTGTCCTAAATCTCAATATTGTCAGCACGGCCTATGTTGAAATTGAAGGATATTTAAAGTTTTGCTTTTGAAAATTGAATTTTTTGAGTTTGTTAGTTGTTTTGGTTGGGTGTTGTTCTAATTGATTGGAAATATCATAAGGAGTTCAAACTTTAAATTTGAAGTGATTTTGAGTAGATTTGAACAAGATTTGAGTTAAATTTTAGAAAAACGCAAGTAAGAAGACGCAGTCAGTTTTTTTTATAATCTTGTATAATTGTGTATATGGGTGTATAAACATATTTTATAAACTATTATACACTTTTATACACCTTTATACAATCGCCTGTAGACGAACTTCTTCCACGATTTTCAATTATAATTCTTGTTCAAAACAATTCAAATCTCCATTAAATGACTTCAAATTTTATATACAACCTCCTCATACTATTTCTAACAATTCTAAATAATACTCACTCTAAATTTCTCACAAAATTAAATTCGGAATCTAAACTCACATATTTAAGCTTATTAAAATCTAATTTTCACCATTTAAATGGATTTGATTTGTTGAACTAATATTTGAGTTATAATTGCTTATTCGAAAATTAACTTAAAAGCTATAGCAATATTTTTTAAGAATTAGATAGTAATTTTGAGAATTTATTGTAATTGAATTTAGAATCTTAACCTATTATTTTCGGGTTAATTAGTTGTAAATTGAAATATGAGCTATGAAATTGAAAAGTATGAATCACAGTTGTTGATATGGGAAATTTTCCCAAAAATTTATGTATATTAAATTGCTCACATGTTTTAATAAGGGTAAATTCGATACTATTGAATTGTTTACAAGTTTTAGTTGATGGGGACATCTTGTTTATATTGTTCAATTATTTGTGAATTCTGAAGGGCCGGCTTGGCTCAACGGTAAGCTTGCTTGCCGTGGTGTGTCAGGTCGCGGGTTCGAATCAGCCTATCTGCAAAGCAGGGGGAAGGCTGCCTAGAGTATTCCCTTCCCCAGACACTCACGAAGTGGGTATTGAACTGGGTCAGCCCTTTATTTGTGAATTCTGACGGAGGCACAAAACTTGACCTATTTTAACAATCTTATTAAATTTTCTCAAATTTTATTGGGTGGGCAAAATATTGCCCCGGTTGTTCAATTGTTCAAAAATTTAGGACTATTTACATTTTATATAGCTTGTTATTTCGTCATAATTTTTAGTCAAACAGGCAAATTCAGTAGCGAAGCTAAAAATTTCCTCAAAGGCGTTCAAGTTTGAAAGAAATAAAAAAAAAGTTTTCGACAAAGGGTATTTAGTATATGTTATATACCTTTAAAATATAACATTTTATTTATATACACAGTGTAATTTTTCGACGAACTATCCTGTGATCATGTGGCTTCTTCCCTAGGCAAATCATGTCTGTATTGCTCAATTGTTCACTACTTTTTCCTGAGGGGCAAAACTTCACACTAACTTTATTTTACCTTTCTTGTTAAACGGTTCACAAGTTTAGTTTTACCGGATGAAAATATTAAGTATTCATTTTGTCAGTTATTCACAAGTTTTATTGCACGAGGAACGTTTTGTATGGATAAAACTTCCCACGAGTTTTACTATACCTATTTTATTTAATTTTTTAGAAGTTTGACTGAATGAGAAAATTGTTTACCCTTAAAAAATAATAACAACCTGGATTTATACGCGGTTTTAAGAATATGTGGACTAATTCAATACAAGTAATTGTTGACGTTAGATGAACAAATGAAAAATGGAATAAACAGGCAAACCAATAATAATAATGAGTCCGGGCTTGGTAATGAACTTAACATGTAGTCTGCCTTCGGTTCTTAGCCAAAATGTATATGAAAAGATATGAACAAGAACAAGAACCGTTTGAACCGCTTAAAAACAGAGAAAACAAGTTTATATTACCTTGATACGTGTGTTACAGTGTCCCTATTGAATAATCAATTTTCCCTTTATATAGTAGGAGAGTTTTATCCTAAGTACAATCCAAAGAAATGTAAAAATTTTCCATTTCGCTAATTACCGATATGTTGCCGATACGGGCCGAGATTCACGCCGAGATACCCGGTTGGGCACGATATCACGACCCTTTATTCATTATGCATGGATGAACGTTTGGTGATGCTTTCTGAGGTCTTGGAACTCGAACCGAGGGTGTGTTCCCAATGGCTCAGGTTCTTTGTTCAGGCCTTGATGCGACTCTTAGCTTCGATTTTGATTCCTTGTAATTACGTCCTTGCTTTGTTTGCCCCACCGGGAAATCGAAGTGCTCATTAGCCTTGGTTTTTCCCATATACATATAGTTCTCTCATTTATCAGAGATTATGTTTGCCGAAACGATGAGAAACGGTAGATGTTCTCCAGTCCTTTCTTCATACGTTGCAGCTAAAAAGAAGAAGTCGAAACATCCCATCAGTCGCTTCGTTCTGACTTCGGACACGTGTCGCCCATTGGTTGGTTGCCTCTGAATGCAAATCAACGCGAACCTCCCTTATAAAAGCTTCTATCCCCTGTTCTTTTTCCACTTTCCCAACAAACTCTTACCTCCGAATTCCGTAGCTATTATCAACTTTCTAACATTCGCATCTTCATCCTTGATCTTCAATTCCCATAATTGTTCTTAGGTTTTTACCCAGATTTTCTTCAAATCTTCATACTTTGTTCTTCATCCTTCAAACGTTCGGATTCTCTCTTTAAATTTTTAAACTTTTTCAGATAATAATAGCTAAAATATCTAAATCAGTTCCTCAACGGGTTGCCTCTTCATCTTCCCAACTGGTCGTCGGTGCTAACGCGGTTGCTCCTGAAATAGTTGCCCTCAAAACGGTTGCTCTCGAAGTGGCTGCCATCAAACCAGCTCCTGATCCCCCTTCAAAATGTTTATTCTCGGGGGCTGCTCAATTGCGGACGACTTCAAGGTCGGGAAACCGTCATCCAAACAAGACTAGGGTGAAGGAGCATCAAGGTATATATGCTCTGTTACCGAGGATGTACTCCCATGGTCGGAGAGGACTGTAAATGGGAAGGCAAAGATATTATAGTCTCTAGGCCCGAGGACGTTATTACTACCCATGTGGAGGGTATTTAAGTGTTAAAACTTACCCCTTTAAATTGAGGCTAGTAGACCAGGTTGTTTCAGATTTTTGCAAGAGATACGAGGTGTGCCTCGGGAAAATCCACACGTCTCTATGGAGGATCATAATCCTCCTCCATTACTTCATGAATAATATTGAGTCTCATCGGTTCACCATTGTCCACCTGCTCCGTCTATACAGTCCCCAAACTTTTCGAGGAGGACTAATCAAGCTCACTCGTCGGGGGCTAGCAATGCCCCTTTTTCGAGAATTGACGAAGATCATGATCGAGCCTGGCAGAAATGCTCCATTCGATTGAAGACAAAATACCTGATCCATCCCCACTTCATACCATTCCCCGAGAAGTGGAATGTATCTCGTAAGTGCAACCTCTTCTTAAGTATTAATTTATCTCCATTTACTTTCTCATCATGCATACTTGTGTTTGTGTAGCTATTGCTCGGGTTTCAAATACGGCCCCCCAGATAAAAGAGTAAATCGAAGGTATCTGCAAACAGATGTCATACTTTGAGCGCTCATGGTGCAAGCTTTCGAAGGGGTGATGTGAGGCCCGTTATCATGGTAAGGTTCTTCAATCAACTATTATCGCGTCCTTAATTCATATCATACTAACCTTTTTTCTTTCTTTTGCAGGTTTGACCAAAACCATCAAACTTAGGCCACTAAAAGGAGACAAGTACGTGTCATCGTCCGTTGATCTCTCCTTTACAGGACAATTTGGGGCTTCCATGGGGGAAAAGAAGAAGAAGAAGAGAAAGGCTTTGGGCTTTGGGCTTCCCGAGCTCTACGATGAAGCCAGAGAAAAGAGTGGCTCGTAAGCCCAAGAAGAGTTCCAGCACTCGGGTGCCGGATCCGGATATGCTTCTTTGGCTTAGGGATGAGTCTGAAAAAGATGACATTTTCATTGCCCATGGATCGACCCCTACCGTGGAGCATGCAGTAGTCGAGGGGGAGATTCGTGAGGCCGGCCTCCTTCAGACTCGAGAAACTATTATGGAGACGGGGCCTGAGACCCCCCAGTACATCGGCTTCACTCTGAAAAAAGCACCCAGTATAATAGAAATTGTAGGAATGCCTTCCTGCACCGAGTGCATAATCTTGGAGGCCCAAGAAGGAAAAGAGAAGCCCAATGAGATGATCCCCTTCATTCTTTCTTTGATGGTGTGGACTCATCCACTTTGGAAGATTTTTCTAGTTTGGGTGACTTGGAAGTCTCGAATAAAGATACATCTTCGAAAGCTGGCGGGACGAGTTCAAGCCTAAAATTAATTAATTAATTTCCCTCTCTCAGTCTGGACCCCGGTCGCAAGAGATCAGTTATTCTTACTATCCTGGAGGATGCTCGGGTTCTATCCACCCTCGTAGGTGTATCCAGCTACCTTCAATGCCTGGTGACCAAGAAAGACCAGGCAAAAATGAACGAGGTGAATGTGTTGTGCCTTTTCAATGAAGTGCAGCAGGCGCTGAACCAAGTAAGCAATCATTACGTCTTTTTGAATTTTACTTATGTTTTGATGTCTCTCACATCTTTCATTATTTCAAAGGCCTCGATTCTTCATCATGATAGCTTCTTCTAGTACCGGGTCAAGGTCAATCAGCTCGAGCTCACGCTTAAGAAGCAAGCTCAAAAAAAGGATATGTATAAGCTCATCAGCGAGCAACAGGGTGGGGCCATCAAGAACCTTCGGGCCAAGCTGGATAAGGCTCAGAAGGAAGCTTCGACCCTGAAGAGGTAACAACCTGGTATAAAAGGTAAAGTCTTTGAATTTAGAAACGAGGAACTAGTCATGGCGACTAACGACCAAACCTCACAGGTCAAACAGAAGATTGACCTGATCACCCAACTTTGAGTTAAAATGAACAAGGTCTAAGCCATGGTTGATGGGTGGAAAATAAAAATAGACCGACTGACTTCAAAAACATGGTTGATGGGTGGAAACCGGCTGGGAAAAGCTCGCATCAGTGTAGGTTTAACTTCGAGTGGCAAAGGAGACAACCAACAAGCAGTTCCAGCTGAATAATGATCTCTGAGCACAACTGAGCTTGGATCTAGTAGAAAATGATGCCATCGGTAAAGAATATGAAGCAATAAGGTCCAAGCTGGACACAACCTACGTCGATGCCAAAGAGATGATGGCCCAGTATAAGGCCGATGTTGAAGTAATCAAGGCCAACCATAAGACTAATGTTGTATATATGAGGCGGATGTCTCGGAGGGGGTCCTTTTAAGGGATCCATGCTTGAGGCTTCGACCTGTCAGCCGAGATCGAGGCGGAAAAAAGGTTGAGGCCGAGGCAAAGAAACTTTTTGAGCCCGAGAGTGCAGATGGCTTCGAGGATTCCATGGAATCCGAAGGCTCCGACGGTTCTGGCGATGAATCAGGCCCCTGTGAAGATCGGGCATGAATACCTTAGAGATTTTTTAGTTTTTATTTGTGTGTATATTTTGTGCTTATTTTGATGTCATTTTTCTTGGGCTTTTTAAATACACTCTGAATAGATAAAGTTCCATTTCGGCAATTTCGAGTCTCTAATTTTTTAGCATATTTTCATAATTTCTGTTCTTGCAAATATTGCTAATGCCTTAGCATAGAATCAAATATAGTAATAAGTCGTTCGCTTTTTGGAGGTCCGAATAGATCCTGACTTTGATGCAACTTTATTTGCTAGAGGCTTTGAAAACTCAAATCCACCAAAAGTTATTCTAATATGCTTAAGTGATCTTAGATGATGCTTTTGTCGAGGGTAACCCTTTAGTAGGTTTTGAATTTTTATGAAGGCATTATGTTTTGATTATGGGCTTCGGACATCTCCGAGCCATTTTTTAGGGTGGATGTAGCCTTTTTGTGTTTAGCCACTTCCAAATAGATTTTGCGCCTCCAGGATTTGGTAGCCCGAGTTGCCTGAACATATTTCGGATGATAGTCCCTAAGTCGGTCTAGCCCTTGGGCTCGATAGTCCCCAAGTAGAGCTCGCCCTTAGGCTCGATAGTCTCCGAATAGAGATAACCCTCACGCTCTATTCTTTAAGAGGTAAAAATACATAATAGCAAGGAGAAAACTTTCTTTCACTTCTGTGTGTAAAGTGCATGATCGAAAGTGTGTAAAAGCTTGCTTTATGGATAGGGTAGTCTACGCGGGCACGGTTTACTTGACCATTTGGCCCTTACAATAAATCCTAACCACCGAGCTTAAGATGTTAAAGTGCAAAATTTCCTTCTTTCCTTGATAAGAAATCTTAACCATTCGAGGTCGATCTTGAAAGGGCTCGGATACTTTTGATGCTACCATTGACTCCGATATAAAATTAGTTTTTGAATTTAAGCTAACACGCTTTACTGTTGCCTCATTAAAAACCTTGCCAAAACCCCCATTTGGGACAAAACCAGTTCAAGGGAAAAAGAAAACAAATCATGCTTTCAGACCTAATAATCATATTCTCCTTTGGTAGTTGCCTCCAAGTGTTAGCTCGATTCATAATATTATAAAACGGTAAATAACATCGTACCTTAGCAGAAGTATCGCTTTAAGTGCATCACATTCCAATTGTTCGGTAGTTGTGTAGCATTTCCTGCTTTGAGTTTGTATGAGCTCTTGCCGATTATTCCGATAACTCGATATAGTACTTCCCAATTCAACCCCAATTTTCCTTCACAGGTTCTGAGTGTGCAGTGTTACTTTTCTTAACGCTAAGTCCCCGATCCTGAAGTGTTGGAGGTTGGATCTTCGGTTTCAATACCTTTCTATCTGTTGTTTTTGGGCGGCCGACCAAACAAGGGTGGCCTCACGTATTTCATATAATAGTTCCAAGCTCGTGCTCATATCTACACCATTCGATTCAACGGTCACATATTAAAACCTGAGGCTCGATTCCCCCACTTCGACTAGTGTCAATGCTTCATCACCATAGTTTAACAAAAATGGGGTAGCCCCGGTACTAGAATTCAAAGTTGTACAGTATGCCCACAAGACTTCGGGCAGAAATTCGATCCATTTCCCTTTTGCATTGGTCAATATCTTCTTTAGGTTTTGAAGTATGGTCTTGTTCATTGATTCCGCATGTCCATTCCCACTAGGATGATAGGATGTTGATAAGATCTTTTTGATCTTATGATCTTCGAATAACTTGTTTACCTTGCTGCCGATGAATTGCTTCTTATTATCACACATGATCTCGGTCGGTATCTCGAACTCGCATATTATGTGGTCCCAAATATAGTCAATGACTTCTTTTTTCCGTACTTTCTCGAATGCACGCTTGGGTTTCAACTAAACTAGAAAAATAATAGATCATACACATTATGAATTGAACCTTACCAGGTGCCCACGGTAGGGGACCGATGATGTCCATTCCCCTTTTCATGAACGGTCGTGGGAACAAGATCGAATAGAGTAGCTCTCTAGGTTGATGGATCATCGGCACGTGCTCTTGATAGTCGCCGCATATTTTGTACATAGTCCTTTGCATCTTTCTCCATGTCAATCCAACAATAGTTGGCCCTGATTATATTTCAAACCAAAGATTTCGCCACCGAATTATCTCCGCATGTGCCTTCGTGAACTTTTCTCAAGACATATTCGGTCCGTCCCCAAGTATAGGGCAAGTAGGCCATCAAATGTTCTTCTGAACAAAGTCCCTTTAGACAGGCTAAACCTGGCCGCCTTCGGGCGTAGAGCTGTCGATTCTTTAGGATTCGAGGGCAACTTCCAGACTTTAATTAATCTGTGTATTTGTTCCTCTAATCCAAAGTTAAACTCGTTGGGTTTGTTTTGGCATGGCCTTCCACCACTACAGATTTTATGAGTTGTACGCTTGTTCTCGAACTGAATTCATCATCAGCAACTAATGACCCCAAGTTAGCCAGAGCATCGGCCTCGCTATTTTGATCTCGCGGCATATGTTGTTGGGTTCATTCCTTGTATTGATGCAGCGTTACCTGCAATTTGTCAAAATACATTCACATTCGTTCCTCTTTTACTTCGAACATCCCATTGATTTGAATTACCACAAAAAGGGAATCACATTTAGCTTCGACCACCTCGACCCCAAGGCTTTTAGCCAATTCAAGACCAGCAATCATAGCCTCATACTCAACCTTATTGTTAGTCATTTTCACAGTTCTAATAGATTGTCTAACTATGTTTCCTGTAGGCGGCTTCAATACGATGCCAATTCCGTACACTTTTACATTTGAGGCACTATCCCTAAAGAGGGTCCAGATTCCTAAGAAAGTCCTCGAGGTTAACAACAATTCCTTTTTGACTTCAGGTATTAAGGCAGGCGTAAAGTTAGCCACGAAGTATGCCAAAATTAGTGACTTGATGCAGTTTAGGGTCGACATTGGATATCATACTCGCTAATTTCTACGGCCCATTTGGCCAACCGTCTCGAGAGTTCGAGTTTAGGTTATGACACATGCTGGGTGACATTGAAATTATGGTTTTAAATTTTTGGAGGCGCTTAGCAAAGAGAGGGCCAATTTTTTCAGGTGAGGGTACCTTATTTCGGCCTCGCCTAAAGTTCTACTAACATAATAGACAGATAACTGCATATGTTTTGCTTCCCGAACTAGGAATCCACTTATTGCCAACTCGGATACCACCAAGTAAAGGTACATTTGTTCATCCGCCTCCGGAGTACTGGGTAGGGGTGGACTCAAAAGGTACCGATCAATGTTAGGCAAAGGAAAAGAGACCATAGGGCATGCCTTCTTCAAGTTTTTGTAATCTACGCACATTCTTAATTTATTTCCCTTTTTAGGCACTATCACTATATTAGCAAACCAATCCAGGTACTTAACTTCACGAATAAAACATATTTTAAGGAGTTTAGATACCTCGTCTTTGATGAATGCATGCTTGACTTCAGACTTAATTCTTCTCTTCTGTTTAATCGAGTGGAACTTAGGATCCAAGCTCAGCTTATGAGTGGTTATCTCCAATGGGATCCCTGTTATATCAAGATAGGACCAAGCCAAACAGTCTATGTTAGTCATAAGGAATTCAATGAGTTTTTTCCTAAGCTCGAGAGTTAGCCCCCTTCCTAGTTATACCTTTCGATTGGGTAGGTGTTCAATTAATACGGCTTGTTCTGGATCCTCGGCTGCCAACATGGTGGCATTGGAATCATTGAGGGCGACGAACGACTTAAGGACTCTATTGTCGTCATCCTCGCATGCTCCTTGCTTCTCTGGTTCTATCGGGGTTAGTATCAGTGAATAATATTTAGTTTCTTCCATCCTAACCAGCTCCATGTTATTTGATGTTGAGAGTGCACACATCGAGGTTACTTCATTGACTGCAAACATTTCTTTTGCGGTTGTCTGCTCTCCATAAACCGTCTTGATTCCTCCCGGTTTGGGGAACTTTAATGTCTGGTGTAGTGTCGAAGGTACTGTCATTATGTTGTGAACCTAAGGCCTTCCAAGTAAGATGGTATACCTCATATTCCCGTTGATCACGTAGAATATTGTATCCTGAAATTTCCCGACGGTATTTACTGGCAAGGTTATTTCTCCTTTGGTAATTTCACATGCCATGTTGAATTTGTTTAAAACTTGGACTGCAGGCACTATTTGGTTTTGCAGACCAACTGCTCTACAACCCTCAATCTGATGATATTGGCCGAGCTACCAGGATCAATCAACACACACTTAAGTCGAGATTTATTTATAAGTATAGATATTACCAGTGCATCATTATGCGGTTATATGATTCCTTTGGTGTCCTCGTCGCTGAACAAAATGGTTCCCTCAGGATATTATCTCGGGTTCATTTTCCCTAGTGATGGTGTAATGACCCGGCCCGTCGTTACGGGAATTTACCATCCCGTTACCTTGAATTTACATATACTATGCTTTTATAATAGTATTAGAATATGTCGGGTGAGTTAGGAGTGATTTGGATTAAAAATGAAACAAATAGCATGTTTGAAGGAAGCTTGAATATGGAAAGTCAACCAAGAGTTGACTATTGAGTTAGAGTGCTCAGAATCGGATTCTGATGATTCGACTAGTTCCGGGGGATCATTTATGACTTAGGAGAGCAATCGGAATTGAATTCGGAGGTCCGGTGTAGTTTTAGGCTTGAATTGGCGAAGGTTGAATTTTGGCGAAAACCGGATGGTAGGTGATATTTTGATCCGGGGTTCGGAATGGAATTCCGACAATTTCTGTAGCTTCGTTATGTGATTTTGGATATGTCTGCAAATTTTCAGGTCATTCGGACATCGTTTGATCGGGTTTTGGATTGAATGTTAGTTTTGAAAGTTTTGAAGAAACTTAGGCTTCAATTCGTGTGTAAATGGTGATTTTGATGTTTAGGATGGTGTTTTTATGATTGGAACAAGTCCGTATCAGTTGGTGGTTTTCGTTGGGGTCCCGGGGGCCTCGGGATGATTTTGGACCATCAACCGGGCTTTTGGACTTGGCAAAAATCTGCAGAAAAACTGCAGATTCCCAGGCCTTTAAGCCTTCGCGTTCGCGTGGCAAGGGCCGCGTTCGCGAAGGCCAAGCTTATCGGTGCATCGCGTTCGCGGGAAGGGGAGACGCGTTCGCGTAGGCCAGGGATCGTGTGCATCGCGTTCGCATTCCAGTGGTCGCGTTCGCGTAGGGTCGTGGGAGTGTGCTTCGCGTTCGCGGGAGGTGTATCGCGAACGCGTAGAAGGGAAATAGGTGGCTGGGAATATTGTTCTTCGCGAACGCGTGGAGTGGTTCGCGTTCGCGTAGGGTAAGTCAGAGACGGGCATCGCGAACGCGTGGGAGTCGTCGCGTTCGCGTAGAGAAAGAGGGGGTTGTTCATCGCGAACGCGTGGGAGCTCACGCGAACGCGAAGAGCAAAAATCTCTGGCAGTGAATAAAATCCAGAAGCAGAGGGGTTACGGGTTTACACCCCCAAAACATAATTTTGAGCCCTAGAGAGAAGAAAACTCGAGGAAATCACTGAGAAGTCATCGGGTATTCGTCGGAGGTAACATTCTTGACTCAAAAACATCATTTTATGGTAGAATTAACATCAATCTTCATGAAATTGGGTTGAAATCTTGAAGAAATGTGGCCTAAATATTGAAAACGGGATTTTTGGATTTGGAAGGCCATTTGAACTCCGATTTCGATAAATTTTATATGCACGGACTCGTGGCGAGATGAGGGTCGCGTTGGTACTAATTCGAAATTTTCCAAGCAGTGGGCCCGAGGTCGGGTTTTACCAACTTAGTGTATTTATGTGAATTTCATGTAAATTGAAATGGGTTATGATTATTTGACCCGTATTTGATATAATTATTGTGGTTTGACTAGATTCTACGCACGAGGGAGCTAAATTCAAAGGAAAAGGCATCGCGGACGAGTCTACGACCGGCTAGAGGTGAGTAGTTTGTGTATATGGTAGCTTGAGGGTTCGAAACCCCGGCTTAGCACATTGTGACGCTAGTAGGGCGTGGCTCGCACACCGTGGCAGGTGCGGGATTGATTGTGACCGGGGATTGAGACTTGGTCCATCCCGGAAATGAATAATATGTTATTAGTGTTGGAAATACACTGTATTTGATATATTTGTGGGTGATAAGCCTTGTTTGGGGCCTTGTGCCGATCTGTAGCGTCCTTAGAGGACAATATTTATGTGATAGCTATAATTGCTTAAATCACTGATCTCAGTCCTGGAAATTGAAATCACACTTTTGAAATGCTAAGTCACCAGCTTTTACAAATTTAATAAAGTTAAAGTATTTTTCATAAATTATGAATTGAGAACTGGAATTAAGGAAAATGAAATGTTTTGTGACTTAATTGCTTATTGTGGACCGAGCATGGGATCGGGCTGCACGCCGCAGTGGTTGATATGAGGATCGGGCTGCACGCCGCAGCAGCATTGCGCTTGGGCTGTAGGAGCCCCTCCGAGTCTGTACACACCCCCAGTGAGCGCCGTCGACGTTAAATTGGATCGGGCTACATGCCGTAGCGGTTATGTTCATTGCATTGTATCTATATTTGTTGAATTACTCCGTGGTAGATGTATTGTATTGTTGCTGCTAATTCGTAGGAGATTCGGATTGTAGTGTAGCTTCGTATTGTGGTATTTTGTGGATTTCTTACCTTCAGCTACTTATATATATTTGTTACTCATTTAGTACTTAGTACTCATCCCTACTCCCCGCACCTTTGTGTGCGCACTCGAGTACTCGGGAGCGATGAGACGAGCGTTTCCCCGCGGTTGCGGTGTCACATCGAGTTCGTCGAGGTAGCCGCCTACGTTCGCGAACCCAGCTTCTCCTCTCATTTCCGGTTGTTATTTTGTATTTTGTATTCGGACTTGAGTACTTCTATCTAGTACTCTCTATTCCTATTGGGTTTTGTTAGAGGCTCTAGACTTGTGACTCTCCGGATCTTTGGGAGTGTCGGTATTTTGTTCACTTTTATTATTATTGGAGTTCTTAAACTCATATATTCTTCTTGGGATGTCCATTTGGGACCGATATCGTTGTGATAATTGAATTGTTGGTCTGGCTGGCCTAAGCTTAATTGTTGGGCGCCATCACGACCGGATTTGGGTCGTGACAGATGGACACCTTAGCATGCTTTAGCATGGGTACTCGGGGACATCCACTCCTCCAATGATCATGTTGATGACATGCTAAAGTTCTTCTTGTTCGGTCTGTTTGTTAGAGTCCTTGTTCCTGAAGTGATTTTTAGCTCGATCACTTAGAAATTCTTGGAGATGTCGTTATTGAATAATCGGGCCACTTCTTCTCTTAGCCGATGGCAATTCTCAGTTCTACGGCCATGAGTGCCATGATACTTACACATCAAGTTAGGGCCTCTCTATGTAGGGTCGGACTGAAATGGTAGGGCCGGCTTGGTATATTTAATACGCCCAATGGCATATACGATGGTGGCAGTGTTGACATTGTAGTTATATTCCGATAAACTTGGTGCCTCCCTGGCCTCGAATGGCCTGTCAAAACCATTTTTTCTCATGATTTCCCGGCTACTGTGGCCTCGATCGTTCCTCTTTATGTTACTCGCAGGGTTACGCCTAGATGTGTTACCCCTTTGATCTCCACTATACAGTTAATACCGGTCCCGATTCGGTCTTGGTTTATGATCGACGAATCTCTTAGACATGGCAATAGTTATGGTAGGATAGACGGAACCGGAGGGGGCCCCGAGCTGATAGTCCTTGATTCTGATTTTTGACTGGCACCTGTAACGGACATCGACCCAAGTTACCGTTGGGTACTCTATCAAATTATGTTTCAACTGTTGTGAAGCCAAGGAGCTTCGGGGGTTTAATCCTTGAGTGAATACCTGGATGGCCCGATCATCCACAACCGAAGGCAGGTCTATCCATTCCATTTGAAACTACAATACGAATTCCCTGAGCATTTTGTTATCTCTTTGCTTACTTTAAAAAGGTCCGAGTTTTTGGTCACGACCTTCATGGCCCCGACATGTGCTTTCATAAAGGCATGTACAAGCATATAAACAAATCAATAGAATGTGGGGGCAAGTTATGATACCATATCATATCTCCCTTTGACAAGGTTTCTCCAAACTTGTTTAGCAAAACTGACTCAATATCGTCATCTTTCAAGTCGTTTCCTTTGATGGCACACGTATAGGATGTCAGCTGCTTGTTTGGATCCATGGTCCCTTTATACTTTAGAATACCGGGCATATGGAACTTCTTCGGGATTGGCTTCAGTGCCGCGGTCGGAGGCAAAGGCCTTTGGAGAAATTTCTTGGAGTCCAGACCTTTCAATATCGGGGGCGCTCCTCGATTTGATCAACTTTGGAATTCTATGTTTCCACTTTTTTGTTGTTGGCCTTAATTTTTTTCTCCCCCGATACCCCTTCGTTAGTTCTTCGAGCATTTTTATTATTTTGGGGTTGGTCTCAGGCTCAACTTTACCCACCCTTTCTGTGACTTGCTCATTGTTTTGAGTGTTTTTCCGGGATGGTTCGGGCTCAACTCTTCTGGTGATGCAGTTTTTTTTCTGCAGTTGTACTATCGTTGCCTCTTGGGCCTATAATATTTCAAAGATCACTCGCAAATTGATCCCATCGCCTTCACCTTAGCGTCGATGGCCACATGTAAGTTGGCATCAATTAGGTCTGCATAGTTTGGACTCTGTTGGGATCAGCACAGGGCACCTTATTTCTATGTACTATATTGTTGTATTCGCCATGATGGCCAAACTCAGCGCCAATGTTCAAGTGAGAAGACTAAGAGTTTGACATTCTTAGGTAGATCTGAAACTAAAATCTCAAAGAACTAGTATAAAATAAAGTGCGTTATGGAAATTTATATCAAACTACTACTATTAGTCTTAGCCCCAAGGTTGACGCTAAACTGTTTACTGTTAAAAGATGGATAATAATTGAGTTTATACTTGTGAGCACGTAATTTTTACCCCACGCGAGCTACTCCCAAATGAAATCAAAACAAAATGGTTTGTTTTACTGTGGGCATTTTTGTGTATTCTTGTGAGTTTTTGCATTTTTTAGGGCTCATACTTGTTTGTCTAAGTAAATAATTAATCAGAAAAACAGAAAAATATATATGTGCATTTGTGTTCTTTGTCAATTGGTTGATTTTATATTGAATTAATGAAGCATTTGTTTTACTACTCAATTTTGTTTTCGAAGTGGCTTTTATTTAAAGTGAATATTGTTGAAGCAAGAGGCTAAAAATGCAAGCTCCCCAGGCCCAAATGTTGTGCTCCACCCGGTCCGTTCAATAAGCCTCTAAGACTCGTGAAACGACGTAGCAGGGCATTGAAGCTACGTCGTTCTGGCACTGGCATATCTCGACCGTAGAAGCCATCACTAATCCAACGGTGGAGATTTGATTCATCCCCACCCGTTCCAGGTCCGGACCGACCCAGTACCGCATAGACACACAAACGGCGTCGTTTGGATAAGTGGAAGATCCAGGCCGTTGATCTCATTTGATCAAACGGCCAGGATTAAATCCCAGCCCCACTATATATACTAACAGGCCTACCCAGCCCCCCTAAGCCAGACCCCCCCCCTTTCTCTCCTTCATCGTCTCTCTCACAGAGACGATTAACCCCTGCCGTGCCTCCGTCGCACTCCGCCTGCCGGAAATCGCCTCACGGCGGTTCCGGTAGGCCAATGGCCACCAAATTAACACCATAGACTCCCCTCACTTCCCTCTCTTTGAATCCATCCTTCATTTTCCTCGAATAATCCCCAAGACCTTCGAATATCGAATCAAAGTTTCGTCAGAAACAAAAACTTATGCCAAACCGCCCCAAACTCATCCCAAGCACTCCTCACACCTCCCTCACACCCCTACTAACCCTGGTTTGGTTCGAATCAAGCCCGAACTACCCAAACCCCAAATCCGAGCCCCAAGAACCCTAGAATTCTAAAATTAGGGATTTTGTTCGATTTTAAGTAATTGGAGTCAATAGACTTTAATTGGAGTGTTTTTCATTTGAAAAACACTTCAATTAAAGTCCGTTTACTTCAAAAGGTGAAAAACTCGAAGCCTTCGGAACCGGGTCTATTTGATTTCGATTTCTTTTTGAGGTAATTTTCTTCTTTCTGTTTAATTCAATTCGTTTTGTATTTGTTTAGTCTTAGATTGATTGAATTCTTCTCAATTTTCTTTGGCCGTCTCTATTCCGTTTTCTTTCTTCTCCAAGACCTCTTTGTTTGGTCAATTGCTTTTATGTATTGCTTATTTGAATATGTTAGTTATAGGATACGAACTCGCGTCGATTAGCGTCGTCGAATAGTTAACTTCGCGTATGTCCGGCATTTGCCGAGATTTTCAGAATCATTGTTTAGCCAACTAATCTTTATCATTGTTATGTGTTGTAGTTGATTAAATGTCGTCGTTTGAATTCACGAGTTTCGTTGTTTGAAAGCCCGGGCAGTGGGTCATCACTGTGTTGAATTGTTTGATTGGGTAGTTTCTGATTTGTATTGATTCTGGATCTTGAATTAACAATGATGTTTGGATATAGTTGTCTGTTAGTATAGGATTGAATGGTGTAATTGATAAAAGATAGTGCACTAAGACTGCTGTTGGAACCTGCTGTACAGCAGAGTTCACCACCAATTGTCCCCTGCTGATAATGTTATTTAAAAGAACACATGATCAGACACAATATAGTGGCAAAACCAGTGTCAGGACTGCCAGAGAATATCGTGGGCTGGCAGAGAAGGGTATGGGCAGGGGGTCTTCTGATTATTGTATCTTAGGGTGTCTTGGTTTCTCAAGTATAAGTATAGGGTTAAAGGGAATAGGCAGGGTCTGGTTTTTTCTCTGAAAAAAAGAAGAAGCAGACATTAGGGAGGTTGAGAGAGCAATATAGACATTGGACCTACATTAAGTTCAAAGATACACAGTGATATAGAGATCAAAAATAGTTACTGCTTCATTGGGCTGTCATTTGAAGTTCACAGGGGTCTTTTTTTCATCTATTGCTGGTTTGGTTGTTCTGCTGTGTGAGGTTTTTGATACTGGTTTTGCTGTTGGTTGTGTTTGGACACTGCTGTGGTTTGTTTTGTTTGTTGTTGGTGTCAAAATGGGCTGCTGGTTCACTGGTTGGTGGTGCTTAAGTATTTCTGGTTCATCTGTTTGCTAAGTGTGGTGTTTATTTCACTGAGTGTGGTATCTATTTCACTAAGTGTGGTGGTTTGGACTACTACTGGTGGGTTGTTATATTTGTTGCTGTGCTGTGTTTGTTTGCTGGGCTACTGCTACTGTTTTTCTCCTGTTGTTGCTGCTGGTCCATTACTGCTGTTGTTGTGAATTGCTTGCCACCACTGACTTCCTTTTCTTTATTCTTCCATACTCCAGGTACACATTTCTGTAATTACAGCTTCTTGGTTTGAAAAAGAATGAAGCCTGATTCCCTTTTTTAAGACCTGTTTAACATATGTAGTTGTCCAATGTTTCTTATGTTTGTAGGAGTACACGTAATTAAATCTATCTTACTGATTTGGGGTTGAGAAGAATGCATTCATGAGTTTTAAGATGGAAATGTATTTAGATCGAAAATGCACTGTCAGTGGATATGTATAGAAATCTGAGTTGTTCATGTGATATCTATGCTTAAATCTTCTCTATTCATGGCATGTGATTCCCAAATCTGTCCATACCCGATCTTGTGTTAAAGTTGAGATTAATTATCTGTCCAAGTAGGAAGTTTAGGACGATTTGATCACCCGTGAGGAATGATATCTTAAACTTGCAAAAAATGTATGACATTAGCTCTTTGAGGATTATTTGAATTCAAAGCGAGTTCTTTCCATATAATTGTCCACCATAGACTCAAACCTACTCACTTAATTAATTAATCGTATGTTTGCTCGAATTGGTTGTAGTTGAGTAGGATTTTGTCACCTGGTAGGAATTAGTGAGTTATTATTCAACTGAATGACGTAATTAGATTAAAGGAGTCGGGGGTGCATTTCATGTGACCCGATCCCAATTTCGAACAAGAGTAAATAAAGCGTGTCAGGAACCACAGGCGCATTTCATGTGGTGTGGCTCGTAGCAAGTTTTAAATAATTTAGAATCAACTCCTAAATAAAATACAGTGGGATGTAGTTTGCTTTAGATTTGAATTAGAGGTGCGCCTCGCCCAATAGTTACGCAAATCGCAAGGCCCTCATAAATGTACATATAAAATACTTAGATTTCGAGATGTGTCGTTTCTTAGCGAATATCACGTCCTTCTCAAAAGTGTAAATAAGTAATCGCTCCAGGCGTGTATTTTAATTCTATCTTCTTAAATACGGGTGTGCATTTCATGCGACCCAAATCCAAATCCCAAAATGTTGAATAAGAATGTGTCGAGGATCCGGGTGCATTTCATGTGGCGCGATTCGAAAACATATTTTTAAGCAACTTTCTCTTTCGTAAATCATAATAAATAATAAAAGCGGTAAAGGGATATTAATTTGCACTAAGTACATAACTGTAAAAAGCAGATAAATAAGCCGAACACGACAGTTGAGCGACCGTGCTAGAACCACGGAATTCGGGAATGCCTAATACCTTCTCCCGGGTTAATAGAATTCCTTATCCGGATTTCCGGTTCGCGAACTGTTAAATAGAGTCATTCTTTTCCTCGATTCGGGATTTAACCGGTGACTTGGGACACCATAAATCTCCCAAGTGGCGACTCTGAAATAATTAAATAAATCCCGTCTCGATTGTCCTTTAATTGGAAAAACTCTTTGCACCCTCGCGGGTGCGGTAAAAAGGAGGTGTGACAGCTCTGGCGACTCTGCTGGGGACAATTCTTTAGAATTCGAGCTCGGAATAATTGTTGTATTTGGCTTATTTATTATCTGATTTTTTATTACACGTTTGCATTAATGTGCTAAATATTGTTTTTACTGCTTTGATATTTTGTGAACTGTACATATAAATTGTGCCGAAACCAATCTCCTCTCTGAGTCTTCTAAATCATGAAGAAGGGTGCACTTCGTGTGACTTCTTTTCTGTATAGTGTCTAATTCCCGCTTTAGAACGAGGTTTGGATAAGTTGCAAAACCGGCGAAGCTTCTGTATTCCCGGGTTGTTGCCTCCTCCTCGGCTCGAGCTGTCCGCTCGGGTAAGCCAGGTCTAGAACAATAAACCCAGGTTTTGAACCTAGAATAACAAAGCTTCATGCCGGATCCCTAGTAGGAACGTTTATTTGCATCATGTTGCATTTGGCTTAGGGGACTCAACACAGGGGTTGGGTCCGTCTAAGACAGGTGACCTGAAATGAAAAGACTATCCTGCTGCATATTGTTTGTCTTACGCATTTATCCGTTATAGACTTGCATGCTGACCGGCTTTAGAAATTAAAAAAAAAAAAAAAGAAAGAGGAAAAAAGGAAAAAGTGTGTTTTATTCTTGAGATAGATAAAAATAGTTTACTTTAGTAAAATGAATAAATAAATAATGTAGTTTGTTTCGTTTGACCGAACTACGTGGGTTTGATTCTCATTGGATGTGAGATACGTAGGCAACCTCTATCAGGTCCAACTTCACCTTTTGAAAAATAGCCAAAATATCAAAACTAACTTTTGTACTAAATAAGTCGGTGACGTTGTTTTCAAAAATAGCCGAATGTTCCCGAAAGGGACGCCGGAAGGCTGATTTCGTATAAACGGCCACCTTTGGGTCAATTTTGATTTCGATCAATTTACCCCACAGCCTTAAAAGCCTTCGTCCCCGAGAATTTGTGAGCACGTGATTTTTGCCCTACATGAGAATCACTCCCAGAAAATTCAAAAAATAAAATAGTTTCGTGTTGAGCATGATTTTTGTGATTTTTGTGTTATTTTTATCTTACATTTGCATTTTTGTGTGTGCGTGTTTATTTATTTAAATTAGTAAAATACAAAATATATACATCATGTTGTGCATTTTTTTTTAGTGTTTAATATCAAAATTATACGGTTTACATTTAAGTGGGATTATGTGGGATGATTGTAGTAAAAATTAATTGTGTTATGAGTTAGTATATATATATATATACATATATATATATATATATATATATATATATATATATATATACATATATATACACACATATGTATATGATACACCATGGAATGTAGTATGGAAATCGGAATTGGGCCATAGCAAAACCAGGCCCAATGTAATTCAATACACAACCTAATTCCCTACCCAGCCAGCCCAACACCCCGACCCTGTACCGCCCCGACCCGGCCCAACTCACACATAACCAAATGAACCTCCACTCAATTGCCTCCCCCATTTCTCTTGAACACCCAAACAAAAAACCCTAGAGCACCCAGCCGCAACAGTAAAAAACCAGCCCCCCCATCGTCTTGCCTTCTTCATCGACCAAGAAGAGACCTCCCAGCCGCCACTTCTCTCCTTCAACAGCAGAAGCCGCCGCCGCCTCTGCTCATTTCTCTAACCAGACCACTCTTCGATTCCACCTCTCACTAGACCGGTGACCAAACGAGCCCTGACCCTCGTCGCCAG
This sequence comes from Nicotiana noctiflora, assembly GCA_032618575.1. NCBI lineage: Eukaryota > Viridiplantae > Streptophyta > Magnoliopsida > Solanales > Solanaceae > Nicotiana > Nicotiana noctiflora. The sequence continues at coordinate 38,568 of JASVEL010013978.1, forward strand.
CCGATCTCTCTACACTCAAACTCGCCGACCTCACCAGTCAACCACCCACCTGAAACCTCCACCAAAACAACCTCGACTCAGTCTCGAAATGCAGCTAATATCTGCCGCAACAGTGCCCAAAACGCCACCATAGATTTGAGTCGAGTTGACGAGCTATTCGCTTGCGAACCCGAGGTTCCGTTCGAGGTCGTCGATTCTTGCCCGCTGTTCCGATTATGGTCATCCATTCGGAGTTAATCGTTGGAAATTGATCCCGTTTGTATTGGTTTTCTCGATATGGTCATCCATTCCGATTTGGTCCCGTTTGTATTGGTTTTCTCGATATGGTCATCCATTCCGATTTGGTCCTGTTTGTATCGGTTTTCTCGTTCGATTTTCTGATGATTCACTTCACGTTGGCACTTTTTCATTGCTGTTGGTATTCCTCCGTGATTCTGCTTCGAGCCCTGTTAAATTGAAAGTCGCATTTGGTGTTTCCGTCTCCGTATGTCATGAAGAAGAAAGTGTGATTGAGGTCGAGCTTGGAGTCAAAGACTCGGTGCCGATTCGAATTCCTATTCGCTGTTCGTCCAAAATTGCCTCACACTTAATTTTCAGATTCATTTGAGGTTCATTTCTCATTCTTTCTACTCTATTTTTGCTTGACATCGTGATTTTGTTGCTTCATTAGCTATGCTCCATCGCTCTGTTTTACTGATATTCTACTATTCGGTTGCTTCATGTCGGTTGGTTTACTCCATGTTCGGGTGGATTTAATGATTAGAATGAGTTTTTGATTGTCTGTTACAGTTATTCACTTAGATACAAGGCCTTAAGGAGCTTCGATTAACATTTTGGTGGCTTTAAAGTTGAATAAATTTATGATATATGGCTATGGTGATGTGTTTGTTTCCTCATTAGAGTAATCTGAAGTTGGCCATATTAGGGGATTATAGTGAACTTTGGATGATCAAATGCTTTGTTTAATTGATACTGTGAATAAAGAAATTTATAAAGTGTTAAAGGGTATTGGAGAGAATAAATAGTAACCATAAAATTCTGACTGATTGCTTTCCGAATTTGTCGATGCTTTGGTTTCGTATAGGTGGTGTCAAGGTGTTTTGTACAGATTACGATTATTTCAGTAATTGCGTGCTGTTACTTTTGTTCCGAATATCCTTTGGTTCTTTTCTCTTCGTTGCCTATCAATCTTGCATATGAATTCAATTTCTTTTCGTTCAGTATGTTTATAGTGTTCATTTGGTCCCGTTGTTCTGATACTAAGTGATCCTCGTCTCTTTCCGTCATTTTTTTTAGAATCTGTTAATATGATGTTTCAGTTTTGAATCTGTTTCTTGTTTATTGTTAATAATTGTCCGTGTTTGGTTCTCGCCGAATCGATGATTGTTAGATTTACGGCTGGTTTTGATTTTTTACTAGGATATGTTAGTTTCTGCTAATTAATTGAATAATTGTTAGTTTCTATTATAACCATATTTGTTGATTTCCGATTTCTGATTTTGAATTACTTATTGTTTCATGTTTCATATTTTTGATTGTTGGGAATTACTAGTTGATTATTGGATTTGTTTTGGTTAATTTGGTATTAATCTTTGTTAGAGTTAAATGCTTCTGATTTTGATAATAGATTAATTAGGCTCACTTACTAGTATTAATTAGTTTTTTCTGTTAATATTAGGTCGAATAAGTATTCTGCGATTTGATTAGTCTACTAAATGCATTGCGAATATCTTGTGAATCTGTTAAGTTGTTAGTTTCTGTTGTTTGTCGGGGAAATGGCCCTCTTTCTGAATTCTGTTGGCTCTTCTAATTTGACAAGTTTTGGTTAGTTGACCCATTGATAATGGGAAATATTTGAACCTGTTTGATTCTGTTTTTGAAAGTTCAAGTGGATTAATTGATTGATTAGTGGATTCGATGATTGAATAACATTTAGGATGTATTGGTTATAGCTGTAGTTAATGATTAAAGCTCGATTAGTGATTTCGTCCCTTAGACTAGTTGAGACTCTCATTAAGTCAATAGTTGAAATCATACGATTCGTAGCAACCTAAGGTGTTCTTACTAAATAGAATCAATTGCGACTAGTTAGCTCGAGTAATAAGACTCGCCATCTATCAATTGTTCCCTCGAGTCTTGTTAATCGGATAATTAATCATAAGTGGCTGTATTTGTAAGACTGCTTAAGGTCGGCTATTGATGAAAGATGATTTTAATTAGTGAAATAATCTGAATTTAAAGTAGTTGGAAGGGTTAATGGGTTAATTGAGCAATAGTCACTTAATTGTGGCTATTTGTTAAATACAAATCTGAAAATGTGTTAAAATAGGAGTAAAATACAGAAAATAGGAATGTAATAAGTCTTGAGAAGTAGGGGTAATATGGAAATTGAAAACTTAAAGAATTATTTATGTTAAAGTATTTTATCCACTAAGCACTAATAACATTAAAAAAGGGGTATTGTTTAATACTTAGTGAGGAACAAGACATAGTGGCTTTGGAAGGTGTTAAAAGAAGTAATTAAATATGTTGCCCATAACTTTTGAATTAATTAAGGAAAAGACAAGTGTTAGTGGGGGACCAAACAAGTAAGCATGGGGAACCAAACAAGTAAGCATGGGGAACCATTTAACTTAAATCAAGAAGTCATTTAGGGGGAGGGGTCTTTTGAGCTATAAAGAGGGATTTAATTCGAGAGTAGGATCCGGCAAAAAAAAGACATAGACAGATATATTCCTACACACACACATACACACTGTGTATACTGTTGCATAGTGGTCGGTTGGTTGCTGTTGTCATACACACTGTGTATACTGTTGCTGCTGTGTTTCTTCACGGTTGCTGCACACAGTTGCTGCCCGCGGCTGTTGCACACTGTTGCGGCTATCGTTGTTGTGTTTGTTTCGCTTGCTTGTTTTGCTGTGGTGTTTTGCTGTTGCTGCTGTGTTTTTTTCGGCTATTGCACTGTTGCTGCCATCGTTGCAGCCTACTGTTGCTGCTTTGTTCTTCGCGGCTGCTGCTACTGTTGCTGCTCGCGGCTGCTGCTACTGTTGCTGCCCGCGGCTGCTGCACACAGTTGCGGCTGTCTTTGTTGTGTTTTTCTCGTTGTTTTGTTGTGGTGTGTTGTTGTCGTTGGATCACTGCCGCTGTTGTTGCTATTACTGCCTAGCTGATACCGTAGCCTTTCATCTTTGACAATTTCCAGGTACACATTTGTAAACTCATGCTTTACGGGAGTAAATTGAAGTGACGATTCCTCCTTTTGTGGATCTCTTTCAGCTTCACTGTTTTCATTTGCAAACTGATATCAATTTAAGAAATATGTTATGAAGTTCGTACTTTAAAGTATCATAGTGATTTGAGTTAAGTCCGGATGAATGTGTAATTAGTTTCTCGTTATTTTTAACAGTGGGTTTGGACTATAACGCTAATGAGTTTTCAGAACGTTAGATAATTTTGGTTCTGTTTCATGTTAGTAATAGATTCTTATGGTTAGTAGTATGCAGCTAACAATCAAAGAGTTAGTAACTTTGGTTTAGCGATTGTTAATATAATAGAGTGAGCATTCATTTGAGGGTTTAGTATACTTCTATTATGATAATGAAAAAACAGAGGTTCAATTGTTATTAAGGAAGATAATTTACAGCTATGTTTTTTTGCAAGATACAATAAGTAATCCATGAGTTAGGCCATGAAGAGTTTTGTATGTGATAGGCTCTATTAGTTAGAACAAAAGCGATTATGGGCTTCGCCTTTATTTCGAGACCACAACACCCTCACTGCGTATAAGACAATGGATTATATGAAAAAAATAATCAATCAAAAATGTTAGTTTGATGTATCTAGTTCGGAATTTACTAGGTTACTTGAGTAAATAACATCGCTTTAAATAGCAATTTGAATAAAATTAGTAACTAATGTTAGTGATGAACGTTAGCATGAAGTTCAAAAATGATTTTTGTATCACACATAGTTAACTCCATCGGCTCAATTTATCTAATACTGTCGGTTTAAATTAATTAGAGAATGGTTAGTTTGTTCTGATATTTTGTCAAATTCGTATGCTATTTATAATTTTAGTTTTAGTATTATTCGCTTGTAGAATAAGGCATAAAACAATTTCCCTTATGCAAGCTCGAGTGCAATTTCCGTTCACATTGATTTAATAACTAATAGGAGGTCCGAGCTTATAAACATGCAATAAATTAGGACCTTTTCTCTTTTATTTAGAGACGAACTTAGTAGAAAAATGTAGTCACTTTAGGATTGTCCTTTTAAAATAAACGAGACGAGCCTCGCCAAAAATACACCATTGTGGGGCCCTCGAATAATTGTCATGAAAACTTAGACTTGGAAGGACCGTCTAGTGAATTTCACGGTCCTCTTCCCAAAGTAAATAGACGATAGACTCTTTAGGCACGACTTGAAATAAAAATTACTTTCCTGAATACGGGTGTGCATTTATGTGACCCAAATCTTACTCTCGGCGGAACTGAAATACATTAGAGTCGCAGGCGTACTGGTTACGGTGCGGCTCGGAATGTGTTTTCGTAACGTCGCAATTCTTCTAAAAATAAGAGCGGAGCATTAAAAGCACATAGTTAAAATATATAAAAGGATCAGATAGAAACAAAAATTGCAATTGAGCGACCGTGCTAAAACCACGGAATCCGGGAGTGCCTAACACCTTCTCCCGGTTTAACAGAATTCCTTATCCAGATTTCTAGTTTCGCAGACTGTATTACGAGTCATAAATTTCCTCGGTTCGGGATTAAACCAGTGACTTGGGACACCATTATTTTTCCAAGTGGCGACTCTGAATTTAATAAATTGATCCCGTCTCGATTGTCCTTTAATTGGAAAAAACTCCCTTGTGCCCTCTCGTGCGCGTAAAAAGGAGGTGTGACAGCTCTGGCGACTCTGCTGGGGATGTTTTTTGACCTCTGAACTTCGGTTCAGGGTCTAAGAATTCGAGCTCAGTTAAATTGTTGTTTTGTCTGTATCTGATTTTACCACATGTTTAATCAACGTACTACATGTCTACCGCTTTGATACTAGCTGCACTGTACATACAAACTGTTATATGTTTACCGCTTTGATATTACGTGAACTGCATATAAGACTGTGCCGCAAACCCTTCACTTCTCACCCCCGGGGATGTGCTCACTGGTTGAGACTCCCTATTCTGTTAGTGTCATACCCGAAATAATAAAGAGGCTCGGAAAGTTTCTAAGCCGGTTGGCCTTTTGGTTCCCGGAAAGGAGCTCCTTCCTCAACTCGAGTTGTCCGCTCGGGTACGCAGTCTAGAACACATACCCAGGTTGTTAAACTTAGAATAACGTGACTTCATGCCGGATCCCTAGTAGGAACGCTTATTTGCATCATGTTGCATTTGACTTAGGGGACTCAACACAGGGGTTGGGTCCGTCTAGGACAGGCAACCTGAAATGAAAGACCATCTTGCTATGCCATGTTTGTTTCAAGCATCTATTCAAACTTGCATGCTGACCGGCTTTTAAGAAACGAAAAAAAAAACAAAAGGAAACAGTGTGGGCAAATAGATATTTTCAGAAAATACAAAAATGGGTCTTACCAACAGAATCAATAGTTTGTTAATAAGAGACAACGGAAGGTTGACTTTGACGACAATGGGTTTCTTAACAAAATGTATTTTTTTTTCTTCGTCGGTCAATAAAAGAAAATGTGTTTCTTAATAAAATGTGTTTTCTTTGTCGGCCAATAAAAGAAAATGTGTTTTTTTTAACAAAATGTGTTTTCTTTGTCGGTCAATAAAGGAAAATGTATTTTTTAACAAAGTGTGTTTTTGTCGGTCAATAAAAGAAATAGTTTGTCTTGACGGACCGAACTACGCGAGTTTGATTCTCACTGGAGGTGAGATACGTAGGCAACCCCCGTCGGGTCCAACTTGCCATTTTTCAGAAATATATACCAAAATCTGTAAATTTTGAAAAAATTACTGCCAGCCAAAATGATAGTTTTCTTTAAATAAATGTGCAGGATGAGCACGATTCAAAATGAACCCTTTTCACTCGTGACTAAAATCCCGGTACAAATACGGCTATGGTGGAATGATCTAGGCCAAGAAGGGCAGGATGAGGTTAAAAAGTATTTGAAAGGTCTCACGGGTCTGCTTGAAATAAAACCCCGTGGGGACATCATAAGAGCCTTAGTCACATATTGGGACTCAGCGCACAATGTCTTTCACTTCTCGGATTTCGAGCTCACCCCAACTGTTGAGGAAATGACCGGATACATTGGAAACATTGGTATACCATTGGGGCATCAATATCTAATCGCCCCCAGGGTTGTCGCCGTACACCGGTTTTTAGACTCACTGAAGACGGCCAGGACGGTACGTAACCCGGATCTAGCACGAGGGTTTTGTACTTTGAACTTCATCTATCAAAGGTACGGTCATGCGGGAGGTTTCGACGACCCAGAAAACAAATTATGCAGCAAGGGTAATCGCCCGAAATGGGAGGAGCACAGACGAGTTGCTTTCGTGATAGCCTTTTTAGGACTCGTGGTATTCCCGAGGAAAGACGGGAACATTGATATAAAGTTAGCCGGAGTCGTCAGTACTTTGCTTGACCAAAGCGAAAGTACTCTTGCTCCTATGATACTATCAGACATATATCGAGCCCTCACAATCTGCAAAGCCGGGGGAGATTTTTTCGAAGGCTGTAATTTACTGCTGCAAATGTGGATGATCGAGCACCTGTGTCGCCGCACCCAATTCTTGAGATATGGTCTGGTTGAGAAAACTTGCATAAGCGAATTCTATACAAGGATTGATAGGGTCGTCTTGCTTGAAGGAACATTGGCATGGAGGGCATACTTTCAGGCTCTCAACGCAAGCCAAATACAATGGACGTTGGGTTGGTTGCAGATAGACAGAATCGTGTACATGCCAGCGGCTAGGTCCCCCTTTCTCTTAATGGGACTTAAAAGCATTCAACCTTATGCGCCCCATCGGGTGTTGAGACGGCTCGGGAGGTGCCAGATAGTACCCAAAGAAGAAGACCTGAGTACCCAGGTTATTGAAATTGGTCCCGACGGTCAATTTCCGGAAGCGAGGGTTCGCCAGATCTGGAGCAAATGCCAGTATCTGGAGGCAAACACTTGTGTGCAGGATCGAGCTAGAGGAGAGGTTGTACCTAGATATCTTACTTGGTACAAAGGAGAAACATCAGGGGAAAGACCAGCCAAAAGACCTCACCTCAGGGAATTTGCTGAAGCGTCCCAAGACCAATGGGACTGGTTGGCTAAGGAAGAGGTTTACAGAACCAGGATTGGCAAGATAGAGCAACGGGTCCAAGATCTTCAATTTGAAAGGGATGTTCAAGCCGCCGCCAACGAAGGAGATAAAAAGAAGTTGGCACAAGAAAATGACTTTCTGAGAGCTCAAATCCAGCAAATGAAAAGGGATGCTGACAGACAGTTGAGGAGTCGGGCGGACGAAAAATTGATAAAGGGTTTGAAAAGCCAGGTTGCCGATGTCCAAAGAGAATTGGAAGAGTCTAAGGCCCAAATAGTGAGGATCCGAGCTAGTTGGAGAAAGGAGGCACATCAACATGCACTTCACCTACAACGGGTGGAAGAGGATTACACTGATATCGTCACCAGTTTAAGGGAAGCAAATGTTGTCCTCGGAGAGCGGGTTTTTAAGCAAGCCCAAGATGCCAGAGCAGACCTCGACCATTGCCACAACTTGATGGCTCGACTGCAAGAACAAATAGACAGGCTCCTAGACCAAGTCACCAACAACGCTCGAAGATTGGGGGCGAAAAACCAGCAGATAGAGCGGCTACTCGGAGAAAGGGACATGATCAAGGACAGAATTGGAGAAATCGGGCACTATGTCACCATGAAATGCCTAGCTTGTGAACGAATGCCCCGCGCCGACCTCTTCGCCTCAATTATGGGTTATGTTCATCGGATCATGGAAGAATTAAGGGGACTACACAAGGACCTCACACCCATGCCCGCGGCAAGGCCGAATGATGCCTCGCGGGCCCCTAGGAATTTTAGAGCAGTAGACCTTTGATTAAAAATGTATTTTTGAAATATTGGGTCGAGCCAGTTGGCATGTTATTTTACGTTTTCGAGTCAAGCATTCCTTTTATGTTGTAAGATCTGTTTTGTAACTTTAAGGTTTATTTGATATGAAAGCTACTGAATTTTGCCACAATCCTGTTAACAGAACTACGCTCGGTCTGATTCACGCGAGAACGTGATACGTAGGCAATCCACATAAGATTCGACCACCACTAAAAAGAAAGGAAAAGAATCCAAAGGTTAAATAACAATAAGGCTTGCAAAGATAGTCGAAAAAGAAAAAAAAAGAAGAAAAAGAAAAAGAAAAAGAAAAAGGGCCGGAATGACGCATGTTAAGAGTACATGTAGAAAGGGTTATTTGGTTAGGTGCATTGCATCCGACGTGCTATAACATATCTGTCAAACTCGGTGAACTAACAAGTTTGTTGCATTTCCAGAAAGTTTAGCAGTTGGTTTGACAGAATATACTGGCCGGCCATCACTACCGTACTAGATCCAAAGGACCGGTTACAGTAAGCATGTCTAGTTCTGGCAAGAGTCTCGAGGAAGAAAAATCCGAGCTACAAATCATGAAAGAAGAGGTAGGCCGGTTAAAACAACAGATAACAGAGATGCACCTGGCCTGGGCCAGGGAACAGTCTTCACCAAACCGCCCTACTCTCGCCTCAGCTCCGGAACATCCGCCCATCGATCCTTCAACAAGCGCCCCGAGCTATCCATACTTTCAGGGGGAAAACCCATATGCCACCCACATTCCACCAGCCAAACCAAATCCTCCTCCGGTCACCCCTGTTTTTGTGGCACCTCCACCTGCTCCTCTGCAAAGGCCGGCCGGCGAGCCATATGTTCAGATCCATGACAACTCTTACTATCCTCCAGAGCCTACTTTCAGGGCTCCTGAACCACAATCACATACACCTCACTGGGATAATCCGGCAGAACCGGAAAAGCACTTCCAAAGTTCGGAACACGAGGAAGTTGTCAGAAAAGTTAAAAGCCTGGAGCAGTCCTTCAGGAACATGCACGGTTTGGGCAACCAAGTCAGCGTCGCCTATAAGGATCTGTGTCCATTTCCGGACGTCCAGGTGCCAGCAGGGTTTAAAATGCCCAAATTCGACCTATACGAGGGGCATGGTGACCCGGTGGCCCACCTGCGAGGGTTTTGCAGTAAAATGAGAGGGGCCGGAGGACGGGACGAGCTTCTGATAGCTTACTTCGGCCGAGTCTGGGAGGATCTGCGCTGGAGTGGTACACTAGACAGGATCCCGGTAGATGGTTTACGTGGGATGATTTGGCTCAAGCTTTTATCGGCCAGTTCCAATACAATCTTGAGATAATCCCCGACCGCCTATCATTGTTAAAATTAGAGAAGAAGCCCGTCGAAAGCTTCAGGGAATTTGGTTTCCGTTGGAGGGAACAGGCGGCCAGGGTAGATCCGCCGATGAGAGAGAGCGAGATGGTGGACTACTTCTTGCAGACATTAGAGCCCACCTACTTCGGACATCTGGTAACGTCCGTAGGCAAATCATTCACTGAGGTGATAAAAATGGGGGTATGATCGAGGAAGGTTTGAAGGCCAACAAGATCATGAGTTACTCAGCACTGAAAGCCACCACTCAGGCTATCCAAAGTGGTACTGGAGGAGTACCGGGGAAAAAGAGGAGAGAGGAAGTTGCGGCCGTCGAGTCCGGGGCATGGTTCAGAAATAGAGGCCCCGCACCCCAATATAGCCCACCCCGACCTCACCACCAAAATTACTCTCACAGCCCATATAGCCACCCGCAACATTACTATCCCGCACCTGATCCCCATTTTACTGTCCACCATGCGCAGTCCTATTCTGCACCTCCTGTTCATGCACCGTGGCGTGCACCGAACAATCATCCACCCCCAAGAGCTTACAGAAACCCCTCGGGCGCGAGTTTCCGTCCGAACCAGGCATTCAGGGGCGACAGGGCGCCGAGGCCAAAGACTTTCACTCCCTTAGGAGAGTCTTACACCAGTCTGTTCCACCGGTTGAAGCAAGTAGGATTGCTCGATCCGGTTGAAGCTAAGCTACCAAACCCCCTCCCGAAGAACCTGGACCATTCAGTAAATTGTGCCTACTGCTCGGGATGCCCAGGGCACGATACAGAAAAGTGTTGGAGGCTAAAGACGGCCATCCAGGAGCTCATTGACACTCGCAAGATTGAGGTCCAGACTCCAACAGAGCCCAACATCAACCAAAACCCGCTTCCAACTCATCATGAGACCAACATGATCGAGTTGGTACGGGCGGAGGAAGGAAAGGAGAAAGCCTCTCAGACTGTAATGATGATTAAGTCTAGCGGGGCAGGAACGAGAAAAGGGCCAAGCCTTGATGAGTCGCCCAGTTGCAAGAAGGACATACCAGGAGAGTCGGAAGCAGGAAAGGAAAGTGTGAACGAAGTACCGGTGAAGCCGGCCAAGATAGTTGTACCAGGGGCAGCAATCAAGCCCATCTTGACAGTAGCAGGCGTTCGAATGGATCCTTTCATCATCCGGCCGGCAACACAGTTGCCAGTAACCGATAGCCGGGCTGTTCCATGGAATTATGCTCGGATTACAACGACCTACAGAGGAAAGGAGGTGAAAGAGGAAGTTTGTGAAGCCCAGGGGTTGACCCGCTCGGGGAGATGTTTTGCCCCTGCGGAATTGAGGAAGACCACTCCGGCGGTATTGAAAAAGCCGGTCACTGATGAAGAGGCGGAAGAATTCTTGAAAAAGATGAAGCTGCATGACTACTCTGTCTTAGAGCAGTTGAAGAAGACTCCGGCACAAATATCATTGCTATCCTTGCTGATACATTCTGAAGAACATCGGCAGGCATTGATGAAAGTCCTGAATGAGGCACATGTACCAGATAAAATCTCAGTAAGCCATTTGGAGAAGATCACCAATCGGATCTTCGAAGCAAATCGGATCACCTTCACCGATGACGAGTTGCCTGAGGAAGGCACTGAGCACAACAAGGCTTTATATCTTACGGTGAAGTGTGAAGAGGCGGTGGTTACCAAAGTCCTTGTCGATAATGGATCCAGTGCTAACATTTGTCCTCTCTCTACATTGGGCAAATTAAAAGTAGACATCGGCAGAGTACGCGAGAACAGGGTATGTGTTCGAGGGTTTGACGGAGGAGGCAAAGCGTCGGTTGGTGATATAGTGTTGATCTTGACGATTGGGCCAGTGGAGTTCACCATGGAATTCCAGGTGCTGGACATGGTGGTGTCATATAACCTCCTAATAGGGCGACCATGGATCCGTGCCGCAAGAGCAGTTCCATCCAGCTTACACCAACTCGTCAAGTTTGAGTGGGACCAACAGGAGATCGTCGTCCATGGAGAGAACGATCCACAATCAGGCACCATCATTCCCTTTGTTGAAACAGAAGAAGATGTTGGGCCGTGGGTATATCAGGTCTGCGATGTGGTGTCCGCCAACCGAGTTCCGGAAGGGGAATGCATTCCCGGTGACAGAACAATTACTGCAGATGTCATGGTGGCGCATGAAATGTTGAGACATGGTTTCATACCCGGCAAAGGTCTAGGTGCATCTCTGCAAGGAATCATACAGCCGGTATCCGTGGTCGAAAACTTGGGAACCTTCGGCTTGGGATTCCAGCCAACCTCAGAGGACATCCGGCGAGCAAAGAGGAGTAAGCAGAAGACATGGGTGCTCCCAAAGCCTGTTCCACGCCTTTCCCAATCTTTTGTCAGGTCCGGAGCGAGAGGATATCCAACGACAAAGATTCCCGGTCCTACGATCAGGCCAGATGAAGAGTTCTTCAGGAAGTTCGAGGACCTATTCACGGATGTATGTATGCTCGAGGACGGTGAAGGATCTAGTCATGCCGAGATACAATTTGTGGGACCAAAGGCAAAACTGAATAACTGGAAGGCTACTCCTCTCCCTGTCCGGAAGGAGTCTTGGTAGTTTGTCTTGGATTGTTTTTCTTTCGAAATTTTGTGTTGGGGGTTTGTCCCCGAAGTAAAATCCCATTGTTTTTAGTTCATTTCTGATTTAAGTTTGCAGTTTGTTTTCCCTTTGTACTGTTCCCATTAATGAAATTTTGTTCCCTTCGCGTCTAATTCTGTTTATTTTCCCTCTTTTTACTTTTCTGAACAACCTTCTTTCAGCTGATCTTAATGATATGGCGTGCTTAAAGATTAATCAACCCAGTCTAGAAAGTCAATCGGGTTTGGAAATAATAACACATGAAATAAGAAGTGACGAGAGTGAGTCGGAGTACGGCGATGATGAAGCCGTAGAAGAAATCGGTGAAGAATTAAGTCACTTCGAGGAAAAACCCAAACCGAATTTAAATGATACGGAGGCCGTTAATCTAGGGAATGCGGATGACGTCAAAGAAACCCGGATAAGTGTCCATATTGAACCCAATCTGAGAGAAGAATTGATCAAAACACTCATGGAGTTTAAAGATATTTTCGCATGGTCATACGACGACATGCCGGGACTCAGCACTGATCTAGTGGTTCATAGATTACCCACTGATCCGGCATATCCTCCCGTCAAGCAAAAACTGCGGAAATTCAAGACGGAGATGAGTGTGAAGATTAAGGAGGAGGTAACCAAGCAGTTGCAGGCGAAAGTCATTCGTGTCACTCGATACCCTGAATGGTTGGCTAACGTAGTACCGGTGCCAAAGAAAGACGGAAAGATCAGAGTATGCGTGGACTATCGCAATCTCAACAAGGCAAGCCCTAAGGATAATTTCCCGCTTCCCAATATCCATATCCTGATTGATAATTGCGCCGGACGCGAAATCGGATCCTTTGTGGATTGTTATGCGGGATATCATCAGATTTTGATGGATGAAGAGGACGCAGAAAAGACGGCTTTTATCACACCGTGGGGAACTTATTGCTACCGAGTGATGCCGTTCGGTTTGAAGAATGCGGGAGCAACATATATGAGGGCGATGACTACGGTATTCCATGACATGATACACAAGGAAATTGAGGTGTACGTGGATGATGTGATCATAAAATCTAGGCGTCAAGAAGACCATGTTGCCGACCTCGGGAAGTTCTTTCAAAGACTTCGAAGGTACGACATCAAGCTCAATCCGGCCAAATGCGCATTCGGAGTTCCATCGGGAAAGTTGCTAGGATTCATCGTCAGCCGACGGGGCATTGAGTTGGACCCGTCCAAAATCAAGTCCATTCAGGAGTTAGCCCCGCCGAAGAATAAAACAGAGGTAATGAGTCTGTTGGGAAGGTTGAATTACATCAGTAGGTTTATTGCCCAGCTTACGGCAACTCTGTGAACCCATATTCCGCCTATTGAAGAAAGACGCTGCGATAGAATGGACGGCAGAATGTCAGGAAGCGTTTGACCGGATCAAAGGGTATCTGTCAAATCCACCCGTACTAGTTCCGCCTGAGCCAGGTAGACCCCTGATTCTCTATCTGACGGTTCTCGAGAATTCGTTCGGCTGCATACTGGGGCAGCATGATCTTACTGGCAGGAAGGAACGGGCCATTTACTACCTCAGTAAGAAGTTTACAGTCCACGAGGTCAAGTACACTCATCTAGAAAAGACATGTTGCGCCCTGACTTGGGTAGCCCAAAAGCTGAAACACTACTTGTCTTCTTACACCACTTACCTCATTTCGCGTTTGGATCCGTTGAAGTATATTTTCCAGAAACCCATGCCTACGGGGAGGTTAGCAAAATGGCAAATATTACTTACGGAATTCGACATCATATACGTGACAAGGACGGCTATGAAAGCTCAAGCCCTGGCCGATCACTTAGCTGAAAATCCCGTTGATGACGAATACGAACCTTTGAGGACGTATTTTCCAGACGAAGAAGTATTGCAAATTGAAGGGTTAGAACTAACCAAGGATCCAGGGTGGAAGCTCTTCTTCGACGGAGCGGCGAACGCAAAAGGAGTCGGAGTAGGGGCTGTGCTCATATCGGAAACAGGACATCATTATCCTGTTACTGCTCAACTGCGTTTTCATTGTACCAATAATATGGCTGAGTACGAGGCATGTATCTTGGGGTTGCGATTAGCGGTGGACATGGATGTGCAGGACGTCTTGGTCTTGGGGGACTCGGACCTTCTGGTACATCAGATTCAGGGAGAATGGGAAACCAGAGATTTAAAGCTTATCCCGTATCGTCAGTGTTTGCATGATTTGACCAAACGCTTTCGATCGGTAGAATTCAGGCACATCCCAAGGATGCATAATGAGGTTGCCGACGCGTTGGCTACTTTAGCATCGATGCTACACCACCCGGACGAGGTTCGTGTCGATCCGTTACATATCCAGGTCCGGAATCAACATGTTTATTGTAATGTGATAGAAGAGGAAATGGATGGTGAGCCATGGTTTCATGATGTCAAAGAATACCTCAGGTTAGGAATATACCCAGAACAGGCAACTGGAGATCAAAAGAGAGCTATTCGGCGATTGGCAAACGGAATTTTCCTTAGTGGAGGGGTGTTGTACAAAAGAACCCCGGATTTGGGATTATTGAGATGTATAGATGCAAGTCAAGCCACAACGGTGATGACAGATATACACTCGGGAGTTTGTGGACCACACATGAGCGGATACGTATTGGCAAAGAAGATTCTTCGAGCAGGATATTACTGGCTCACGATGGAGCGTGATTGTATAAGTTTCGTGCGAAGATGCCATCGGTGTCAGATACACGGAGATTTGATTCATTCTCCGCCGACTGAATTGCATACAATGTCGGCACCATGGCCGTTTGTCGCATGGGGTATGGATGTTATTGGACCTATTGAGCCTGCGGCTTCCAATGGTCATAGGTTCATTCTGGTAACGATTGATTATTTTACCAAGTGGGTAGAGGCCAAAACATTCAAATCAGTGACCAAGAAGGCGGTAGTGGACTTCGTACACTCCCACATCATCTGCAGGTTTGGAATTCCAAAGATGATCATTACGGATAACGGTGCAAATCTTAACAGTGGATTGATGAAAGAGGTATGTCAACAGTTCAAGATTACACACCGAAATTCCACACCGTATCGCCCAAAAGCAAACGGTGCGGTCGAGGCGGCAAACAAGAACATAAAGAAGATATTGAGGAAGATGATAGAAGGGTCTAGGCAGTGGCATGAAAAGTTACCATTTGCGCTGTTGGGTTATCGCACTACCGTCCGGACTTCGGTAGGTGCAACTCCTTACTTGTTGGTATACGGGACCGAAGCAGTAATACCCGCAGAAGTTGAGATTCCGTCCCTCCGAATTGTCGCTGAAGCTGAGATTGATGACGACGAGTGGGTCAAAACCCGATTAGAGCAATTGAGCTTGATCGATGAAAAGAGATTGACAACAGTATGTCACGGCCAATTGTATCAAAAGAGAATGGCGAGAGCATATAACAAGAAGGTACGTCCCAGGAGATTTGAAGTGGGACAGCATGTGCTGAAGAGAGTTCTACCCCATCAGGCCGAAGCGAAAGGCAAGTTCGCTCCAAATTGGCAGGGACCTTTTGTGGTGACTAGAGTATTATCCAACGGCGCTCTATGTCTGACTGATGTCGAGGGAAGATGCACCGATATGGCTATCAATTCTGATGCGGTTAAGAGATATTATGTGTAATTCTTTAATGCATTTGTCAACGTTTGGTTTCGTTTGTGTGTATTTGGCATTTTTCGGAGAATGAAATGACAGAGGCAATTTTTCTACTACCCAAACACTTTAACCTTTGTTTCCCCATTTGAGCCTTAATTATTCTTTCATATACCCTCTTTCGGAATCATCAAGGAAGATGTGTAACGAAATAGAAAAAGAAACAAAGAAAAAAATACAAGAAAAAGTGAACTACGTTCGACCTGATTCCTCAAGAAGGATACGTAGGCGCCACACGGCTCGGTCATAATAAAATAAAAATCAAAAATCCCCAAGCAACAAAACTGGGGCAGAAGTCATTGTTTCGTTGGAAAGATAGTGTGGATTCCGAAAGTTGTAATAAGCTAACCGTTGAGGCTAAACCCCTTTCTTCGGCCTCACGCGCAGAAACCATATTAAGAACCAGAAAGACCTCTCGATCAGTATTTGAGAAGTGCCAAGTCATGTGAACAAAAGCCAAGAGTGACATCCCGACCCTCGATTGAATCCGGGATGCACAAGCCGAAAGGGGATAACGCTCTAGAAGGAATCTCAGGGGGTGATACCCCGCCGCAGGGAAAGAAAACGTAAATGAGAGAGTCTTAACGGTGAAAACCCTCGAGGGCACCTTAAGGCGAAGGAAGTTGAGAGAAATAAAATGAGAGAGTCTTACGGTGAAAACCTTTACGGGCACCTCAAGGCGACGGGAGATAGAGAGAAATGAGAGAATCTCATTAGTGAAAACCCTTTGAAGGGCACTGTGAGGTGACAAGACAAGATGGTTACAAGATGTCTGCATGAGACAAGGTTTGGACATCCGTTTACCTCTAGCAGAGCGCGGCCATCAGAAAGTGACTGACATGAATAGACTGGGTAGTTTAATCTCAAAGGCGCGGCATAACCGTTGGATCAGCCACACATTCAGATAAGTTTTTCCTATTTTTGAGTTCAGAAAAGTTTTCCCTTTCTTTTGTCATTTGCGGTCAACATTCTTTTCTTTTCTTTCATTTTCGAAAATTGATTTTTCAAAGCTTACTACCAAGTCTCCCAAAGCAGTATATTGAAAGTGAATAGGCGTGGAACGAGGCAATAAGACAGAAGTCGTTACGATAGTAAGATTGGGATGACAGGCCGAGTGGAAGGTTCGCAAGAATTATGGAGTATGATGGACACATGTGGCATGTCCGAAAGATGATTACACGCAACAGATCACCGGCTAAAAAGAGCCGGATCAAACCAAAGATTGGAATAAAAGGAAAGATGAGAAACCATTCGCGGGAGGAGCATCGTCCCCAGCAAGCGTCAACGTCGTCCTTAAAGTTCGAGAGAGGCCGAGCAGCTGAAAGAGAAAAGAGAATGGCCCCAACAAGAGTGGCACGACCACTCACTGCATTTTGAAACTAACAATTTTTCTTTGATTTAAAGCAGGAAAAGAGGGTTCGTTGGCGGAAAAGCATACCGTCCGGAAGTTTATCAAACTGGGGCAGAAAATTTTCTCCTGTTGCGAAAATTTTCTTGAAAGCCAAAACTCAGAGGGTAAGGGTAGAAAGCAACACCAGATTTCGGGAAATACCAGCTCCGAGCAGAATAGTTTTGAGAAAGGCCAGACGAAACGATGGGATGATCTTTGAGCCTGGTATCGTCCCCAGCAGTTGATGGAAAAATGGAACAATGGATTCGAGATTCCCCCAGCAGTATTACATCCCGTAATTTGCTCGAGGAGGCAAGAGCGTGAGTCCCGGAGGAGGCATGGGAAGAAGGAAGAGAATGAGGGGTGAAGGAAACAAAGAATACTTCCTCAGCAGCATCATCCCCAGCAGGCGAGTAAACAGTTCCAAAAATATCCCCAGCAGCCAGAAGAAAAGTAATACGACCCAGGGGAAGGCAATTCCAAGACAGGATAATTCAGAAGAGAAGGTGGTCCGAGAGGCAATGCAGGAAGAAGGAAATGGTACAAAAGGCAAAGGAAGGTAATCAAGATAGGATGAAATCAGTGAGTAGTAGTTGAAGTCAGGGAGCCCGCCTGGAGAATGGAGTGGCGATTTTATTTTGAAGTAGTAAAAGAAAAGTAATACGACCCAGGGGAAAGCAATTCCAGGACAAGATAATTCAGAAGAAAGGTGGCCCGGTAGGCGATGCAGGAAGAAGAAATGGTACAGAAAGCAAAGGAAGGTGGAGTTAGTGAGTAGTTGAAGTCAGGGAGCCCGCCTGGAGAATGGAGTGGCGATTTTATTCTGAAGTAGTAGTTGAAGTCTGGGAGCCCGCTTGGAGAATGGAGTGGCGATTTTAGTTTTGAAGTAGTAGTTGAAGTCAGGGAGCCCGCCTGGAGAATGGAGTGGCAATTTTATTTTGAAGTAGTAGTTGAAGTCAGGGAGCCGCCTGGAGAATGGAGTGGCGATTTTAGTTTTGAAGTAGTAGTTGAAGTCAGGGAGCCCGCCTGGAGAATGGAGTGGCGATTTTATTTTGAAGTAGTAGTTGAAGTCAGGGAGCCCGCCCGGAGAATGGAGTGGCGATTTTATTTTGAAGTAGTAGTTGAAGTCAGGGAGCCCGCCTGGAGAATGGAGTGGCGATTTAATTTTGAAGTTATAGTTGAAGTCAGGGAGCCCGCCTGGAGAATGGAGTGGCGATTTTATTTTGAAGTAGTAGTTGAAGTCAGGGAGCCCGCCTGGAGAATGGAGTGGCAATTTTATTTTGAGTAGTAGTTGAAGTCAGGGAGCCCGCCTGGAGAATGGAGTGGCGGTCTATTTTGGTTGAGGAAAGCGGTTGAATGTAACAGAAATCTCCGGCATGAATCCAAGTTCGTAAGCAGAGGGAGGCAACGAGGATCAGAACAGATATATTCAGATTGCGAAGGAGAATAGTTCAAAGATCATAAAGAAGGAAACAACGGTCGGGGTTCGGCAATCAAGATAGACCGAAATAACAACTGGCAGAAGAGAAGAAACATCAGAAGGACGTCAAGTCAGACAGGATGGCGAGGAGCCTGACAAGGCCAAGTTAAAAGAGATAGATAAGAATTTGTAGTACTGTAACTTAGTCTAGCTTCTTATTTTGTTTAGCACGGTGTAATAAGGGGATCAGTTAAGCAGTGGCAATAGCAGTAACAGCGGCAACAACAGTAACAGCAAGATCACAGTAGTCACGGTAGTCCCAGCTACCAAAACTTCCCGAACTACACTGACCTGATTCCCTTTTAGCCAGGGATATGTAGGAGACCTTTGAAGCAAAGGTTCGGTCAAACTTTGCCAAAAAACGCTTCACACGGGGTGCTCGAACAGGCAAAAATCGCTCGTATCCGCTCACTTATCTTTGCACGAAAACTCTTCATGTTTACGCGCAAAGAGGGGCAGCTGTGAGCACGTGATTTTTGCCCTACATGAGAATCACTCCCAGAAAATTCAAAAAATAAAATAGTTTCGTGTTGAGCATGATTTTTGTGATTTTTGTGTTATTTTTATCTTACATTTGCATTTTTGTGTGTGCGTGTTTATTTATTTAAATTAGTAAAATACAAAATATATACATCATGTTGTGCATTTTTTTTTAGTGTTTAATATCAAAATTATACGGTTTACATTTAAGTGGGATTATGTGGGATGATTGTAGTAAAAATTAATTGTGTTATGAGTTAGTATATATATATATATACATATGTATATATATATATATATATATATATATATATATATATATATATATATATACATATATATACACACATATGTATATGATACACCATGGAATGTAGTATGGAAATCGGAATTGGGCCATAGCAAAACCAGGCCCAATGTAATTCAATACACAACCTAATTCCCTACCCAGCCAGCCCAACACCCCGACCCTGTACCGCCCCGACCCGGCCCAACTCACACATAACCAAATGAACCTCCACTCAATTTCCTCCCCATTTCTCTTGAACACCCAAACACAAAAAACCCTAGAGCACCCAGCCGCAACAGTAAAAAACCAGCCCCCCCATCGTCTTGCCTTCTTCATCGACCAAGAAGAGACCTCCCAGCCGCCACTTCTCTCCTTCAACAGCAGAAGCCGCCGCCGCCTCTGCTCATTTCTCTAACCAGACCACTCTTCGATTCCACCTCTCACTAGACCGGTGACCAAACGAGCCCTGACCCTCGTCGCCAGCCGATCCCTCTACACTCAAACTCGCCGACCTCACCAGTCAACCACCCACCTGAAACCTCCACCAAACAACCTCGACTTAGTCTCGAAATGCAGCTAATATCTGCCGCAACAGTGCCCAAAACGCCACCATAGATTTGAGTCGAGTTGACGAGCTATTCGCTTGCGAACCCGAGGTTCCGTTCGAGGTCGTCGATTCTTGCCCGCTGTTCCGATTATGGTCATCCATTCGGAGTTAATCGTTGGAAATTGATCCCGTTTGCATTGGTTTTCTCGATATGGTCATCCATTCCGATTTGGTCCCGTTTGTATTGGTTTTCTCGATATGGTCATCCATTCCGATTCTCGTTCGATTTTCTGATGATTCACTTCACGTTGGCACTTTTTCATTGCTGTTGGTATTCCTCCGTGATTCTGCTTCGAGCCCTGTTAAATTGAAAGTCGCATTTGGTGTTTCCGTCTCCGTATGTCATGAAGAAGAAAGTGTGATTGAGGTCGAGCTTGGAGTCGAAGACTCGGTGCCGATTCGAATTCCTATTCGCTGTTCGTCCAAAATTGCCTCACACTTAATTTTCAGATTCATTTGAGGTTCATTTCTCATTCTTTCTACTCTATTTTTGCTTGACATCGTGATTTTGTTGCTTCATTAGCTATGCTCCATCGCTCTGTTTTACTGATATTCTACTATTCGGTTGCTTCATGTCTGTTGGTTTACTCCATGTTCGGGTGGATTTAATGATTAGAATGAGTTTTTGATTGTCTGTTACAGTTATTCACTTAGATACAAGGCCTTAAGGAGCTTCGATTAACATTTTGGTGGCTTCAAAGTTGAATAAATTTATGATATATGGCTATGGTGATGTGTTTGTTTCCTCATTAGAGTAATCTGAAGTTGGCCATATTAGGGGATTATAGTGAACTTTGGATGATCAAATGCTTTGTTTAATTGATACTGTGAATAAAGAAATTTATAAAGTGTTAAAGGGTATTGGAGAGAATAAATAGTAACCATAAAATTCTGACTGATTGCTTTCCGAATTTGTCGATGCTTTGGTTTCGTATAGGTGGTGTCAAGGTGTTTTGTACAGATTACGATTATTTCAGTAATTGCGTGCTGTTACTTTTGTTCCGAATATCCTTTGGTTCTTTTCTCTTCGTTGCCTATCAATCTTGCATATGAATTCAATTTCTTTTCGTTCAGTATGTTTATAGTGTTCATTTGGTCCCGTTGTTCTGATACTAAGTGATCCTCGTCTCTTTCCGTCATTTTTTTTTTTTAGAATCTGTTAATATGATGTTTCAGTTTTGAATCTGTTTCTTGTTTATTGTTAATAATTGTCCGTGTTTGGTTCTCGCCGAATCGATGATTGTTAGATTTACGGCTGGTTTTGATTTTTTACTAGGATATGTTAGTTTCTGCTAATTAATTGAATAATTGTTAGTTTCTATTATAACCATATTTGTTGATTTCTGATTTCTGATTTTGAATTACTTATTGTTTCATGTTTCATATTTTTGATTGTTGGGAATTACTAGTTGATTATTGGATTTGTTTTGGTTAATTTGGTATTAATCTTTGTTAGAGTTAAATGCTTCTGATTTTGATAATAGATTAATTAGGCTCACTTACTAGTATTAATTAGTTTTTTCTATTAATATTAGGTCGAATAAGTATTCTGCGATTTGATTAGTCTACTAAATGCATTGCGAATATCTTGTGAATCTGTTAAATTGTTAGTTTCTGTTGTTTGTCGGGGAAATGGCCCTCTTTCTGAATTCTGTTGGCTCTTCTAATTTGACAAGTTTTGGTTAGTTGACCCATTGATAATGGGAAATATTTGAACCTGTTTGATTCTGTTTTTGAAAGTTCAAGTGGATTAATTGATTGATTAGTGGATTCGATGATTGAATAACATTTAGGATGTATTGGTTATAGCTGTAGTTAATGATTAAAGCTCGATTAGTGATTTCGTCCCTTAGACTAGTTGAGACTCTCATTAAGTCAATAGTTGAAATCATACGATTCGTAGCAACCTAAGGTGTTCTTACTAAATAGAATCAATTGCGACTAGTTAGCTCGAGTAATAAGACTCACCATCTATCAATTGTTCCCTCGAGTCTTGTTAATCGGATAATTAATCATAAGTGGCTGTATTTGTAAGACTGCTTAAGGTCGGCTATTGATGAAAGATGATTTTAATTAGTGAAATAATCTGAATTTAAAGTAGTTGGAAGGGTTAATGGGTTAATTGAGCAATAGTCACTTAATTGTGGCTATTTGTTAAATACAAATATGAAAATGTGTTAAAATAGGAGTAAAATACAGAAAATAGGAATGTAATAAGTCTTGAGAAGTAGGGGTAATATGGAAATTGAAAACTTAAAGAATTATTTATGTTAAAGTATTTTATCCACTAAGCACTAATAACATTAAAAAAGGGGTATTGTTTAATACTTAGTGAGGAACAAGACATAGTGGCTTTGGAAGGTGTTAAAAGAAGTAATTAAATATGTTGCCCATAACTTTTGAATTAATTAAGGAAAAGACAAGTGTTAGTGGGGGACCAAACAAGTAAGCATGGGGAACCAAACAAGTAAGCATGGGGAACCATTTAACTTAAATCAAGAAGTCATTTAGGGGGAGGGGTCTTTTGAGCTATAAAGAGGGATTTAATTCGAGAGTAGGATCCGGCAAAAAAAAGACATAGACAGATATATTCCTACACACACACATACACACTGTGTATACTGTTGCATAGTGGTCGGTTGGTTGCTGTTGTTCTCGGGTTGTTGTTGCTGCCTACTGTTGCTGCTGTGTTTCTTCACGGTTGCTGCACACAGTTGCTGCCCGCGGCTGTTGCACACTGTTGCGGCTGTCGTTGTTGTGTTTGTTTCGCTTGCTTGTTTTGCTGTGGTGTTTTGCTGTTGCTGCTGTGTTTTTTTTTCGGCTATTGCACTGTTGCTGCCATCGTTGCAGCCTACTGTTGCTGCTTTGTTCTTCGCGGTCGCTGTTGTGTTTCTTCGCGGCTGCTGCATACTATTGCTGCCCGCGGCTGCTGCACACAGTTGCGGCTGTCTTTGTTGTGTTTTTCTCGTTGTTTTGTTGTGGTGTGTTGTTGTCGTTGGATCACTGCCGCTGTTGTTGCTATTACTGCCTAGCTGATACCGTAGCCTTTCATCTTTGACAATTTCCAGGTACACATTTGTAAACTCATGCTTTACGGGAGTAAATTGAAGTGACGATTCCTCCTTTTGTGGATCTCTTTCAGCTTCACTGTTTTCATTTGCAAACTGATATCAATTTAAGAAATATGTTATGAAGTTCGTACTTTAAAGTATCATAGTGATTTGAGTTAAGTCCGGATGAATGTGTAATTAGTTTCTCGTTATTTTTAACAGTGGGTTTGGACTGTAACGCTAATGAGTTTTCAGAACGTTAGATAATTTTGGTTCTGTTTCATGTTAGTAATAGATTCTTATGGTTAGTAGTATGCAGCTAACAATCAAAGAGTTAGTAACTTTGGTTTAGCGATTGTTAATATAATAGAGTGAGCATTCATTTGAGGGTTTAGTATACTTCTATTATGATAATGAAAAAACAGAGGTTCAATTGTTATTAAGGAAGATAATTTACATCTATGTTTTTTTGCAAGATACAATAAGTAATCCATGAGTTAGGCCATGAAGAGTTTTGTATGTGATAGGCTCTATTAGTTAGAACAAAAGCGATTATGGGCTTCGCCTTTATTTCGAGACCACAACACCCTCACTGCGTATAAGACAATGGATTATATGAAAAAATAATCAATCAAAAATGTTAGTTTGATGTATCTAGTTCGGAATTTACTAGGTTACTTGAGTAAATAACATCGCTTTAAATAGCAATTTGAATAAAATTAGTAACTAATGTTAGTGATGAACGTTAGCATGAAGTTCAAAAATGATTTTTGTATCACACATAGTTAACTCCATCGGCTCAATTTATCTAATACTGTCGGTTTAAATTAATTAGAGAATGGTTAGTTTGTTCTGATATTTTGTCAAATTCGTATGCTATTTATAATTTTAGTTTTAGTATTATTCGCTTGTATAATAAGGCATAAAACAATTTCCCTTATGCAAGCTCGAGTGCAATTTCCGTTCACATTGATTTAATAACTAATAGGAGGTCCGAGCTTATAAACATGCAATAAATTAGGACCTTTTCTCTTTTATTTAGAGACGAACTTAGTAGAAAAATGTAGTCACTTTAGGATTGTCCTTTTAAAATAAACGAGACGAGCCTCGCCAAAAATACACCATTGTGGGGCCCTCGAATAATTGTCATGAAAACTTAGACTTGGAAGGACCGTCTAGTGAATTTCACGGTCCTCTTCCCAAAGTAAATAGACGATAGACTCTTTAGGCACGACTTGAAATAAAAATTACTTTCCTGAATACGGGTGTGCATTTATGTGACCCAAATCTTACTCTCGGCGGAACTGAAATACATTAGAGTCGCAGGCGTACTGGTTACGGTGCGGCTCGAAATGTGTTTTCGTAACGTCGCAATTCTTCTAAAAATAAGAGCGGAGCATTAAAAGCACATAGTTAAAATATATAAAAGGATCAGATAGAAACAAAAATTGCAATTGAGCGACCGTGCTAAAACCACGGAATCCGGGAGTGCCTAACACCTTCTCCCGGGTTAACAGAATTCCTTATCCAGATTTCTAGTTTCGCGGACTGTATTACGGAGTCATAAATTTCCTCGGTTCGGGATTAAACCGGTGACTTGGAACACCATTATTTTTCCAAGTGGCGACTCTGAATTTAATAAATTGATCCCGTCTCGATTGTCCTTTAATTGGAAAAAACTCCCTTGTGCCCTCTCGTGCGCGTAAAAAGGAGGTGTGACACCCGAGACATTGAAAGGCCGTGATTGAAAACTGATTTTTTATTTTTAGCAAAACAAAGTTGTTTTTCTTATTTCAATCACCTTAATAAATGTGCAGGATGAGCACGAATCAGAATAAATCATTTTCAATCTTTAGCGAGGTCCCTCAGCAGCTCCGTATATGGTGGAACGATTTGGAGGACAGTAGCAAAAAGGTAGTGGGAAGAATTTTGGGAGGTTTGGTTGATCTGTTGAATATCGAGCCAAGGAAAGACATCATCAATGCACTGGTATCTTTCTGGGATCCGACCCGCAATGTGTTCCGTTTTGTTGACTTTGAATTGACGCCCACGTTAGAGGAAATTGCGGGCTATACAGGACTAAACGGGAAATTAAGAGGGCAATACCTGCTCTCACCAAGACCGGTATCTCCACATGGGTTTCTGGATTTGCTAAGCATTAGTCGGAAGGTGAAAAATGATGATTTGCTAGAAGGATGTTGCGATCTCCAATTCTTATACCAACGGTACGGTACTCCTCGGGGTTTTGAAGAGTCAAACCTTGGACTAACTCACGCAGGGAATAGAACCAAGTGGGAGGCCAGACGAATTCTAGCATTCATAACGACATTCTTGGGGATTGTGATTTGTCCACGCGAAGATAAGAAAATAGAGATAAGTCTGGTAGGAATAGCCGATGTTGCAATCAAAAAGGCTACCAGCACGGTGGTCCCTTTGGTTTTGTCCGAAATCTATCGAGCCTTGACTGTATGCCGAGAAGGGGGCAATTTCTTCCAAGGATGCAATATGTTACTCCAATTATGGATGCAAGAACACCTCCATCACCGAACACAATACATGAACCATGGGTTGACCGGAAAAAACTGTATCAGGGGTTTCGAAGAACGAATGATGGGTGCTGTATTCCCTGAAGGCGTCGAGGCATGGCTTGCACGACTGAGCTCAATAGAAGCCGATCGGATTGAATGGGCGTTCGGGTGGTTACCCGATACTGAAGTAATATATATGGCAGCCGAGGAGTGTTATATCCTTCTGATGGGGATCCGCGGTGTCCAACCATATGTTCCTCATCGTGTATTACGTCAACTAGGAAGGTTTTAGGTTATTCCTACCGATCAAGACCTGAGGAAGTACGCCATTGAGTTGAGCCCAGGAGTCGTATTCCCCAAAGAGAAGATTAGAAAGCTGTGGCATGAATGTAGGTTCCTTGAGCCTAAAACCATGGTCCGGGAACTAGCTAAGGGAGAGGTGGACCCAAAGTACAATGTGTGGTTCTGGAAAAGATTTCAGATTCGTCGGAAATGTTCTAAAAGAGCTCATGTCCAACAATTCACGGAAGATTCACGGGAACAATGGAATTGGCTAGCAAAGGAGGAGGGGTACAGGACGAAGATTGGCAGGATAGAACAGCAGGTCCGGGACCTTCAGTTCGAGAAGAACATGCAAGCTGCCACCGACGAAGGAGACAAAAGAAGTTGGCACAAGAAAATGACTTCTTGAGAGCTCAAATCCAGCAAATGAAAAGAGATGCTAACAGACAGTTGAGGAATCGGGCCGACGAAAAATTGATAAAGGGTTTGAGAAGCCAAGTCACCGATATCCAAAGAGAATTGGACGAGTCGAAAGCCCAGACAACGAGGATCCGTGCTAGCCGGAGAAAGGAGGCACATCAACATGCACTTCACCTAAAACGGGTGGAAGAAGATTGCACCGAGATCGTCACTAGTCTAAGGGAAGCAAATGTTGTCCTCAGGGAGCGGGTTTTCAAGAAAGCCCGAGATGCCAGAGCGGACCTCGACCGTTGCCACAATTTAATGGCCCGACTGCAAGGATAAGTGGATAGGCTCCTAGACCAAGTCACCAACAATGCTCGAAGATTGGGGGCGAAAAACCAGCAGATAGAGCGGCTACTCATAGAAAGGGACATGATCAAGGACAAAATTGGAGAAATCGGACACTATGTCACCATGAAGTGCTTAGCTTGTGAACAAATGCCCCGCACCGACCTTTTTGCTTCAATTATGGGCTATGTGCATCAGATCATGAGAGAATTAAGGGGACTGCACAAGGACCTCACACCAAGGCCCGCGGCAAGGCCGAATGATGCCTAGCGGGCCCCCTGGAATTTTAGAGCATTAGATTTTTGATTGAAAATGTATTTTTGAAATGTTGGGTCAAGCCAGTTGGCATTTTTATCTTTACTTTCCCAAGTCAAGCATTTCTTTTATTTTGCTGATTGTTGTAAGACGTGTTTTGTAACTGCACGGTTTTATTTGATATAAAAGTTACTGAATTTTGCCACAATCTTGTTACTAGAACTACGCTCGGTCTGATTCACGCGGGGTCGTGATACGTAGGCAATCCACATAAGATTCGACCACCACTAAAAGGAAAAGAATGCAAAGGTTAATAACAATAAGGCTTTCAAGGATAAAAGAAAAGAAAAAAAAAAGAAAAGAAAAAGAAAAAAGGGCTGGAATGACGCATGTTAAGAGTACATGTAGAAAGGGTTATTTGGTTAGGTGCATCGCATCCAACGTGCTATAACATATCTGTCGAACTTGGTAAACTAACAAGTTTGTTGCATATTCCAGAAAAGTTTAGCAGTTGGTTTGACAGAATATACTGGCCAGCCATCATTACCGTACTAGATCCAAAGGACCGATTACGGTAAGCATGTCTAGTTCTGGTAAGAGCCTCGAGGAAGAAAAATCAGAGTTACAAATCATGAAAGAAGAGGCAGACCGGTTGAAACAGCAGATAACAGAGATGCACCTGGCCTGGGCCAGGGAACAGTCTTCGCCAAACCGCCCTACTCTCGCCTCAGCTCCGGAACATCCGCCCATCGATCCTTCGACAAGCGCCCCGATCTATCCATACTTTCGGGGGGAAAACCCATATGCCACCCACATTCTACCAGCCAAACCAAATCCTCCTCCAGCCACCCCTGTTTTTGTGGCACCTCCACCTGCTCCTCTGCAAAGGCCGGCCAGCGAACCGCATGGTCAGATCCATGACAACTCTTACTATCCTCCAGAGCCTACTTTTAGGGCTCCCGAACCGCAATCACATACCCCTCACTGGGATAATCCGGCAGAACCGGAAAAGTACTTCCAAAGTTCAAAACATGAGGAAGTTATCAGAAAAGTTAAAAGCCTGGAGCAGAGTCCTTCAGGAACATGCACGGTTTGGGTAATCAGGTCAGTGTCGCTTACAAGGATCTATGCCCGTTCCCCGACGTCCAATTACCGGCCGGGTTCAAAATGCCCAAGTTTGACCTATACGAGGGGCACGGTGATCTTGTAGCCCACCTCCGAGGGTTTTGTAGTAAAATGCGAGGAGCCGGAGGACGGGATGAGATTCTGATAGCTTACTTCGGTCAGAGTCTGGGAGGATCTGCGCTGGAGTGGTACACTAGACAGGACCCCGGCAGATGGTTTACGTGGGATGACTTGGCTCAAGCTTTTATCGGGCAGTTCCAGTACAATCTTGAAATAATCCCCGACCGCTTGTCATTGCTAAAATTAGAGAAGTAACCCGCTGAGAGTTTCAGAGAATTTGGTTTCCGCTGGAGGGAACAGGCAGCAAGGGTAGATCCGCCCATGAGAGAGAGCGAGATGGTGGATTACTTCTTGCAAACACTAGAACCAACCTATTTCGGACATCTGGTGACGTCCGTGGGCAAGTCATTCGCTGAGGTGATAAAAATGGGGGCTATGATCGAGGAAGGCTTGAAAGCCAACAAGATCATGAGCTACTCAGCGTTGAAGGCCACTACTCAGGCTATCCAAAGTGGTACTGGAGGAGTACTGGGGAAAAAGAGGAGAGAGGAAGTCGCGGCCGTCGAGTCCGGGGCATGGTTCAGAAATAGAGGCCCCGCACCCCAATATAGCCCGCCCCAGCCTCACCACCAAAATTACTCCCACAATCCATACAACCACCCGCGACATTACTATCCCGCACCTGATCCCCATTTTACTGTCCACCACGCACAGTCCTATCCTGCACCTCCCGTCCATGCACCGTGGCGTGCACCAAACCCGCAGAACAATTATCCACCCCCAAGAGCTTACAGAAACCCCTCGGGCGCGAGTTTCCGTCCGAACCAAGCATTCAGGGGCGACAGGGCGCCAAGGCCAAAGGCTTTCACTCCCTTGGGGGAATCTTACACCAGTCTGTTCCACCGGTTAAAGCAAGTAGGGTTGCTGAATCCGGTTGAAGCTAAGTTACCAAACCCTCTTCCGAAGAACCTGGACCACTCAGTAAATTGTGCATATTGCTCAGGATGTCCGGGACACGACACGGAAAAGTGTTGGAGGTTGAAAACGGCCATCCAGGAGCTCATCGACACTCGCAGGATCGAGGTCCAGACTCCAACAGAGCCCAACATCAACCAAAACCCACTTCCAACTCATCATGAGACCAACATGATCGAGTTGGTACGGGTAGAAGAAGGAAAGGAGAAAGCCTCCCAGACTGTAATGATGATCAAGTCTAGCGGGGTAGGAATGAGAAAAGGGCCAAGCCTTGATGAGTCACCCGGTTGCAAGAAGGACATACCAGGAGGGTCGGAAGCAGGAAAGGGAAGTGTGAGCGGAGTACCGGTGAGGCCGAGGGAAGCAAAGATAGTTGTACGAGGGGCAGCAACCAAGCCCATCTTGACAGTAGCAGGCGTTCGAATGGATCCTTTCATCATCAAGCCAGCAATACAGTTGCCAATAACTGATAGCAGGGCTATTCCATGGAATTATGCTCGAATTACAACGACCTACAAAGGAAAGGAAGTGAAAGAGGAAGTTTGCGAAGCGCAAGGTTTGACCCGCTCGGGGAGATGTTTTGCCCCTGCGGAATTGAGGAAGATCACTCCGGCAACATTGAAAAAGCCGGTAACTGATGAAGAGGCGGAAGAATTCCTCAAAAAGATGAAGCTGCATGACTACTCTGTCTTAGAGCAGTTGAAGAAGACTCCTGCGCAAATATCATTGCTATCCTTGCTGATACATTCTGAAGAACACCGGCAAGCTTTGATGAAAGTTTTGAATGAGGCCCACGTACCCAATAAAATCTCAGTGAGTCATCTGGAGAAGATCACCAATAGGATCTTCGAAGCGAATCGGATCACCTTCACCGACGATGAATTGCCCGAGGAGGGCAACGAGCACAACAAGGCTTTATATCTTACGGTAAAGTGTGAAGAGTCGGTGGTTACCAAAGTCCTTGTCGATAATGGGTCCAGTGCTAACATTTGTCCTCTCTCTACGCTGGACAAGTTGAAAGTGGACATCGGCAGGATACGCAAGAACAACATATGTGTTCGAGGGTTTGATGGAGGAGGCAAAGCGTCGGTTGGTGACATAGTGCTAATCTTGACAATTGGGCCAGTGGAGTTCACCATGGAATTCCAGGTGCTGGACATGGTGGTGTCATATAACCTTCTGGTAGGGCGACCATGGATCCATGCCGCAAGAGCAGTTCTATCCAGCTTACACAAACTCGTCAAGTTTGAGTGGGACCAACAGGAGATCGTCGTCCATGGAGAGAATGATCTACAACCAGGCACCATCGTCCCCTTTGTTGAAACAGAAGAAGATGTTGGGCCGTGGGTGTATCAGATCTGCGATGTGGTATCCGCCAACCGAGTTCCAGAAGGGGAATGCATTCCCGATGACAGAATAATTACTGCGGACGTCATGGTGGCGCATGAAATGTTGAGACATGGTTTCATACCCGGCAAAGGTCTAGGTGCATCTCTGCAAGGAATCATACAACCGGTATCTGTGGTCGAAAACTTGGGAACCTTCGGCTTGGGATTCAAGCCAACATCAGAGGACATCCGGCGAGCCAAAAAGAATAAGCAGAAGACATGGATGCTCCCAAAGCCTGTTTCGCGCCTTTCCCAATCTTTTGTCAGGTCCGGAGTAAGAGGATATCCGACGACAATGGTTCCCAGTCCTATGGTTAGGCCAGACGAAGAGTTCTTGAGAAAGTTCGAGGACCTATTCGCAGATGCATGCATGCTCGAGGATGGCGAAGGGACCAGCCATGCCGAGATACAGTTTGTGGGACCAAGAGCAAAATTGAATAATTGGAAGGCTACTCCTCTCCCTGTCCGGAAGGAGTCTTGGTAGTTTGCTTTGGATTGTTTTCTTTCGAAATTTTGTGTTGGGGGTTGTCCTCGGAGTAAAATCCAGCTTGTTTTAGTTCATTTTTGATTTAAGTTTGCAAGTTTGTTTTTCCTTGTACTGTTCCCATTAATGAAATTTGGTTCCCTTCGTGTCTAATTTTGTTTATTTTTTTTCTTCTTTTAACTTTTCTGAACAGCCTTCTTTCAACTGATCTTAATGATATGGCGTGCTTAAAGATTAATCAACCCAATCTAGAAAGTCAATCGGGTTTGGAAATAATAACGCATGAAATAAGAAGTGACGAGAGTGAGTCAGAGTACGGCGATGATGAAGCCGTAGAAGAGATCGGTGAAGAATTAAGTCACTTCGAGGAAAAACCCAAACCAAATTTAAATGATACCGAGGCCGTTAATCTGGGGAACACAGATGACGTCAAAGAAACCAGCATAAGCGTCCATATTGAACCAAACCCGAGAGAAGAGTTGATCAAAACACTCATGGAGTTTAAAGACATTTTCGCATGGTCGTACGACGACATGCCAGGACTCAGCACTGATCTAGTGGTTCATAAATTACCCACTGATCCGGCATATCCTCCCGTCAAGCAAAAACTGCGGAAATTCAAGACGGAGATGAGTGTGAAGATCAAGGAGGAAGTAACCAAGCAGTTGCAGGCGAAAGTCATTCGCGTCACTCGATACCCTGAATGGTTGGCTAACGTAGTACCGGTGCCAAAGAAAGACGGAAAGATCAGAGTATGTGGACTATCGCAACCTCAACAAGGCGAGTCCTAAGGATAATTTCCCGCTTCCCAATATCCATATCCCGATTGATAATTGCGCCGGACGCGAAATCGGATCCTTTGTGGACTGTTATGCGGGATATCATCAGATTTTGATGGATGAAGAGGACGCAGAAAAGACGGCTTTTATCACACCGTGGGGGACCTATTGCTACCGGGTGATGCCGTTTGGGTTGAAGAATGCAGGGGCAACATACATGAGGGCGATGACTACGGTATTCCATGACATGATACACAAGGAAATTGAAGTGTACGTGGACGATGTGATCGTAAAATCCAGACGTCAAGAAGACCATGTTGCTGACCTCAGGAAGTTCTTTCAAAGACTTCGAAGATACGACATCAAGCTCAATCCGGCCAAATGCGCATTCGGAGTTCCATCAGGAAAGTTGCTAGGATTCATCGTCAGCCGACGGGGCATTGAGTTGGACCCATCCAAAATCAAGTCCATTCAGGAGTTACCCCCGCCGAAGAATAAAACAGAGGTAATGAGTCTGTTGGGAAGGTTGAATTACATCAGTAGGTTTATTGCCCAACTTACGGCAACCTGTGAACCCATATTCCGTCTATTGAAAAAAGACGCGGCGATAGAATGGACGACAGAATGTCAGGAAGCGTTTGACCAAATCAAAGGATATCTGTCAAACCCACCCGTGCTAGTTCCGCCTGAACCGGGTAGACCCCTGATTCTTTATCTGACGGTTTTGGAGAATTCGTTCGGCTGCGTACTGGGGCAGCATGATCTTACTGGCAGGAAGGAACGGGCCATTTACTACCTCAGTAAGAAATTCACGATCCACGAGGTCAAGTACACTCATCTAGAAAAGACATGTTGCGCTTTGACTTGGGTAGCCCAAAAGTTGAAACATTATTTGTCTTCTTACACCACTTACCTCATCTCGCGTTTGGATCCGTTGAAGTATATTTTCCAGAAACCTATGCCTACAGGGAGGTTGGCAAAATGGCAAATATTACTTACAGAGTTCGACATCATATATGTGACAAGGACGGCTATGAAAGCTCAAGCCTTGGCCGATCACTTAGCCGAAAATCCTGTTGATGACGAATACGAACCTTTGAGGACGTATTTTCCAGACGAAGAAGTATTGCAAATTGAGGGGTTAGAACTAACCAAGGATCCAGGGTGGAAGCTCTTCTTCGACGGAGCGGCGAACGCAAAAGGAGTCGGAGTAGGGGCTGTGCTCATATCTGAAACAGGACATCATTATCCTGTTACTGCTCAACTGCGTTTTCATTGTACCAATAATATGGCTGAGTACGAGGCATGTATCTTGGGGTTGCGATTAGCGGTGGACATGGATGTACAAGACGTCTTGGTCTTGGGGGACTCGGACCTTCTGGTACATCAGATTCAGGGAGAATGGGAAACCAGAGATTTAAAGCTTATCCCGTATCGTCAGTGTTTGCATGATCTGACCAAACGCTTTCGATCAGTAGAATTCAGGCACATCCCAAGGATGCATAATGAGGTTGCTGATGCTCTAGCTACTTTAGCGTCGATGCTACATCACCCAGACAAGGTTCGTGTCGATCCGTTACATATCCAGGTCCGGAATCAACATGCTTATTGTAATGTGATAAAGGAAGAGGTGGATGGTGAGCCATGGTTTCATGACGTCAAGGAATACCTCAGGTTAGGAGTATACCCAGAGCAAGCAACTGGAGATCAAAAGCGAGCTATTCGACGATTGGCGAACGAATTTTTCCTTAGTGGAGGGGTGCTGTACAAAAGAACCCCAGATTTGGGGTTGTTGAGATGTATAGATGCAAATCAAGCCACAACAGTGATGACAGATATACACTCGGGAGTTTGTGGACCACACGTGAGCGGATACGTATTGGCAAAGAAGATTCTTCGAGCCGGATATTACTGGCTCACGATGGAGCGTGATTGTATAAGTTTCGTGCGAAGATGCCATCGGTGTCAGATACACGGAGATTTGATTCATTCTCCGCCAACCGAGTTGCATACAATGTCAGCACCATGGCCGTTTGTCGCATGGGGTATGGATGTTATTGGACCTATTGAGCCTGCGACTTCCAATGGTCACAGGTTCATTCTGGTAACGATTGATTATTTTACCAAGTGGGTGGAGGCCAAAACATTCAAATCAGTGACCAAGAAGGCGGTGGTGGATTTCGTACATTCCCACATCATCTGTAGGTTTGGAATTCCAAAGATAATCATCACGGATAACGGTGCCAATCTTAACAGCGGATTGATGAAAGAGGTCTGCCAACAGTTCAAGATCACACACCGAAATTCTACACCGTATCGTCCCAAAGCAAATGGTACGGTTGAGGCAGCAAATAAGAATATAAAGAAGATATTGAGAAAGATGGTAGAAGGGTCTAGGCAGTGGCATGAAAAGTTACCATTTGCGCTATTGGGTTATCGCACTACCGTCCGAACTTCGGTAGGTGCAACTCCTTACTTGCTGGTATACGGGACTGAAGCGGTAATACCAGCAGAAGTTGAAATCCCATCCCTCCGAATTGTCGCTGAAGCTGAGATTGATGACGACGAGTGGGTCAAAACCCGATTAGAGCAATTGAGCTTGATCGACGAAAAGAGATTGACAGCAGTATGTCACGGCCAATTGTATCAAAAGAGAATGGCGAGAGCATATAACAAGAAGGTACGTCCCGGGAAATTTGAAGTGGGACAGCATGTGCTGAGGAGAGTTCTACCACATCAGGCCGAAGCGAAAGGCAAGTTCGCTCCAAATTGGCAGGGACCATTTGTGGTGACTAGAGTATTATCCAACGGCGCTCTATGCCTAACTGATGTTGAGGGAAGATGCACCGATATGGCTATCAATTCTGATGCAATCAAGAGATATTATGTGTAATTCTTTAATGCATTTGTCAACGTTTGGTTTCGTTTGTGTGTATTTGGCATTTTTCGGAGAATGAAATGACGGAGGCAATTTTTCTACTACCCAGACACTTTAACCCTTATTTTCCCCTTTGAGCCTTAATTATTCTTTCATACACCTTCTTTCGGAATCATCAAGGAAGATGTGTAGCAAAATATAAAAAGAAACAAAGAAAAAAAAAACACAAGAAAAAGTGAACTACGTTCGACCTGATTCCTCAAGAAGGATACGTAGGCGCCACACGGCTCGGTCATAATAAAATAAAACTCAAAAGTTCCCCAAGCAACAAAACTGGGGCAGAAGTCATTGTTTCGTTTGAAAGATAGTGCGGATTCCGAAAGTTGTAATGAGCTAACCGTTGAGGTTGAACCCCTTTTCTTTAGCCTCGCGCGCAAAAACCACATTAAGGAACCAGAAAGACCTCTCGATCAGTATTTGAGAAATGCCAAG
The DNA here is from genome assembly GCA_032618575.1 of Nicotiana noctiflora. NCBI lineage: Eukaryota > Viridiplantae > Streptophyta > Magnoliopsida > Solanales > Solanaceae > Nicotiana > Nicotiana noctiflora. The sequence goes on from JASVEL010013978.1 coordinate 73,594, forward strand.
TCATGTGAATGAAAGCCAAAAGTGACATCCCGACCCTCGATTGAACCCAGGATGCACAAGCCGAAAAGGATAACGCTCTAGAGGGAATCTCATGGGTGATACCCCGCCGCAGGGAAAGAAAGCGTAAACGAGAGAGTCTTAACGGTGAAAACCCTCGCGGGCACCTTAAGGCGAAGAAAGTTGAGAGAAGTAAAATGAGAGAGTCTTACGGTGAAAACCTTTACGGGCACCTTAAGGCGACGGGAGATAGAGAAATGAGAGAATCTCATTAGTGAAAACCCTTCAAAGGGCACTATGAGGGGACGAGGGTGAGATGGTTACCAGGTGTCTGCATGAGACAAGGTTTGGACATCCGTTTACCCTTAGCAGAACGCGGCATTAGAAAGTGATTGACATGAATAGACTGGGTAGTTTAATCTCCAAGGCACGGCATAACCATTGGATCAGTCACACATTCAGATAAGTTTTCCTTTTTGAGTTCAGAAAAGTTTTCCTCTTCTTTTGTCATTTGCGGTCAGCATTCTTTTCTTTTCTTTCATTTTTTCGAAAATTGACTTTTCAAAGCTTACTACCAAGTCTCCCAAAGCAGTATAATGAAAAGAAATAGGCGTGGAACGAGGCAATAAGGCAGAAGTCGTTCCGATAGTAAGATTGGAGCGACGGGTTGATTGGAAGGTTCGCAGGAATTATGAAGTATGATGGACACATGTGGCACGTCCAGAAGATGATTTCACGCAACAGATCACCGGCTAAAAAGAGCCGGATCAAACCAAAGATTGGAGTGAAAGAGAAAGATGAGAAACCGCTCGTGGAAAGAGCATCGTCCCCAGCAAGCGTCAACGTCATCCTCAAAAGTCCGAGGGAGGCCAAGCGGATGAAAGAGAAAAGAAAATGGCCCCAACAAGAGTGGCACGACCACTCACTGCGTTTTGAAACTAACAATTTTTCTTTGATTTAAAGCAGGAAAAGAGGGTTCGTTGGCAGAAAAGCATACCGTCCAGAAGTTTATCAAACTGGGGCAGAAAATTTTCTCCTGTTGTGAAAATTTTCTTGAAAGCGAAGACCCAGTGGATAAGGGTAGAAAGTAACACAAGATTTCGGGAAATACCAGCTCCGAGCAGAATGGTTTTGAGAAAGGCCAGACAACACGACGGGGTGATCGTTGAGCCTGGTATCATCCTCCGGCATTTGTTGAAAAAATGAAACAATGGCCTCGAGATTCCCCCGGCAGTATTATATCCCATAATTTGTTCAAGGAAGCAAAAGAGTGAGTCCCAGAGAAGGTATGGGAAGAAGGAAGAAGAAAAGGGGTCCCCCGACAGGATAATCCCCGGTCCATAACACTTCAACCCCGGCAAGTCCGAGAGAGAATGAGGGGTGAAGGAAATAGAGAATACTTCCTCAGCAGCATCAGCCCCAGTAGGTGAGTAAGCAATTCCAAAATATCCCCAGCAGCCAAAGGAAAAGTAGCACAGTTCAAGGGGAAGGCAATTCCAAGACAAGATAATTTAGAAGAGAAGGCGGCCCGAGAGGCGACGCAGGAAGAAGAAAATGGTACAAAAGGCGAAAGAAGGCAATTAGGATAGGATGAAATTAGCGAGTAGTAGTTGAAGTCAGGGAGCCCGCTTGAAGAATGGAGTGGCGATTTAGTTGAGTTGTAGTTGAAGTCAGGGAGCCCGCCTGGAGAATGGAGTGGCGATTTTATTTTGAAGTAGTAGTTGAAGTCAGGGAGCCCGCCTGGAGAATGGAGTGGCGATTTTATTTTGAAGTAGTAGTTGAAGTCAGGGAGCCCGCCCGGAGAATGGAGTGGCGATTTTATTTTGAAGTAGTAGTTGAAGTCAGGGAGCCCGCCTGGAGAATGGAGTGGCGATTTTATTTTGAAGTAGTAGTTGAAGTCGGGGAGCCCGCCTGGAGAATGGAGTGGCGATTTTATTTTGAAGTAGTAGTTGAAGTCAGGGAGCCCGCCCGGAGAATGGAGTGGCGATTTTATTTTGAAGTAGTAGTTGAAGTCGGGGAGCGCTTGGAGAATGGAGTGGCGATTTTATTTTGAAGTAGTAGTTGAAGTCGGGGAGCACGCTCGGAGAATGGAGTGGCGATTTTATTTTGAAGTATTAGTTGAAGTCGGGGAGCCCGCCCGGAGAATGGAGTGGCGATTTTATTTGGAAGTAGTAGTTGAAGTCGGGGAGCCCGCTCTGGAGAATGGAGTGGCGATTTTATTTTGAAGTAGTAGTTGAAGTCGGGGACCGCCTGGAGAATGGAGTGGCGATTTTATTTTGAAGCGATAGTTGAAGTCGGGGAGCCCGCCTGAAGAATGGAGTGGCGATTTTTTTTGAAGTAATAGTTGAAGTCAGGGAGCCCACTCGAAGAATGGAGTGGCGATTTAGTTTTGAGTTGTAGTTGAAGTCAGGGAGCCCGCCTGAAGAATGGAGTGGCGATTTTATTTTGGGGTAGTAGTTGAATTCAGGAAGCCCGCCTGGAGAACGGAGTGGCGATTTATTTCAAAGTTGTAGTTGAAGTCAGGGAGCCCGCCTGAAGAATGGAGTGGCGATTTTATTTTTGAGTTATAGTTGAAGTCAGGGAGCCCGCCTGAAGAATGGAGTGGCGATTTATTTTTGAAGTTGGTTGAGGAAAGCAATCATGAATCCCCAGCATGAATCCAAGTTCATAATCAAAAGGGAGGCAATCGAGATAGACCAAAATAACAATCGTCAGGAGAGAAGAGGCATGTGAAGAAACATCGGAACTAGCAAGATGGCAATGAACATGACCAAATCAAGCTGGAAAGATAGATAAGAGTTTGTAGCACTGTAACTTAGTCTAGCTTCTTATTTTTCGTTTAGCACGATGTAACAAGGGGATCAATTAAGCAGTGGCGCCAGCAGTAACAGCAGTAACAGCAAGATCACAACAGTCACGGTAGTCCCAGCTACCAAAACTTCCCGAACTACATTGACCTGATTCCCTTTTAGCCAGGGATATGTAGGAGACCTTTTGAAGCAAGGTTCGGTCAAACTTTTCCAAAAAATGCTTCACACGGAGTGCTTAAACGGGCAAAAGTCGCTCGTATCGGCTCACTTGTCTTTGCACGAAAACTCTTCATGTTTCCGCGCAAAGAGGGGCAGCTGTGAGCACGTAATTTTTACCTCACGCGAGCTACTCCCAAATGAAATCAAAACAAAATGGTTTGTTTTACTGTGGGCATTTTTGTGTATTCTTGTGAGTTTTTGCATTTTTTAGGGCTCATACTTGTTTGTCTAAGTAAATAATTAATCAGAAAAACAGAAAAATATATATGTGCATTTGTGTTCTTTGTCAATTGGTTGATTTTATATTGAATTAATGAAGCATTTGTTTTACTACTCAATTTTGTTTTTGAAGTGGCTTTTATTTAAAGTGAATATTGTTGAAGCAAGAGGCTAAAAATGCAAGCTCCCCAGGCCCAAATGCTGTGCTCCACCCGGTCCGTTCAATAAGCCTCTAAGACTCGTGAAACGACGTAGCAGGGCATTGAAGCTACGTCGTTCTGGCACTGGCATATCTCGACCGTAGAAGCCATCCCTAATCCAACGGTGGAGATTTGATTCATCCTCACCCGTTCCAGGTAACCCGATCCAGGTCCGGACCGACCCAGTCCCGCATAGACACACAAACGGTGTCGTTTGGATAAGTGGAAGATCCAGGCCGTTGATCTCATTTGATCAAACGGCCAGGATTAAATCCCAGCCCCACTATATATACTAAAAGACCTACCCAGCCCCCCCTAAGCCAGACCCCCCCCCCTTTCTCTCCTTCATCGTCTCTCTCACAGAGACGATTAACCCCCGCCGTGCCTCCGCCGCACTCCGCCTGCCGGAAATCGCCTCACGGCGGTTCCGGTAGGCCAATGGCCACCAAATTAACACCATAGACTCCCCTCACTTCCCTCTCTTTGAATCCATCCTTCGTTTTCCTCGAATAATCCCCAAGACCTTCGAATATCGAATCAAAGTTTCGTCAGAAACAAAAACTTATGCCAAACCGCCCCAAACTCATCCCAAGCACTCCTCACACCTCCCTCACACCCCTACTAACCCTGGTTTGGTTCAAATCAAGCCCGAACTACCCAAACCCCAAATCCGAGCCCCAAGAACCCTAGAATTCTAAAATTAGGGATTTTGTTCGATTTTAAGTAATTGGAGTCAATAGACTTTAATTGGAGTGTTTTTCATTTGAAAACACTTCAATTAAAGTCCGTTTACTTCAAAAGGTGAAAAACTCGAAGCCTTCGGAACCGGGTCTATTTGATTTCGATTTCTTTTTGAGGTAATTTTCTTCTTTCTGTTTAATTCAATTCGTTTTGTATTTGTTTAGTCTTCGATTGATTGAATTCTTCTCAATTTTCTTTGGCCGTCTCTATTCCGTTTTCTTTCTTCTCTAAGACCTCTTTGTTTGGTCAATTGCTTTTCTGTGTTGCTTATTTGAATATGTTAGTTATAGGATACGAACTCGCGTCGATTAGCGTCGTCGAATAGTTAACTTCGCGTATGTCCGGCATTTGCCGAGATTTTCAGAATCATTGTTTAGCCAACTAATCTGTTATCATTGTTATGTGTTGTAGTTGATTAAATGTCGTCGTTTGAATTCATGAGTTTCGTTGTTTGAAAGCCCGAGCAGTGGGTCATCACTGTGTTGAATTGTTTGATTGGGTAGTTTCTGATTTGTATTGATTCTGGATCTTGAATTAACAATGATGTTTGGATATAGTTGTTTGTTAGTATAGGATTGAATGGTGTAATTGATAAAAGATAGTGCACTAAGACTGCTGTTGGAACCTGCTGTACAGCAGAGTTCACCACCAATTGTCCCCTGCTGATAATGTTATTTAAAAGAACCCATGATCAGACACAATATAGTGGCAAAACCAGTGTCAAGACTGCCAGAGAATATCATGGGCTGGCAGAGAAGGGTATGGGCAGGGGGTCTTCTGATTATTGTATCTTAGGGTGTCTTGGTTTCTCAAGTATAAGTATAGGGTTAAAGGGAATAGGCAGGGTCTGGTTTTTTTCTCTGAAAAAAAAAGAAGCAGACATTAGGGAGGTTGAGAGAGCAATATAGACATTGGACCTACATTAAGTTCAAAGATACACAGTGATATAGAGATCAAAAATAGTTACTGCTTCATTGGGCTGTCATTTGAAGTTCACAGGGGTCTTTTTTTCATCTATTGCTGGTTTGGTTGTTCTGTCGTGTGAGGTTTTTGATACTTGTTTTGCTGTTGGTTGTGTTTGGACATTGCTGTGGTTTGTTTTGTTTGCTGTTGGTGTCAAACTGGGCTGCTGGTTCACTGGTTGGTGGTGCTTAAGTATTTCTGGTTCATCTGTTTGCTGAGTGTGGTGTTTATTTCACTGAGTGTGGTATCTATTTCACTAAGTGTGGTGGTTTGGACTACTACTGGTGGGTTGTTATATTTGTTGTTGTGCTGTGTTTGTTTGCTGGGCTACTGCTACTGTTTTTCTCCTGTTGTTGCTGCTGGTCCATTACTGCTGTTGCTGTGAATTGCTTGCCACCACTGACTTCCTTTTCTTTCTTCTTCCATACTCCAGGTACACATTTCTGTAATTACAGCTTCTTGGTTCGAAAAAGAATGAAGCCTGATTCCCTTTTTTTAGACCTGTTTAACACATGTAGTTGTCCAATGTTTCTTATGTTTGTAGGAGTACACGTAATTAAATCTATCTTACTGATTTGGGGTTGAGAAGAATGCATTCATGAGTTTTAAGATGGAAATGTATTTAGATCAAAAATGCACTGTCAGTGGATATGTATAGAAATCTGAGTTGTTCCTGTGATATCTATGCTTAAATCTTCTCTATTCATGGCATGTGATTCCCAAATCTGTCCATACCCGATCTTGTGTTAAAGTTGAGATTAATTATCTGTCCAAGTAGGAAGTTTAGGACGATTTGATCACCCGTGAGGAATGATATCTTAAACTTGCAAAAACTGTATGACATTAGCTCTTTGAGGATTATTTGAATTCAAAGCGAGTTCTTTCCATATAATTGTCCACCATAGACTCAAACCTACTCACTTAATTAATTAATCGTATGTTTGCTCGAATTGGTTGTAGTTGAGTAGGATTTTGTCACCTGGTAGGAATTAGTGAGTTATTATTCAACTGAATGACGTAATTAGATTAAAGGAGTCGGGGGTGCATTTCATGTGACCCGATCCCAATTTCGAACAAGAGTAAATAAAGCGTGTCAGGAACCACAGGCGCATTTCATGTGGTGTGGCTCGTAGCAAGTTTTAAATAATTTAGAATCAACTCCTAAATAAAATACAGTGGGATGTAGTTTGCTTTAGATTTGAATTAGAGGTGCGCCTCGCCCAATAGTTACGCAAATCGCAAGGCCCTCATAAATGTACATATAAAATACTTAGATTTCGAGATGTGTCGTTTCTTAGCGAATATCACGTCCTTCTCAAAAGTGTAAATAAGTAATCGCTCCAGGCGTGTATTTTAATTCTATCTTCTTAAATATGGGTGTGCATTTCATGCAACCCAAATCCAAATCCCAAAATGTTGAATAAGAATGTGTCGAGGATCCGGGTGCATTTCATGTGACGCGATTCGAAAACATATTTTTAAGCAACTTTCTCTTTCGTAAATCATAATAAATAATAAAAGCGGTAAAGGGATATTAATTTGCACTAAGTACATAACTGTAAAAAGCGGATAAATAAGCCGAACACGACAGTTGAGCGACCGTGCTAGAACCACGGAATTCGGGAATGCCTAATACCTTCTCCCGGGTTAATAGAATTCCTTATCCGGATTTCCGGTTCGCGGACTGTTAAATAGAGTCATTCTTTTCCTCGATTCGGGATTTAACCGGTGACTTGGGACACCATAAATCTCCCAAGTGGCGACTCTGAAATAATTAAATAAATCCCGTCTCGATTGTCCTTTAATTGGAAAAACTCTTTGCTCCCTCGCGGGTGCGGTAAAAAGGAGGTGTGACAATACTCGATTTGAAGGATATATGGACTAACTCAATACAAGTTATTAATGACATTTGATGAGCAAATGAAAGATGGAATAAACAGTCAAACCTAATAATACTAAGTCCAGGTTCGGTAATGAACTTAATAAGTAGCATGCCTTCGGTTCGTAGCCAAAATATATATGAAAAGTTATGAAGAAGAACAATAACCTTTTGAACCGCTTAGTAATAGAGAAAACAAGTTTATATCGCCTTGATATGCGTGTTACAATGTCCTTCTTGAATAATCAACTTCCCTTTTATATAGTAGGAGAGTTTTATCCTAAGTACAATCCTAAGAAAGGTAAAAAATCTTCTCTTTCGCTAATCACTTATCTGTTGCAGATAAGGGTTGAGATTCATGCCGTGATATACGGTTGGGCACGGATATCACAATCATCTGTTAATCATGTGCGGACGTTTGGTGATATTTTTCGAGGTCTTGGAACTCGATCCGAGAGCATGGTCCCGGTAGCTCAGAGGGCAGGTACTTTGTTTGGGCCTTGATACGAGAGGCTCCTATCTTCGTTTCTGATTCCTTGTAGTTACGCCCTTGCTTCGTTTGCCCCACCGGAAAATTGGAGTGCTCATTAGCCTCGATTTTACCTGTATACAAAAATCTTGTATGTATTGGTCAATTATGAAATCTTGCATGTGTTACTGTATACTTCATCCGTTTCAATTCAGATGAGGTAGTTTGACTCGGCACGGAGTTTAAGAAGAAAAAAAAAAGACTATTGAAACTTGTGACCTTAAAAAGCAGTATAACTTTTGTTGGATGATCATTTATTTTGAAACAGATCAAAAAGAAAAACACCTCATTTAATTTGAAACGTAAGGAGTATAACTTTTGTCGGATGATCAAGACTTGATATATATCCATTTTATCTATGTTGTAAATGGCTAACGAGTTTATCCTTTAATCAGAACCCTTTTAATTTGCTTCTTGCTTCAAACGTCATGCTTTTAACATAAGTTAATTAATGAGTATATGACTTGACGTTGCTAAGGATAAATCGTCAATGCAACTTGTACTATCCGTTCAAAAGCTTCACTAAACACTAGTGTTAGTTATTGCATTCAAAATTAATTATTTATATTTTTCTATAATTAATTATTTATACTTTAGTGGATTTTTAAAATATACAGTATTACATTTTTTACCGGATTCGTATCAAAGCTAATGTATATGGATGAACTCATAACGCACAATTTAGATCCTCTCCAGGAAAATAAAAGCTCTTTTTTTTTTAATTAATTAAATATCTTATATATATTTTTATTAGTTCGATTAATTTAAATGTTTGTCGATAAATTCATTGCGATGGAATTTAAGCAGTCTCTACTAAGAGATTTCTATTCTTATACTCCGAATCCAATGAAAATAACTAAATGAGCTTAAACTAATTTACTTATATCATCAGACAAATAAACATAAAACACAAGTGTCAAAATGGGAGAGCTGAAATCATTGTTCTACTTTGTTTATACAGTAACATGTTGTCTGTGTAAATGGTGGCACAGCCTCCATTTTCACTACTATTTGTTAGGGTTTAAACCCAACACACCAAATTTAAGGTTATGAAAGGACCCACAGTTTAAAATCTGCTTTTTTTCATTCTTCACTTTTTGTATTTCCCTTGCTTTTCAAGTTTTCACTTTTTTATCCTTGTTATGCTTGTATTAGAAGAAACTGCCTTCATCACACCTCTAAGTGCATGCTTTTTTCTCTAACCCTGCATAAATGCAAGATACTTAGTTTGTATCAGTAGCGGATCCAAAATCTTAAAATTATTAGTGCTCGCCGATAAAAATTATGAAAGAAGAGGAAAAAGCTAGCGAAGTTTAGTCGTGGCTGATGTTCATTCAATATTTATCTAAATATGTTTATAATTACCTATATAAATTTAATAAATTTAGTCCAAGGTAATGAATACTTGAGCACCCATAAAAGATCATATCAATCCGCCATTGTTTTGTGGACCGAACTGTCTTTTTACATTCTTCATTGTTCCTTGTTCTGCAATATTTATCCATCCAATGTTTAAAAGAACTTAACCCTTCTTAGTTCTTACCCCCTTCTCCAAAAGGTACTTAGGCCTCATTTGTTTGCACTTAATGGAGGTCCTGAATCTTAATCATTCAGATCTCAGACATTAAGTGCATTTGTTTTTAAAGTCTGAATCTTAATTATTCGGATCTTAATCATTAAGTGTGTTTGTTTTTTAACTTCACAGCCACTTAATGGGTCTGAATAGGTCTGTATGATTAAGATCTATAACAGAGACTTAATTTCATTAAGATGTTATCACGTATTCATTATTAACTGCCGCCACTGCCTACCATTATCAACTACCACTATACCACAACCACCACCATACTCAACCGCCACCGCCACCGCCACCACACCATCGTCATCCTCAATCATAACCGCCACCATTATCAACCATTATCACCCACTATTACCACTACTCCGACCACCATCATTCTTACCCACAATCAATATTCATCCACCTCAATTACCACAACGGACCACCCCATCACTATCAACAACCACAACCGGTACTGCCCCATCTTATAACCTACCACCACCCACCCACCACCTTACTCAATCACAACTATTACCACCACCCGCCATTATTAACTATCACCACCCACCATTACCATCCTCAATCATAATCGCCACTACTACCAATCACTACTAGCTACTAACATGAACCATCAATATCAACCAAAACTACCACCAACCACCACCTCTAGTCGATATTCACCCATTAGCCATCACCACCAAAACTATCATATTTTTAAAAAATATATATTTTATTGATAGAATATTAGATTAGTTAGTATTTTATTTAAATTTTATGTTTATTAATTTTTAAATAAAGATAATTTTATACATTCAGATGTTAAAAATCAAACAATCTTAATTATTTCTATTCGGATCTTAATACACATCTTAATATATTCAGATGTGTATTCAGATTCGGATGTCTTAATCTTAATACACATCTTGATATTCAGATGTGTATTCAGATTCAGACGTCTTGGCCTTAGTAACAACACAAATAATATATTCGTTGACTGTGAATTTTGCAAATGTTTCGAAATATTTTTCGCTATAATTATAATTATTATTGTTAATTTCATTATGTAGTTATAATATGTAAATCTTATGTCAAAAATTTAAAAACTAATGTTTTAATCCAAAGATTATTTTTGTTTGTTAATCTTTATACCTTGAATATCGTCATCATTCTTTGTAGATAAAAGGTGCGAAATTTAACTACGCACATATATAACCAGTATATAAAATCAATTGCGGTCTATATTAGACTGTTGCACTCCCAAATCATTTTAGACACCATAACCAATAAACTCATAAATAAAAGAGGAAAAAATGTAATGTCATAAAGTCAAACTTTTTATTAACAACGTTATTTTTTCAATAGTGTTTTAACTATTATAGTAAAGTATTGTTATAGAAGATATATATTATTATAATATAATATGATAGTTAATTCCGAGAAAAAATTGACTCTTATAATAATTACTAGTATTTTTGTTATATGAAGATGTTGTTATAAAAAATCTGGCTGTATTTTCTCCTAAATACCAACTTTTTATTTATCTTTTTTTTTTTTTTTTTACCTTCCTCAATCAACGGGCTCTTTCTTTAATTTTTTTTCCTTCTCATTCCTATTGAATCTAATCCAGAATTTTGTTTGGTACATACATATGTGTGTACAATATTAGAGTCAAAGAGGGGGCCTAATTGTAATGTAAACCCCTAGTAGGGGACCTTTCTACTATATATTGGGAATTATAAAGAGTCTTAATCCTCATAACTTTTGACTCATTGAAAATTACTTTGAATACAATGGCCACTCGATCTTTAAAGAGTTGTTAAGTTGTGTACAATTTTTTCCTCTGAATTTTCAACATCATTCCAACAATATCTGTCTCGACTCAATGACTTTGTTTCATTCAATATTATATACCATTATGATAAGGTAGAAATTTTAGGACCATTTGTGACTAATGAGAGTTCATATTGTTCAAAGAATACAAATTTTAAGTGGTCCGTTAATTTAAATTCATGAATATAGATTATTACTGATGTTGAACTGAATACAATATTTTTGGTACGAAGTATGAATATATATTAAAAACAAAGATTCTACTCGTAATTAGGGGTCACAATTTGTGCCTACCATTTTAACTCGCCCAATCCGTTTAAGATTGGGCCGGTTATTGACCCGTCCATTTATAAAATCATCTTAACCTAGTCTATTCCGGCACATCTAAAGTTGGGTTGGTTTTTGCCTAAATTGATAGCATAAGTAACTTTACTAAAATATCTTTAAAATAATTCTTTTTCGTTTGATATGTTATATATGATCCCTAACAAAAGAAAAAAGTCTAACTTATAAGAAAATAACAATATATTAATCAAAATTTGGTAAGAGTTCGGCCGATTGGACTACTTAGCCCATTATGAGCTGCCCAAACTCAACCTGTTTATTTGACAATATTCCTAGAAATATTTTAATGAATATTATATTTTGAACTCATTTTAAATATAATAAATACGATATGAAGAACTTTAAAGTCTGTACGTAACATTAAATTTAAATTCTGAACCCGTCTCGGATCAAGAGGAATAATCTACGTATGGGTCTAAGCCAAATGGATAGATTAAGACTAAACATATCGACAATGAATTATATGTTCGAATATGAGTGACATATTTATGCCACTCGTGTAGGTTCTTTGAATGATCACATGCAATGCACGTGAATCTTGTTCCTTCCTAATAGCAATTTGATAATAACTTAAGATATTTGGTACTTAATTGGAAGGAGACAATATTGTCGAGTTCATTTCTTTCAACCCTAGTAATGTCATCTTTCTTGTGTTGTAAGTGATGCAGCCATTACATAAAATTATTTTATTTATGGGACCAAACATAAAGGAAACAAGAATTTTCCCTTGCCCATTGGGAACATATGTCTCCTCATTTTATTATTCCTATATTCTGCTTTTTCGTATTTTAGTTACGATTTTAAGACACATCCTTGGTCCGAGTTTAATTAAATAATTAGCTTATAACATATCCCAAATTGTTTTATTAACCCAAAGTTATGAATGAGTATAATAATAGCTAAATGCATGCATGTAAACAGACTTGAAAAGCATTCTTGTATTCTTTATCATTATCATCTCGTCTTATTTTTTGATTGTCTTAGGTTTTTATTGTTTTGGATAAAATCGTTTGGATTAACAAGAAGTCAGAATAATGAGATAGTTGAGATCCTTAATAACGTTGGAGGCGAATTGAAAATGTAAATAACAGGTGGAAACCCAATTTAAGTTGGTTGCACTTTTAAGTTCGTTTAATTTATACCGGACAGAGTAATTGAGGTATGTGCTTCGCAAGCTTTTTCGTTTATTCACGTAACAAAACAAAGGCATGATAGTATTGTACTCAACTACTCGTGTCATATGTCTCTTCTACAATTTATAATTTATAATATGTTCATCATGCCAATATACCTGCTTAAAAACCAATGAATTTTCAACCTCTCACATTCATCAAAACTGCAATACAAATATTTGATTCAAAAGTTATCGGTTACTTTATGAACAGAAAATAATATATGTAAGTTGAGGGTCAATCATAGCAAGTCGTAATAAATCGAGAATCAAGCAGGGAAAACAGTAATTGAGAATAATTATTCTAATGACAGAAAATATGGATGATCTTTATTGATTGATAATAGGGTGGTCTGCCTCCCTGTAGGGAGGTTTAGAGCCTTACAATCATACTCTTTTTGATCTTCCATCTTTTTGTATTTCTTTCTGATTCTCCCTCCTTGTTTTTTTTTCTGTTTATTTTAGAGCCCCCATGGGGAAGGAGAGGAACCCCCTTTCCTTTTTCTTCCTGGTATTTATAGAAATAAAACATGCCTCGCGCATGTTATTGGTGTGGCCCACGTTAAGAGAATATCTCTTGATAAAAGTGGACAGGTCGCTGCCTCACTGATCATCTTAATCGGTCGTTCGAAAATGACTTTGGTTCAGGGAAGCCGTGCCATTTATTACCGTTACTTATTGTCGATTATTATATGGTCGAATCTTGACTTGTATAGTTAGTCCCTATGCTCATCGGGGTCGTCCCGAATTCGAGCTTGATGAGCGGACTGTGGTGATCGTAATGTAGATGGTTTTTGGACGAGGAGCGGATGACGACTACTCGTGTCGAGGCCGTGCTTTTTCATGGCGGTAGACCGATCTCATTACTTTTTGAGAGTTTACTTTGGTCGTATGGGTGTCATCGGCGACAGGAGGTGATCGTTTATATTGTGTGCGAGCACGATGTACGCGGTTTGTCCAAAGTTCTAACGGCGTATGACTTATTCCGCCCTTATCGATAAGATTCTCTGTTTACTTTGGTTGGCGAGATGACGACTGTGGTCGGGTGGGAAATTTATGATGTTGATCGTGGCGGTGCCCGTTTTGGTAGAGTTGAACCATTTTTTACGGTTGAATGTGTAGTTAATGACATCCATCGGTTTTCCCAAAATCATTTATGTTGCCTATAAAGGTGGTTTGGGATATCTGATTCTTGACATTCTGCTGTTTATTTGTGAGATCTTGGAGCTCTTGTCTTCTATGAACTCAAATTGTTTTCTCTTTTGCGACAAGCTTTATCATCTTCTGAGCTGAGCTAGACCCCTACCCCTAACTTATTTTGGAATGATTTAGAGAGCTGCGAATCAGGCTTTCAGAGTGGTGGCAAGCAGGGCTGGTATTCTATTATATTCTCTTAATAACTGAGCAATGGCCGGTTCTTCTTCTCGTGGAGTTCTTCCGGTTGGTCTGCCAGTCAATCCTCTGGTGGTTGAAGGACTATCTCCGGTGCTGGGAGGAGAGGGGCGGATTGAGGCTGAGAGGGGCCCGTCGATAGACGAAATACTCCCTGTAGTTGGAGGTTCGGTAATAGATTTCACCGCTGATGGAAGGGAGGATCCGTGGATGAGGCCCCACTGATGGGGGAGGTTGGCATGACCCAACTGCGGTAGCAGGGATTCTGCCTACCCACGCCGATATTGTTCTTGCTCTTCACGAGGAGAAGGTTCATACTGATCACGTAGGGTACTGTGTTTTTTACGCGTATCCCTTCAGAATGGGGTTCAGGATCCCGCTTCCTAATTTGGTGGTGGACTTCTGCCGTTACTACAATGTGTGTCCGGGACAGCTCACCCTCTCTCTCCACAAACTCCTGGCGATGTTTTTGAAATATGGGGAATTGGCCGGCAGGACGATCACGCTGCAACACGTGCTCGCCCTGTACGTTCCTCAACAAGTGCGGAGGACCATGCTTCGGGTGAGCCCGTACGGGTCGATAGGGCTGACGGATGCATTAGATGATGAGGTTGAACCTCGACCATTCGAGCAATTCTTTTATATCCGGACCGAGCATTTAGTGGTGTCTTCTCCGGGATTCCCGGGGGTTTGGAATCACATACGTGAGTTATTTTTTTCTTGAATGGTAATTTTTATTCCTTTATTTCCTCTTTTATTGTGCTTAAAATTATCATTGCCTTGTGTTTATTTTGATAGCCAAGAGGTTGCCACATGCTTCATTTGTTGGGCTGCATGGATGGTTCGAAGCCGTGGTTCCTCACACTGAGGGGATTTGCACATAGGCGTCCTTTGGGGAGAAGCATGGCCGGGGGCAAACCGTGGGTAAGAAGTGTTTTTCTTCAGACTCGCTATGTTTAGAGCTTAGTAGCTTTTCAGACTGACCTCATCTTTTTGTTACAGGGAGAGTGAATCACGTCAGAGATCCTCAACTAGCTTTTCGGCGGCCCGGCGCAATTTCTAGATTATTTTGTGGCATCGGTGCCATGTCGCGTACCGAGGGCTATGTCGGTTGAATCTTCTACGGCCCCTTCTCCTTCTCGTCCTTTATTTCATGAGGAAGGACCGTTGGGGACCGTTCGCTCTCGGGACGGCTCATCTTCGTGTGATGAGGAAGATAGGACTTTGACTAGGCGCTGGGTTACTTTCACTCTGGCTCCGTCTATGGCGGCCGTGTTTGTTCCTCCCCTCATAATAAATGTGGATTCTCCTCTTTTGGAGGCGGGAGAGGGTACCGTCGTGGAGCGTACTCCTGAGGACATGTCGAGGGAGAATGATGTCTAGGCTCACACGGATCGGGAAGGGAGTGCTGCTCCAACGGCCTAGTCTTCGATCCACGTGGTTGAGTTAGGGGGGCTTCTCGGGTGATCGTGGATATCGGCGGGTCGAGTACCCTTTAGGCGGAGGTGGAGGAGGTAGGGGACGGATCCGTATCCGACTCGTATTTGGATTCTGAGGATGTTCGCATGTTCTGCGAGGGTGTCACAAGTGCAGATGTTCACCTGGAGGGGAGGCCGCGCCGTATTGAGGTTCCTACGGATGAGAATTTGCTATTGCTGGACTCGAGTTTGGTGTCACAGTTTGGGCAGTTGTGTTCTGCGATATAGAATGAGTCATTGAGGGAGGTTACAAATGTCGGTCTCATGAACGAAGTGGCCGTGATGGGAATGAGGGTATGTGTTTAGAGATGGAAGGTTATTTGCTTTCCTTTTGCCCTGTTTTCATTTCCTACCTGAACCGTTGTTTCTCATTTTGCAGGCTTTTTTGTTGCAGGTGGAGAGTCTCTGTCGAGCCAACGTTCAGTCGGGGGTATTTTTATGGATGCTTGACAAGTTTCATCGCTATCGAGACAAGTGCAGGGAGATGAGCGTACGTATGAGGAATGACCCCTGTAACCGGGCTTTGGTTGAAGAGTTGGCGAGGAAGGAGCTTCAGGCGAACCATGCGATTGGTCGTATAAGGGATTTAGAGGATCAGTTGCGTCGGGAGGATGATGAGATTGAGGCTGGAAGGAGGGCCTCGATTGAATGTGAGCGCTTGTGTTTGACTAAGGTGACAGAAGTCACCTCAGAGTGCAGTGGGAAGGTAGCCGTGCTGGAAGGGGAGGTTGTGACTTTAAAGCCTAGGTTCGCCGATGCTTCGGCCCAGGTTCATGAGTTGCAGGGGGTTATCCGCGCCAACGAGTCCCAGTTATCATTGGTGAAAGATGTTGCTGCGTTCAGAGAGGGTAGCCTTGAAGAGCGGATCGGGGTCCTAGAGCGGGGTGCTCAAGATGCGGCGGGGCAGATCGCGATCTTGGAAGAAGAGAATAGGCGTCTCCAGGAGAAGTCCACTTTTTCAGGCCAATCTCACGAGATTTGGGTTTATGCTGAGGCTCAACGGGATATATACAAGAACTTGTTTGAGGCCGACATCGTATCTGAAGTTACTTTCGAGAGGGCACGCCAAATGGCGCGGGAGGCCCGTATGGAGTGCGGTTTCGACGCTGCAACGCCTGGGATTGACGATGGCACTGGCGGGAGTTTGGGGGAGATAGAAACGACGTGGAGGCTGCAAGTGGCGGTGCAGGTGGTGCAGGTGACGATGTGGATGGGACAGGTGGTGTAGATGGTGCCGAGTGAAAAAAGTACTTTCTTCCTCTTTTTAGTAACTATTGTTGTTTTTTTTGTTCGTTGTTGTCTCTCTTTTTTTTGGACGGTACTTGGACGGATGTAAGCGGACGTGGCCCGTGATTGTTTTATGAACAAGGGGAATTCTCCTTTTGTCATTTGTTTAATGTTTGTTTTGTTCGCGTTTGGGGAGGGGGTAATTTGTTTTGATATTCAATTCTAGCAGGGGTACCAATTTTTGGACATTGGCAGCCGGTCCCCTCGCGACTTGGGTGGTCGGGTCGAGCCACCCCTTCAGGGTCGGTACTATTTGGACTTAATCCTATTTCGGGCGTGGTCGGGCTATTTGTCGTGAGGACGAAAATACGACCTGGTGGTTCGGACGGGGACCGAATCCCATGTGTCTCTAATTTTAGCAGGAATTAAACGTACTTATTTGGCCGACGAGGGGGCTTGCCCTATGCCTCAGTTTTGCATGGCCTGAGTTCTGATTCAACTGTTGTTGATCTATGTTGATTGTTTAGAGTCGAGGGCATGTGGTTCAAGTCCTATTTCGACCGTAATGAAATTAGTTGGCGAAGGCGCATGGCCGGAGTCCTAGTTCAACTGGGCTGAACTTTATTGACCATTTGGAGTCGAGGGCACATAGCCCGAGTTTTTCAACCGTGTTTGAATTAGTTGGCGAAGGCGCATGGCCTGAGTCCCAGTTCAACTATGGTTGAACTTTGTTAATCATTTAGGGTCGAGGGCGCATAGCCCGAGTCGAATTTCAACCGTGGTTGAATTAGTTAGCGAGGGCGCATGGCCTGAGTCCTAGTTCAACTGTGGTTGAACAATGTTAATCATTAGGAGTCGAGGGCGCGTAGCCCAAGTTCTATTTCAATCGTGGTTGAATTAGTTGGCGAAGGTGCATGACCTGAGTCCCAGTTCAACTGCGCTTGAACTTTGTTAATCATTTGGAGTCGAGGGCGCGTAGCCCGAGTTCTATTTCAATCGTGGTTGAATTAGTTGGCGAAGATGCATGGCCTGAGTCCCAGTTCAACTGCGGTTGAACTTTGTTAATCATTTGGAGTCGAGGGCGCGTAGCCCGAGTCCCATTTCAACCATGGTTGAATTAGTTGGCGAAGGCACATGGCTTGAGTCCCAGTTCAATTGTGGTTGAACTTTGTTAATCATTTGGAGTCGAGGGCGCGTAGCCCGAGTTCTATTTTAACCGTGGTTGAATTAGCTGGCGAAGGTGCATGGCCTGAATCCCAGTTCAACTGTGGTTTAACTTTGTTAATCATTTAGAGTCAAGGGCGCGTAGCCCGAGTTTTATTTCAACCGTGGTTGAATTAGTTGGCGAAGGCGCATGGCCTGAGTCCCAGTTCAACTGTGGTTGAACTTTGTTGATCATTTGGAGTCGAGGGCACGTAGACCGAGCCTTATTTCAACCGTGGTTGAATTAGTTGGCGAAGGCGCATGGCTTGAGTCCCAGTTCAACCATGGTTGAACTTTGTTGATCATTTGAAGTCGAGGGCACGTAGCCCGAGTTCTATTTTAACTGTGGTTGAATTAGATGGCGAAGACGCATGGCCTGAGTCCCAATTCAACTATGATTGAACTTTGTTAATCATTTAGGGTCGAGGGCGTATAGCCCGAGTTCTATTTCAACTGTGGTTGAATTAGTTGGAAAAGGCGCATGGCCTG